>JABBWL010000002.1:1800000-2212176 GCA_016758765.1 Suillus cothurnatus
ATTTCCTGAATGGCACATGAGATGCAAGATTACAGCAGAAATTGTCGAGACGACCCTCATCAGCAGAAACACATTCAATACGAATATATCCCTTGCCCAGGCACTCCAATATGTAGATGTCTTCGCCACATCCTACCCATGCATTGGTGCTGAGTTTTGTGATGTGAGGGGCACCTGAGCAACCATCGACTAGGGCAAACGGGTTCTGGTAATCAACATATGTTATGTATTTTGGATCGGGGATATCGTCTCGGCTGTCAACTAGCACTTGTTCGTCACCTGCGTCCTGAAGGACGGCAAACTGAGCACGAGCCTCCAATGTCTCAACCGACTCATCTATACATGATATTAGCCCCACATTTACGAAACGGGAATGCACCTTGCCGTCGATAATTTCCTCAGGATCGAGACCAAATAGCGTTGGAGTCGAGACCACACCAGCTACCCGGTTTGTAGAGTCGACAAAGTCAATTATGCGGCAGTTCACTTTGCCTGTCGATGGTGATTGCCGCATCCCCCTCCCGATCTATCGAAAGTGAATGGTGGGCACACAAGAAGCGTTTGACATACTGTAATCCACTTACCATCTGCGCGAAGACATTGCGTGACCGAGTCGGGCGAGCAACTATAACACAGTCGATGTTGGGAATGTCGGCGCCCTCAGTAAGAATTGCTGTTGGTCCCAAATAAGTCGCAAGGAAACCTGACCGTGGAAAACAAACCGCAGTTGACAAGCACGGGGTATTTGCCTGCTTTAAAAGCTGTTATCAACGCATGCCGCTCAGAGGCGGGCGTCCCGGAGTGCAGATAACGTGCATCAACTCCAAAATCTTGAAACGTCTTTGTCAGCGCTCGTATGTGCGCAATATTAACGCAGAAGACAAGTGTTGATCGGCGCTGTCCTATCGCAGACATGAGATTGCGGGATTATGCTTCAAAGGACTGATACCACTTACTCGCTCTGTCGAGCCACGCTTGCACGACAAGGTTATTCACGATATCTGTATTGATAATATGCGCCAGGCTTGTAGCATTGAAGTCGCCGGTTTTTGAGTTGACGGTGACATTGCGCAAGTCAATGTTTGCCTTGACAGATGTAAAACGCACATCACAGAGCCTATTATAACAGATTGAGAAAGATCCTAACGGGCATATTGTAATACTCTGACCATTGTTCCTTTATCATCTCGAGAAAATCACGATGGTAAACTATTTGTTGAAAAACTGAGCCAAGAGCTAGCCCATCATGGCGACTGAAGGTGGCAGAAAAGCCGATGATTGGAATAGGGCGAGACAGCTGTGGAGGCTGGAAGGTTGCATCAGGGCTTCTTATTGCAGGATCAAAGTGCGCAAGAATTCGGCGGTATCTGTATAAAGCGCATTAAATTTGTCTGAATATCTCAAATATGAGGGCATTCACGATGGGGCGGCAGCATGGTGTGCTTCATCTACAATCACTGCCTTCAGATTACCTGGATGGAACTTGGCAAGACGCTGCGGTTGTAGGAGTGTCTGATAAGTGGCAACTGTCCTGTTCAATGACAATCCATCGGGATAAGAGGAGTGAGTTATACGAAGTTCAAGTACATACACATCTGCATTTCCAGATGCTTTATGCTTGACACCCTGCTCGATCTCGACGCGCCATTGCGGGAATTGTGCTGCAGCTTGAGCAGCAGCTTGTCTTGCAAGCTCAATACTGTTCACTATAATTAATGCGCGTGATGTGGATGGGGAATGAGATGGTGGAAATATCTGCGCCAATAAGGATATGAACACAGTTGTTTTACCAGCCCCTGTTGGCAAAGATACGCCAATGCGCGTCGCACCAGCTTGAAGCGCATTCCTGCAAGCTTCAAGACAGGACTCTTGATAGGGTCGCAGCTTGACCGTGACAGCACTGGCAAAACAACGCCGGGAGCTGAACATCCAAATAGTTCGGGACATCTGTTGCTCTCCAGGGATCATGCATAGATCACGTGAAGAGTTGGCATATACGCGCAAACACGGGCTCAGGACACCGAACGTTGAACATAATGTTCAGCCGCCAAGTTCAAACCGAGTACAAATAATTCAATAGATACTCTTTTCACGGTAGCTATGTAGTCTTTCCAAATCTTGCCTCACAAGTTGTTGGTCGTGAATGTCTTCTGCATTCGGTATGAACTAAGGCCTACTAGTGTGGGAGTATGTAGAAGAATCCATACTTGGAGGAGCCCAGTAAAATGGAATAAAGTCTATCGAGATAAGTCATGATGCGTCGGATAAAAGAAGGGATGGAGCCAAAGCCCAAGTAAATATGCGATGCTATGCATTTAACCAGATCCGCCAGAGTAGACCTTGCCGAACATGACTTGCTGGAGCTTGTCATATAGCGATAGTACACCAGCACCAGCAACACCACGGAGAATGTTGGCACCTGCACCCTTGAACAATGACTTCATACCCTCCTTGGCAACGATCTGGGAACCGGCATCGAACATGGACTTGTAGTGAACACCGGCACCAGAGGTCATCATCATACGACGACTGGAGGTGATGAGTGAGTCTCACGTTCAGTTTGAAAGCAGAGGACTGGAACTTACCGGATAGTGTCAAGAGGGTAGGAAGCAAGACCAGCACCGATGGTAACACCCCAACCAAGAGCAAAGGAAGCCAGGAACGAGCCCTCAAGCGCACCAACGAGAACGACAGGCTCTGCAATCAAAATTAGTGATATGATCAAGGGCTGGTTTAGGCAACTCACTAAGTGAATCATATACACCGAAGTAAAGACCACGGTAGACAATGATACCAACGACTGAAGGAACGAAACCACGGTAGAGACCCGCGATACCGTCAGAAGCGAGAGTCTTCTTGTACACATCAACGAGACCGTTGAATTGACGAGCTCCTCCACCCTTCGCCGACTTGGCATCATTGGCAAGACGAGTACGAGCGTAATCAAGGGAGTAGACAAAGAGCAGTGACGAGGCACCAGCGGCGCCACCAGATGCGACATTGCCAGCGAACCATTTCCAGTAACCCTCGTTCTTCTTGAAGCCAAACAGAGACTTGAAGTAATCCTCTGAAATATGTATTAGAGACTAGGCTATATAAGAGCGGACTAAAAACGTACTGAATGCGAAGTTCAAGGCTTGCGTAGGGAAGTAACGAATCACATTGGCAGTGTTACCTCTCCAAAGTGAGACAAGGCCTTCTTCCTTGTAGGTGCGACCGAACGCATCCCCGATGCCCTTGTAAGGGGTAGCCAGACGACCCTGCTTGATCTGGGAGGTAATATATAAGATATTTGCGCGCTAACTATAGCATAGAGAGCGCACCATCTCATCCTGATTTTGTACCAAGAGCTTAATACGCTCAATTGGGGCTGCCGACGTCTTGGCAACGGCCTACAAAGCACAATGTCAACGTCAAATACCTCGACCGCGCTGTGACAATGGCACGTACAGCAGAAACACCACCCATCAGGAAATCCACTATTAGAGATTGTATTAGCGCTCCATGCGCGACACGATGCGAGCTGCACAGCAAGCAACAGCGACGAGCAACTCACCCATGAAGTCCTGGGGAGTCTTGACCTTCTTAGTTTCGGCCATTTTTAATTAGAGAGCCAACAAGGAAAGGCTGAGTGGAGAAGGATGAAGGGGAAGGATGAGAGTAAAGCAGCGAAAAAAGTTCGCGTCAAAAAGGAATTCGGAAATATCCGGAAGGTTTTATCTCCGCCCTTCACCGATTGAACAGCATCGTGGATTCGTTTTAGGTACTTTCCGGGTGGTCTCTGTTCCGCTACTTAATCTTCATATAGTCGAATACGTAAATAGAGCTGATTGCATACTGTGCTATCTCTGCGAAAAACAATGGATTATTATGGCTAACCTGACCTAAACAGACGTATAGTAGCGGAATAAACTATCCCTGCAATGCGAAATTAATATTAAGGCCACACGCCTGGTCGGCTCGTAGAACCACTAGGTCTAGATGGATAATAACTGTTGGGATTGTACGTATCATATGGACTACGGACGGTGTCATGAGGTGATGTAGTTGTCACAGGTGATACGTACAAGCTTGGGTTGTTGTAACGTACTGCAGGTAATTGAGGGACAGCGTAATTGCTCGGTCCAGTAGGATATGCGGTCGCAGGTGACCGAGGCGTGCTCATAGATACGGCATTGGCAACTGGCGACACTGGTGGAAGATGCACCGCATGGGATATTTGAGGCTGTGGCGGCGGGTGTGGCTGCTGAGGTGCTGGAACGGAATCAACCCGGGATTTCTTCCAGATCTGCTCTGTAGGCGATGGTGCACCAGAAGGTGCCTTGCGCTTTTCCAGAGAACTCCGCGCCATGGGTGGTGGCCGGGGCTCATCCTCGTCGGAGTCAGCTGTTAGGTCGATGACATCACCGCTCCTAGGTTGCCGCGTGGTTGTTGGAAGACCTGCGTTGGAGGCGGGACTGGATAACGTGTTCATCAGGTAGGGATCTGATAGCTCCTGCTTGACTCTGCCCTCGTCCTCATCATCAGAGTCCAACACAAGGATCTCCACATTTTTCCTCGCATGAGCTTTTGCAGCAGCCTCTTCATCAACCGATGCCGGTGATGATCCACGAGGAGTCGGCGAAACCCTGAATGGAGCTGTCCCTGGATGGGAGGCCAACCAGGAAGCTGAGCCAAACTTATTGTCACTTGTATGCCACTGCCCGTCGCTTTCAACAATAACGTCTTCGACATCGTCAGACGTTTCCTTCAGAATCTGGTCGAAATACCTGTGGCATATACATTAGTCAACCGATGATTGAGCAACATAAAAACAACGAACCCGTCGATAATGAGATCTTCAAAATTTAGAGCCTTCTCACATACAGGACAAAGCCACGTTGTCGTTTGCTCCATGCAGCTGAACCACGAGTTTGCGTCAAAGCACTGTGGGTGAGGGCATAGTATTGATCTACACGGCGTTTTCACTCGCATGAAGCTCAGCTAAACCATTTTACCATGAGAAAAAGTCAAGCAGGTGGAGGACGTCCATACTGGGCATTTCAAAGACATCTTCTGCGATCCAGCAATAATATCATCATCTTCGCTTGAGGTTTTATTCACTGCAAGAAATATTATTTAACAGATGATTTACTCGATAAACGAATGCTTTACTTTGCGCCACAATATCTTCATGATTGCGGTACTTGCCCTTCTTAAGCTTGTCCACGAGCTGCTCTACAGTTGTGGCTTCGACAAGCATGACGATCAGATAGAATTTCTGCTGGCGATACTAAGACAAACTGTGTGTAAATGACAGATTCACCAACCTTGGGTTGAATGGGCTGCTGGCTGTTCACGTATACCATTTCGACTCGGTTTTGACCCGTCATTCTAACAGTCCTCCCAAGGTCCGCTGGCGGTGCAGTACCAGGCTTCTTCTTCAAACCTTTCAGGTTTGCCGTCAACTGCACACCATTGACTCGCACTTCACACGTGGGAGGAAATTCGATCGGACAAAGTGCCGTGGTGGGCCTGAATCCTGAGGCATAAAACGTGTTTGAGGTGCAGTACAATCGAAGCTGGAATTTGGTGCTAGAATAGTGTGTCAGGCTCACGGCATCTAATCCACTGAGGAAAACATACGCCGTCGAGTTTAGCTTCATAGTCTGCTCGCTGGTGAGAGTGAAATTTAGGGTTTGTTGTTTTCGATCAGTCGAACTCGTGGATTCTAGTAAATCGTCAAACCGGACCAAATCATGGAAGGTACGTATGCACTTACCAGGACACTCGACAATGCCAGAGACAGCTTGATCTACACGGAAGAATGGGGAGGGCTTGAAGCGCATACCTGCGGTATGTGTTGGTGATAATGAGCCAGGTCACTGTGTCCATTTGTCTTACCTGGTTTTGACACAGCCGATGGGCCAGCGCCTGTGGTTGGTGGCGGGGGTAGCCGCGGAGGGGCGTAGGGATCATAGCGACCAGCGGGGATCGCGGTGAAACCGCTACGAGCTGTATTTGAAGCTGAACTATATGCTGCTGATGGGACCGAAGGCAATGACTGGGATGCCATCGCTCCTGGTATGCGGGAGCTCGTGTACCTGGTGGTCAAGCGCGCGGTCAGTGCCGTGTCGGGAGTAAAGGATGCTACCACACATGTATGATGTAGTTAATCGAAAGAGCCCAGAAACACGGCGCATGAGAAATGCCACGCTCGCGAAATGAGTCAAATGCATGAAATGGCACTCACATTCCGGTATTGCGAACCTGGTATAGTATAACTTTCGCTTTGGTCCATTTGTCGATGTTGTTGGCTTGACGCCAGGATTCCAACTGCTGTACGATCCTCTCTATCAGGTCCTGCTTCTTTCCAGATTTGTGAAATACAGTGTTGCATTCCTCATTGAAACCAGTAAGGATTTGTTTGAGTTTATCCACTGTATTATGCTTGACCGTGTGCCGCAAATTCTAGAGCAATAATTTAGCAACATATGATGTACGATTTATAACCCAGACCTCGAAATCGCTCCAAGAGTCATTGGCAGCCATTGATGTCTCCGCTGTCTACCACAGTAAGCAAAAGCCTTCAGGAGAACAGAGAAGAGTTGTGGACTGAGCTTTGCGGGAGCAAATTGGGTTTACATACCATAATACACAAAGGTAAACAAAGCAGATTCAGATTGATACCCTGCTCACGTGCGCCATCTCTTTCATATCGTTTGAATCGTCAAAGGATTGTTTCATACGTATGTCTTCAGACAACGATTACGACAAGCTCACGAAGGAAGAGAGAGAGGCGCGCGATAAGGCAGATAGGGAACGTGAGGCGGCTGAACAGGCTGGTATGATTCCACTCAATCAGAGGTTGATTAGATCATAGACCATGATGGGTAGCTCTCCCATACAGATGGAAGCAAGAGTTGGGCGAAGTCGATATTACTGTTCCTGTTCCGAAAGGGACACGAGCCAGAGACTTAGTTGTTGTCATTCAGAAGAAGAAACTTAGCGTTGGTCTCAAGGGTCAGGAAAAAATTATGGAAGGCGAACTCTGCAAGGAGATCAAACTCGAGGACAGCACGTGGACACTCGGTGAGGTGCCAAATCATGATATGCATGCTGATTCTTAATCGTAGCTCAGAGGATCAGCAGTCTCTTCTTATTCATCTAGAGAAGCTTAATAAACAGCAGTGGTGGGACAATATCCTCACACATCACCCTAAGATCGACACTCGCAAGATTCAACCAGAGAACAGTAAGCTCAGCGATCTTGATGGAGAAACTAGGTAACGTTTACTGTTATCAGTCAAACCTCGCTCTTACCCAGCTTCTTCAGGGGTATGGTCGAAAAGATGATGGTGCGTGTCTAGCATGTGTCTATATTTCTTTCTACCAACTGGTGTTCGTGTTTTCAGTTTGACAACCAACAGAAGGTATATATTTAATTGTGTCTGTGACTATATGTGTATTTAGTATACTTTCAGCAAATGGGGAAACCTACCTCAGACGAGCTGAAGAAGATGGAGGTTTGTGATTCCTGTATCAAGTTTTCCGAGGTTGACCAACTTGGATGTCTTAGGCATTGAAGAAGTTCCAAGCTGCACATCCTGAACTCGACTTCTCGAACGCCAAGATCTCATAAACACCATCTATTGTGACGAGTATTGGTTTCATATTGCATCCGCCATGTACAACAGGGAATTATACAGCATGTGAATAACACAAGAATTATCTTGGCGTTTCTCTCCAAATGTAAACCCTACGTTTCCTAAGTGTGACCAGTAACTGTCCTCCAAAGCCGAGCACACAAGCCTGCACGCTTCCCTGCCCACCAGGGACTAGAACCTCCCACCTCTGCGGTTCGGGTGATTTCCCGAAGAATGTTGTAATTGGTTGGTCTTCCTCTTCCTCTTCATCGTCCAGACGTACATTTTGGAATTCAGATTCGATGTCACGTTCCGGCGGGTCAGGGGCGGGCGGGTTTGGCGCTATCACGCGGGGGTGGAAATTTGCGAGGTTATAAAAACGAACACTGTCAGGAAGAGACAATGCAAGTATGTAGTCGCCTGTAAACGTCTGGGTGACATGAACGTGTCGAGTCTGTTGGGGTAACGAGGACGTCGAGATGAGCGTAAATGATGCTGAAAAGAGGATTAAGCCACTGGTTCAAACATAGATATCGACACATACAGCTCTCTTGATAATCCTGCACACTGATCAGCCACATGATCAAAGAAATAGAGGGCAACGTACCGACGAGCAACCCCTGAACACCTTCCCAATCTTTTTTCCTGCAGGAAAAAATCTATCGAATCCAATCCACCGGAAAATTGTCACGGTTCCATCTTCGTAGTATATATCATCCTTGCGACCACAACGTCTCATGAGAGCGGGCGCACTATGAGTGACTAGAGTGTCGGTGTTAAGCCTGTGTTGGCGTGGTGGGAGAAATTGAGAACGCTGTCCTTTAATTACATAGATTAACGTACCAACTCACGGACATGACGCGCGCCTTGTGGATCCGACTGCTGCTGAAAAGAGGTTTGTCTTCACGAGTAAATTTATTCGGAGATGACGTTGAAAACCTCCAAATCTTCACAGCCCGATCTAACTGAGCAATTTTTGAAAATGTTACACGAAATATGCAACCTCAGATGGACCTACCCCACACGTAGCGATCAGAGGATGCGTTGGATGGAATGCCTCATGATCATATGTTAGTCGCGGCATTAGCTTAACCTACAGGACTCACAGCACCTAGAACGGCAGCCTCATGGCCACCGGACGGACCACCACAAAGAACACTAACGCATCGGCCTATACCCATACCCTCTGGTTCGCTGGCTTGCAGTCCATGGGGGGCTCCTCCTAGACTGGGGGATTTAGATGGTGGCCAGCAAGGATTGTCAGGGCCCTGTTGCGGGGACGATGTTAAATCATATATCCGTGTTGTAAAATCCCTTGAAGTGGTGCAGAATAAATAGGGATGCGTAGGATGAACGACTATGGATGTGATCGGCTAATCACAAGAGCCGTCTATCAGCGGATTAAAATAAGGGCGCAGGTACTCACCCCACCATGCCCACACAAGTGGCCGACTACTTCGCCTTTCACTGGGTTCAGGATGTAAAGGATGCTGCCCGCTGAGAAAACAATAAGAGGCTCTAGTGGTGCCTCAAAAGGCAGCGCCCACCCCACGGCCATCACAGATGTCTTTTTTCCGTGTGTCTACACACGAGTTAGATCGAGTAGGTACATAAATGACACCTCGTACATTATGTTCTTGTTTTGGTACAGACACTGAGAGGCCTTTGCGTGACCCCGAGGCACCGAGTGGAATAACAAGTAGAGAGTCCAGGGTTCCGATCGCGAGGGCCCCAGACCAATCGGAAATCATCTGTTTCCAAGGCCCTTTCTGGAGTTCTGTGTTCTTCTCGCCATACCACAGAGTGCCCAAAGACTGTTCAGACCATGGAAAGAGCGCAGTGCAGTAACATTCCTCAACGAAGTCAAGCTGACAGAGCAAGTTGGCTCAAGTCACAATCAGCAAGCTACAGAAATCAGTACGGACATCGACAGTTTTAAAAAGTATGAATGGCTTGGAGCGAGTGGGGTCTTGAAACCATGGAGCGTTGCTGTCATCAGCGACCATCTGGTCACTATCATCAAGAGACTCTTCCATCGTCGAGCTACTAGTAACCTATTCAGAATCCACCGATATTGTAATAGAGGATGGTGAGATAGAAGATACTGACTGACAAAGGCCTTCACTGAGTTCAACTCATAATAAAGGGCTAGTATCGACAAATAAGGTAATCGTTCAATAAACCTTTTTCGCCGACCCCCGCCTCGTTCCATCACTCATACCAGCCGTTATGTCTGGACTATCCCCCCAACCCTTGGAAGATACTTTCGAGCCAAAACCTGCATTGCGCAATGCAACTACCGTAGGTCTTCAAGCAGGCATTGTCGGTGCGTTTGTGAGTGCAGTTCAAAATGCCTTGGGATCGCATTCGCGAGGCGCTGCTGGGTTCTTGACACGCAGTGGAGGCACTATTGGAACTTTCGGTAAGAGAACAATCTACTTGCAATATGAGAGTGTCAATGTCGAGCTTCATCTTCACAGCTGCTATGGGCGCTGCTTTTGCGTTCACGGAGTCGGCTGTAGCAAATCAACGAGAAACAAATGATGCACTGAATGGCATTGCAGGTGGTTGTGCAGCAGGATTCCTCGCGGGTCTTCGAAGTGTGTTGTCATACTGGATCTATTATTCATTCACCTTATATGTCAACCTCAGCACGTTCAATACCGGTTGCACTTGGATCGTGCGCTGTAATTGGCGCGGCTATGGGCACCTTCGACTACGCAGGGGAAATTGCTGGCAGGTCGAAAGAGGAGAAGGAGGAGAAGAGAAAGAAGTTCTTCAAATCAGCACCCCAGCCTGTCCATCACGCTTCCGAGTAGAGGCACCATCGCTTTACAGCTCATCACCTCACTTCGATCTAGAACTAAATGCTGGCACCGAGCTTCACACCTTGAGAATTTTAAGTGCATTCAACAGATATTTTGAGGATACAACATGGCAAAACGGTTGATAAAAACCACCAAGTCACTTATGGATCGTCCACCTAGCTGGAAGAACGTACAAGCTCCTCAATACGTGCATAAACTTCACTTTGGTGTGTCGTGTAGTACTCCGGCCAAGACTCTGCACTTTTGCAAGGTCGCTGAATGAAATGGCGGTCAGGAAGGGTAGAAATGTGAAGGCAACGGCTCACATGTTGTGATAACCTTTCCCATACCCTCTCATCATCATCATCATCCCCTCCACCGTTGGCAAAGAATTCACAGATTACCTGAAAATCTTCTCGTTCCAAAGTTACTTGTGATATAGCAGGGGCAGCCGGCAAGGCATCTAATCGAGGCTTCTTGGATGGGCCAGGCCTTTCTTCGCTTGATTTCTCGGTAATCCCATTCGAAGACTTCCGAAACGCGATATTTGCCCTCTTGCGGATGTCAGTAAGCTGCGTTTTCAGTTTCGAAGACGCTTGCATCTGCCAGGACCCAAACGAGTGATGTGGCATCTACAGCAGATGACAAAGTCAGTTCTTTCGGAAAAGATAGAATATACACATCGAAGGCAAGCCACGTACCTTTTTGTGCATGGCTTGAAGTAAGGCCGTGGTGGACATCGTTGGATCTTCATTGAGCAGGAATTGAGCATACTGACAGAAGTACTCCATTTCTGGCTGCGTAAAGTGAAACTTCCCATCTCTCATGGATTTGCGTGTCTCTGGAGGAGGAGGGGTAGGAGATCGTCGTGTATAATGGGAATTTGCCTCCTTCAAGGAAGGTGGAAGCGGTACTGCTGACATTTGTGGGGAAGTGGGTACTGATCTCTTCTTCACTTTGTTTGTTGGCGTCTCTGTGGGCATGGTCTTCTTTGCCTTCGGCTTCGGCTTCGGCTTTGACGCAGATTTTTGACTCTCTTTCTTGACAGGAGCTTCCTGCACAAATTCAAAAAATGCGCTACTTGTTCTGCCACGCTTCGCATGTTTGACTGAGACACCCGTGTCGAGCGCGTACTCGCTTTCATCCAACAATGTGTTCTCAGCGACGCAGTCGGCAACGAATGCCGACTGAATCGGAACCTTGTCGCAGGCATGGGCCTCACTCAAGAGCCCCTGAAATGTCTGCGAGCGCGTGAAGAGGATGACATAATCTGCATCTGCAATACTCCCGATGACCTTGCCTTTATTTTTCTGCGTGTTGGCAGTCAAAACCAAGATGAATGCGTAAAAGACCTGAATATACAAACCTTGATGTTCGAGACCACTCCTGATCGCCCCTGCAGATCAACCTGCACAAAGAATGTCAGAGGCCGCCCTTGATCGTCAAGGAACACCTCTCCAGACTTTTTTCGACCCGGCGAGCTCAAAAGAGACTGATCAAATACATCGTCTGAACCGGCAGGAAGGGCATCTCTGTCGTTATCAGATTCGTCAGATATTACAACACGTTCCTTGCCCTTGAGAGATCGCTTGACAGGCGGGTTTCTGGGTGGTAACATGGCCGCGAGGTTAGCTTTGCGCTTCACTGAAGGAGGAAGTAAAACTGCAGATGGCGTGCGAGAAGATGCGTCGGTGCGAGATTTGCGTCCGGAAGGACGAGACTGTCTTTCCGGATGTTTCGATACCACGACATCGGGAGTTGGGCTGCGCGATTTATAAGATGATGATGAAGGCGGGTAGGGTTGATCTGTAGCAACGAGTGAATCTGGTGTTTGTTCGTGATGGATGGCAGGTGGAGCACTGGATGATGCTTCGATTTGGGGATACACGGGTGAGGGTTGTCCTGCCTGCAAGAATTCACCTCCGTTGGTGTTCCTCATAACATCCATCAAAGTCATAAGCATCTGAAAGCTCTGCGGGTCCCTTAAGTTATGAAACGGCATGCCCGTTGGCATCGTCATTGACTGAGGCGGCATGAATGGCATGTGACCAGGAATAAGTTGCTGAGGAGGAAATTGGCCGAACTGGTAAGATTGTTGAGGAACGGGAAATTGTTGAGGGAACGGTGAGGCTTGCGAGAATTGTGGCTGAAACTGAGATACTTGAGAAAACTGGGGATGTATAAAAGGTGCTGGCGTGGCGGGTTGTGTTGACTGAGTTTGTGGAGGAGCCTGAGAGAACTGGACATGCGGAAATGATGCTGGTGTAGCGGGTTGCGCTAACTGGGATTGCGGAGGAGCCTGTGGATTATAAGGTAGTGCTGAAATCAGTTGCTGAGGCGGTGCAATGGGTTGAGGGGTATTGGATGATTGAAGAGGTGGGGAAATGCTTGGCGTATGATTATACGTAAGTTGGCCTGCGTGTTCCGAAGACTGCTGTGGATTTTGTGAAACAAGGAATGGAGCTTGTTGAGGTGACGGAGGTAGCCTTGGATTATTCGGGACTAGAGAGACATCTGCAGCCAGAGTTGCGGGGACATTATTGAGAATTCTTTTTGTAAGTGGTTCTTCAGGCGTAACACGGGGCGTAGGTAGCGGACTTCTTATCGAGGGCATCAGCAGAGGGTCCCCTTGAGGGACTTCAGGGCGTGAAACTGACTTTGAAACGGGTTGTTCGACCTCTGCTTCTTCGCCATCGGCAGCCACTTCAACGATGGGTTTTCCATCATCCAAAGTCTGTGTTCCACCCCAGTCATCGACTTCAAGGAGAGGTTTCCTGGCTTCGATACTTTTACGTAGCCATTGAAATTCAAGAACTGCTTTCCCTGGAGTCTGATGCCAGGTACGAATGAGACGCTTTCCATCGAGTTGTGAAGAATCAACGAGAATAATGTCTGCATCCTCCGGGCGGCTGGCGTATGCCCCCCCTTTCTGTAAAGACATTACATTATGAGGCTTATTAGGTTGAGCCACAAAATGACATGCCTTCATCATACGAACTAAGTTTGGCCGTAGTGATATGCCATTGACTTGCAAATGGATGTTATAGCCTCTACCATCTGGATGGACAAGAATTTTCTCGTTCTCGGAAGTGCTCTGTGATGCGAACAGTGTGTCCATGAGTGGTTCGGATGACAGTTCCATGGCGGCCCAGTTATGAACGTGTCCTTGAATCTTGAATCTTGAATTCTGACTTTGACTTCACTAAGTCACGTGCTTTGCGTGTCGTCACATCATCACGTGCCGTTCAAATTAAGAATAAAGTCGCGAACCGTGGGCCGTGACGGGCCACAGCAGACAAGGTATCGAGGTCCACACAAGTATATGATGTAGAAAGAGCCACAGCAACTTCTAATTGTTCTCCTTCATATAAGATTCAAGGCTATCCACAACGAGTCCACCATCTTCAAGACGCCATAATCCCCCTTGATACGATGGTCCTCCCCGCACCTGACCTCGAGAATGAAATCTCCAACTCAGTCAATAAGCTGCAGAAGTTGTACCCGGGCGAACTTGATGCAAAGAAATACCTATACTTTCCTCATGGAAAGTATGCATTCGCCGCTAAACACACATTCCATGGGAAGAATAAAAAGCAAATAGGTGGGTGCTCTTCACAACTGATTTTCGGCCTGCAGCTTAAATTTAAATCAAGGACATCTCTCAGGATGTGGATACCGTATAAACGTTCGAAGCGGCGTTATTGCTGGGCATAATGTTACCTGTCTCTGGAAAACGCAAGTTATCTGTTGTGTCAAAGTGTAGCAAAAGCTAACTATCCACCAGCTGGGATGTTTCGAAATCATGGAGAGAGTTTTTTCAAGAGGTATTCTGCACTCCGCTCGTATGCTTGCATTACTCTGACACCGCCTCGAAGTTATTCTTCTACTCCCACCCCGAGCTTTTGAGATGGCTTCAAGGAATCATCGTTTCACACGTAATTGGTGTACATGATGGATCTAATGGACAAAAGAGTATTTTCATGGAAACACCTCATCACATATTCTGGCATACAGCACATCTAGGCTTATCCATCGGCGAGAAACAGGCGGTTATTCGAGCCTACGAAACCTTGCATGCACACGGTATCCTGCACAATAACATCAGCGCCCATAACATATGCATAGGTCAGAGATTGGCTCAAGCTCATGCGAAAGATTCAGAAATTCATCAACACGGTTCTAGATCAAGATATGAACGTTACGCTGCTTAACTTTGAAAAGGCCTGCTGCTTGAAAGACAAGGGAATAGACGAAGTCCCTGGGTGTGATCAGGAGGCGCTAGCACGGGAAATGCGACAAGTCAAATACTTGATTTCCTACATGGATGCGAGGCCTATTGAAACTGGAATCATCACAACTCCACAAGTCTCTACCGGTGAACGACAGGTGAGTTTCCCTTTCTTACACATCGTAGGTTGTCTTAATGACCTCTCAAACTCAGACCCAAGCACTCCACCCCGATGATTTTGTTCGCTGGCTTAAACGTGTTGAAAACACCCATACCATCCCGATCGAGATGCGCAATCGGCCAATTCCAAATGACGGACGTAGAAAATCCAAGAAAAAAGCCAAAGTTGCAGCAGTCAGTCAGTGGGAATCAGGGGGGCCCGTGCAAGATGGTAGTTCTGGAATCTGTAGTGAACCGATCGCGCCCCACGTTCCTCCGCCAACCGCCCGATCATCATCTGTAATCATTGCTACGCCTTCGCCACCATCAGACCCTCCTGCAGCTACGATTGATTTCTTTTCCGTAGACCAGCTCCCACTGCCGAATCCTCATGCTGCACTGCCTTCTGCTTGCCCTGAAGAGGACACTTCTCATACGCAGGACAAGGATACCAATGTGCAGCTTCCGCCGTTCCGATCTGATCTCGAAGGCCCTCAAACTGTATCAAGAGGCCTGCATGATATCCTTGTTCGCTCGTCATCAGTCTCTCCCTTTACTACTCTCCTTTCACTACCTCCAGGTACACCTATGTCGGACACCTCAGAGCAAATTCCACAAACACCCACATCTTGCCTGCCATCAACTGTCCATCCTCAAAAACTCACCTCCGTTCCATATACCGATCAGCCGCCTTCACCTAAGGTGTTCTGCGACCTTACACACGAGCAACTCCGCCTCGCAATAAAGCAGCATAATGCGGATGTAGACGCTAGATTATCATCACACGCTGCAATCAACACAGACAAAAACAACGTTGTATTTCACCCCGACACAAATGACAATGGCACATACGCTACAGGAAGCGATCCTTTTCGCAAGCGGAAGAAGAGACGTCGACCTACCCCCTTCTTCCTAGAAGGTTCTAGTTCCACTGAGGAGGAGACCGTCCTTGATTCAGAAAACACTAGCTTCACTGAAGACGAGGAAGATGAAAACCCTGAGCCCGAGGTCGAAGTCGATTTTGAAGAACTCGTCGAGGAAGCTCATCTCGCCAAACTCAGAGGGCGCCGACGCATGTCACGTTCTGCTACGATACCTGCTATGGTTCTTGCCAAACCCGTGTGGCCTGATCCAGAGGCAAAACCTCCTGCCACTACGCCATCGTCGTCAGCATTGTCCTCGGTCAGTGAGGAAGAGAGTTCTGGCGATACTTCAGAAGTTCCTCCTTACACTGTGGTTTTTGTCGGAGCTAACGGGAATCCGGATGAAGTTTGGAAGCTCCCTGTTCCTGCGTTCATGTTGATCAAGTCATCGGTGGCGAGGCAACCACAGGCTCAGAAACTTCGAGTAGAGCAGGTCCCTAAGCTGCGAGGATCTCCTTTAACGAATTTTTTCTCTCTGCGAACACTAAATCACGACACACAAAGTCGATCCTCCAAAAAGCGGGATATCGACTGCGTGGAAGGGATTGACCGTTTAAAACAGACGTCGAAGCGCGTACGCCACGACCAGTCAACGTTTAGCTCATGCATCATATGTTAGATTATACTCAAGTTGGACCACTTAGTTCTTAGTAGTTATCCTTTCGAACAATATTGTCGGCGATGTAGTACTTTGCAACAAATTGCACAATCACGGATAAAGAACTGTAATTCAAGTTTCACATCTCATGCACGGGAACAACTCCTACGATATATCGTGGCCCCCACGCAAGGGCATGCAACACAGCTTGGTCACAATTCGAGTTAGGTTAGCTATGCTTGGCATCCTCAACTCTGTTGACGAGCTCAAAAACTGCATACGCGACAGTGAAAAATCGTGGTTTGAGGTCGGCAATGGAGTTGAGAGCCATTGGTAGCGTGTGCATCTCGAAGACATTTCATTTGATCATTCGGTCCGACATTCTTCTTCACATGTATCTGGATGGCGAAATTCTGGAGTTCAAGTCGAGATAGCTCACGATACATGAGGGGCACCGAGCCGGCTTACAGTCACTAGTGCCTTGTTCACTCCAAGTTTCCCCAGCATATCAACACTTGTAAGTAGCAATATTTGCAATTCATAATCATAGTTGCACATATGCTATCATGGCGTTGTTCAAAGGCAAAGGAGTAACATGATAAAAAGATATGTACCAAAAAGCGGTTTCACCGGTAACTGGAAATTCTTGTTAGTCAAACGTTCACGAACTTCACGCAACCAATGCACAGACCTCTTTTGCCTGCGAGCACGAGCACCAGCACCACCAAACTTCTTCGGCTCCATCCGTCTAGGATCTGCGATCAACAGCGTTCGGTCATATGCAACCAACTTTTTCTTCAGCTCCATTGCGCTGTATGCATCGATGTACTTGGCGTAGTACGCGACAAGAGCCTTAGCAATGGCCTGACGGATAGCGTACACCTGCGATGTATGTCCACCACCCTTGGCGCGGACACGGATATCAAGTGGAGCGAATGAGTCTTCACCAGCTACAAGTACGGGTTCGTAGATCTTGAAGCGGAGAATCTCAGGCTGGACGAGGTTGATGGGGGAACCGTTCACGCGGATAATGCCACGGCCCTCCTTAGCGTGTGCGACTGCAGTTGCAGTCTGATGATTTCTGGGGTAAGCAGTAAGTCAGCGGAACGGAGGTGTTGTGACTCGCCTTCTTTTTGCCGAATGTTTGAACAGCCTTTACTGTAGATGCCATGTTGTCGTATAAAGGAATCTACCGGGGTTCGGCTCCTTGATGAATTCTAGGGGCGGAAAGAGCGAGTTCAGCAACTGGTCTCGAGTAACATATTTGAAGCCAAAGTAGGTGTAACCCAATTCATCCAACTTCAATCCATCGAATCCTGGCCATTATTCAATGGTGTTCGTGCATATTACGGACAGTGTAGATACGGCCGTATCGTCTGCCTGCAACATGTAGCATAAGAGCATAAACTCACCCTCTGGAGGTCGTTTGAGGTGTTGTGGTCGATGTTCCCAGCGGGCTTGTACACAACTAACTGGTGGTAAAAAATTCTCACGATCTAAATTTAGAATACAAGAAATTCTTCTTGTCCTCTCTTAGTCTGTAAATTATAATCAAGCGCGACGGTTCCAAATGCTTTCTGCTCTGCGGAAATCACTGGCAGGGGTGAGGAAGACTTCATATTTATTTCTATGGCTGTCCTGACAACATCAGCAGTCTTCGCAAGCAATATGTCGTAGGCGAATGGCGACGATTGCGCCGACCTTTGTTCAATCAAAGCCGACTACCTCTTCACAAAGCAAACCTACAACTCGCAAAGGTGGGTTTATTGATTCCAGAGAGAAGCACGCTCATTGAAAAATAGTTGCTGATCTAATCAAACCGGTGTATCTGACAATGTCGAGTTTTACTGGCAAGTCGAATAGTGCCAGGAAAGCTGTTGCTCTGGACCCAACGGTATTCGACCATCCTATCCGGCGAGACATTCTGCATCTTTGCGTCGTGCACTACCTGGATTCCCTTCGCCAAGGAACTGCTTCTACTAAGACGCGCGCTGAGGTTGCCGGTTCGCGTCGCAAAATCCGTCCACAGAAGGGAAGCGGCAGAGCTCGCCTGGGAGACCGGCAGAGCCCGATGTTGAGGGGTGGAGGTGTCGCTTTTGGTCCCAAGCCGCGAGATTTCAGCACGAAGCTTAATCGCAAAGTTATTCAGATGGGCATGCGCGTGGCCTTGACGATGAAACTCCGGGAACAACGACTGGGTGTCTTGCAGCGGATAAACTGGTGGTCACACAAGACTGCTACCCTCAGTTCAAGGTTAAATGGACTCGGATGGAGAACTGGTACCTTATTTATCACCGGAGAATCCGAGGTACCGACAAGAATGAGGTTGGCATCGAGGAACCTTCGTGGGATAGAGTGCAAAACTGTGGCAGATTTGGTGGTCTACGACATTGTGAAGTGGAGAAGGGTTGTACTTGACCTCACCGCTATCGATGCACTGGAGCGAGCTCTCGGAAAGGGCTTGTTGGGAATTTCGAATTCGGAGAGGGTGGTTTCTGATATTACGCACTCATCTGTGGAGCATTCTGAGACGCCATCCACTTAGACTCATAATATATTTTTTATTCTTGGCATATCAAGTAGACATATATCGATGTTGTCCGGTCGCGAGTTATCATACTGCAACGTACCAGCAAAGCAGACTGCAAGTATTCGTGTAATATTGAAAGTGGACACAGCCACTACGCGACCACGTGACGCAACGCGTCCTCATTACATACTAATAGCTGCGCCTCGACTGGACTCACCACTCTTGCCCACTATCTAAGTACTTGTTTTCTAGCAAAAAGCAATCATGTCTCAGGCTTCCCAGGATGAAGAAGCGCAGGAGGGTGGCCTCTCGATGTCTGGCCCCCTCATGGTCGGCAAACTGGAGGAAGCCGGAATTCACGCCAATGACATCAAGAAGCTCGCCGATGCAGGACTCAACACTGTCGAGGCCGTCGCGTTTACGCCTAAAAAGAACTTGATAGCAATCAAAGGTATCTCAGACGCGAAGGCAGATAAGATCTTGGCAGAAGGTGAGTACCGAGATCCTGACATCATGCGATCACTGTCTGATGAGTCACATCATCCAGCTCAGAAAATCGTCCCCCTTGGGTTTCAGAGCGCCACTGAAGTTCACGCACGGCGTTCTGAACTCGTTCACATTACGACAGGCTCAAAGCAGCTCGATGCTTTACTCGGAGGTAACAATTCAACATTCGAAAAGCATGATTGTTTTCTCATTTCTTTACAGGGGGTATCGAGACCGGTGCCATCACTGAACTCTTTGGAGAATTCAGGACCGGAAAATCGCAACTGTGTCACACATTGGCAGTAACATGTCAACTGCCTGTGAGCATGGGCGGTGGCGAGGGCAAATGCCTTTACATCGACACTGAAGGCACCTTCCGCCCTGCTCGTCTACTTGCGGTCGCAGAACGCTACGGGCTGAGTGGGGAGGAAGTTCTGGACAATGTGGCATATGCAAGAGCATATAATGCTGACCATCAGAACTCCCTTCTCACTAGCGCCAGTGCGCTAATGGCAGAATCAAGGTCCGAACTGACTGTATGCGCATTGTGATGGTGATCCTCACGATCCTACTAGATTTTGCCTTCTCATCGTCGATTCATGCACTGCGCTTTATCGCACTGACTTCAGTGGACGCGGTGAACTATCAGCACGTCAGAACCATCTTGGTAAATTCTTGAGAACCCTCCAACGGCTTGCAGATGAGGTAGGGGGTGAAGTAGTCTGCATACATCTCCGTACTCATTCCATAAAACAGTTCGGCATCGCTGTCGTTGTCACGAATCAGGTTATGTCCAATCCGGATGCATCAGCAGGACCATACGCAGGCAATGAGAAGAAACCCATCGGAGGAAACATCATGGCACATGCTTCCACGACCAGGTATGCATTCATGTTATCATTGGTTGGTGCACTACGCGAGCTGTCATATTAGGCTACAACTCAAGAAGGCCCGCGGAAACACTCGAACTTGCAAAATATATGATTCGCCCTGCCTCCCGAGATGGAGACTCACTTTGCAATCTTGTCCAGTGGGATCGGTGATCCCGAAGAAGAGACTTGAGTATCAATACCCTCATGCAATACGTATTCTTGTAGCATTCAATTCTCAGGCTGTAATTGATTCTAAAAAGACATCTTGGTGTGTGAGTAATTTTCTTCCGTCTTGGAAATACGTAAGATACATTTCTATTCGAAAGATAGAATGCCAGTTGAGTGGGACCTATGAACTACACTGTGGGTGGAACCGTCTGTTTCTGTCGATGATTGAATAAAGCTTCGGATCTACAAATGTTTACATTCCCACCATCAAGCCAACAAGCGAGTGAGGATGTTCGCGCTCGTTTGATTGATCATCTCCCGTAGCTTGTTCACGTCTTGGGGGCTGACGTCTGCAATATCTGCCAGCAGATATGCGACGTCACCCTTCGAGTCTGAGTATTGCTTCTCGACGTTGTATGGGGAGAGGACTTCGTTGACCTGCTTCAACACACCGGGCTGATTGCTGTGAACATGGCAAACACGGACGTGATTGGGCTGCTCTGCGGTGATCGCACGAAGGTCGACTTCGGGGAAATTAACTGCCCCAAGGGTGGAGCCGTAGTTGAGGTACCGAGAGAGAGCAAGGGATACTTCCTCCCCGATCATGCGTTGCGCTTCTTCTGTTGATCCGCCGATATGAGGCGTGAGTATGACGTTTGGTAAGCTGCGCAGAGTGCTTGACCATGCGTTAACTTGATCATCAAATGGTGCCCCATTAGACCCTGGCTCTTGAGGGTATACGTCTATGGCTGCACCAGCGAGGTGGTTCGACTGGAGGGATTCGATGAGGGCTGGGATATCGACGACACGCCCGCGAGCGTTATTGATAAGGTAGGACCCCATTTTCATCTGCGCGAGCTCTTGTGATCCAATCATATTAATTGTCTCAGGGAGCTCTGGCACGTGAAGCGTGACAAAATCAGCTTCCGCCAATAACGTAGGAAGATTGTTAACTTGTCGAGCCGAACCAAGAGGCATGATGTTGATGACGTCGTAGAAGATGACGCGCATGCCAAGGGCTTCTGCAAGCACTGAGAGCTGTGACCCAATGTGCCCGTAGCCAACAATACCCAAAGTTTTGCCTCGAACTTCCCAACAACCTTTCGACTGTTTGTTCCAGATTCCCTGGCGCATTTCATGCGAACGCTCGACGAGCTGCCGCGAAAGTGCGATCATCTCGGAAACGACAAGCTCTGCGACAGAGCGCGAGTTTGAGAATGGAGAGTTAAAGACGGGAATTCCGGCCTTGGCGGCGGTAACCAGATCAACCTGATTCGTTCCAATACAAAAACAGCCAATTACAAGAAGCTGAAGAAGGCGGCTTAGAGGTGGCCTGTATTGGGGGGATAAATGGACGTACCTTGTGTGCAGCTTTGATGACCCGTTCTGTGATCTTGGTCTTGCTGCGTATGCCTATGGCATGGTACTGAGAAATTTTGTCTACAAGCTCATCTTCAGACAGAGCTTTTTTGTAGTGATCAACGTGAAAGCCCTGCGCTTGAAAAGCTCGGACTGCATCCTGACTGATGTTCTCTAGGATCAACAGCTTCAGGTCTTCGTTGTCAACTGGGTGAAGAACCTTTGGCTGCCTGATGGCTGTGATCGAGTCTCGCTTGTGCAGCCTGTCATGGAGTGTCTGCGACGATGCAGGAGAGATGGAAGCAGCTACGGCTCTTGATTTTGAGGGGATGGCAAGTGGGGGGGTCATTATGAGGGATTGGAAGTAAGAATGATCCATGACAGTCTGAATTCACCCTCTTATAAGGTGTTATTTTCTTGATTGATGAGTAGTGAGTGCTATATTTACAATACCGGCCTGGCCAGCGCATTCTCAAACTCGATTAACTGCAAATTTTGATCATCCCAATATGGCAACTCGCAAGTCAAGATTGATGATCGAGTCAAGCTTAAACCCATGGCACTCTTTCTCCTTGACCATGGTGCAGGCAACGTTCAGAGCCTGGCTAATTCCATCAAGAAACTTGGTTATGATTTCTCGTGGATATCCTGTCCAGACGACTTCCACAAAGCATCTGTATGTCACTATCTCACTATGCCCGCCTGAATCGGACCTTGATCCATCTCCACGTAGATCCTAGTATTTCCAGGGCAGGGTGCTTTCCACACTGCGATAGAGTGTTTGACTGAGCGTGGTCTACTTAAACCCCTCTATGACTATATTCAATCTGGCAAGCCGTATTTCGGCATATGTATTGGGATGCAGATCCTCTTTGCATCATCTGCAGAATCCCCATCAACACTTGGTCTAGGTCTTATACCATGTCAAATGGAACAATTCGATGATACAACTAAACCAGTTCCTCACATGGGCTGGAATACCGCTGAACCCATAGACCCCGACACCTTATCCTCAGAAGGTGTTTCTTCTTCAGATCACTATTATTTCGTCCACTCGTATCGTGCCAAATACGATCCAGAAGGAAATCCCGAGGCTGCCATGTGGACACATTCAACTACTCAATACGGGCAGGAAGTATTCATGTCCACTGTTCGAAAAGGCAATGTCTTTGGCGCTCAATTCCATCCCGAAAAATCCAGTGTTGCTGGACTCACTGTTATCGACGCTTGGATAAAGCAGTCTCTGGCAGGTCGCATACCAGCCGAACCATCACCTCGGATCATACGTCCTCCTAAAACGCAACACGGTTTCACGAGACGCATCATCGCTTGCATGGATGTTCGTGCGAACGATGAAGGCGATCTTATCGTGACTAAAGGGGATCAGTATGACGTCCGCGAGAAGTCTCTCACATCAACGCCACTATCAAGCACCACTGCTGTAAAAACCGCCGGCGCCGTCCGCAACCTTGGCAAGCCTGTCGCACTAGCAGCCCGCTACTTCGAATCAGGGGCAGATGAGCTGTGCCTCCTTAATATCACTTCCTTTCGTCACTCCCCCCTCCAGGATCAGCCAATGCTTGCAGTTGTGCGGGCTGCAGCAGAGCGTGTATTCGTACCGCTCACCATCGGAGGGGGTATTAAAGATACAGTCGACCCTGATGGCACGAAACGCTCTGCTGTCGAAGTCGCTGGTGCATATTTCCGAGTCGGCGCTGACAAAGTCAGCATCGGTTCTGAAGCAGTCTACGCTGTCGAGAAAGTTCGCGCAGCGGGCGGTAGATTGGACGGCAGCAGCGCCATCGAAACTATTTCGAAGGTATATGGCTCTCAAGCCGTCGTCGTTTCCGTCGACCCCAAAAGAGTATACGTCAATCCCGCCACATACGACGGCCCCTACAAGGACGAGCTTGTGCATGGTCGACCAGACGGTCCTGAAAATGAGCGAGGCAAAGCTTGGTGGTATCAATGTACTGTGTCAGGTGGTCGTGAGACTCGCCCTGTGTCAGTTGTGCAACTCGCGCAGGGTGCACAGATCCTCGGCGCAGGCGAGATCCTTTTAAATAGTATTGACCGCGATGGAACAGGTCTAGGCTTTGACCATGACTTGATCGGGCTCGTGAAGCGCGCAGTGACTATTCCTGTTGTTGCGAGCAGTGGGGCAGGCACCAAGGAACATTTTGTGAGCGTGTTTATTGAGACGGGCGTGGAAGCTGCTCTTGCTGCGGGGATATTCCATCGGGAGGAAGTTGGAATACAGGAAGTCAAATTAGCTTCGAGGCAGGCGGGTATCAACGTCAGATCATGAAGAATGTATCTAAAATTACGGACGAGCTGTTCATATCGTAGCTGTGATCGAGGAGTATGATACTGTGTGATCTTCTATCCATAGAAGACTACTGTGAATACATTTGAGAACCAACGATCCTCAGAATTGATCGGAACATGTAAATATGCACCTTCGAAAAGCGCTGGATAAAAATTGCCTCAGGATATCAGCTGCCACTGCATACTCTTACAACAGCTACGGTAGAAAAATGCAGAGTAGATAAACCGTCTCGCGAGTATATGTAGATTTTTTACAAACACCATAATGGATACAAGCATGGGGTCAAAAACCTCGACGAAGGGGGAGAAACACGCAAAACCGATTACGAAGAATATCTTGTCCAAGCTTTGGACGAGAGAAGAGAAACAAAGCAGCAATCATGGCTGTAAAACTGCAAGAAAGAACAACAACTAGAGGAGTAGTCTCAACAAAACATGCGTATGAGGGCTAGCGGACAAATCAGGAATCATACACGAGTACTAGGCTCATTTGGGACCCCTGACCACGTCCTTCACCTTCTTCAATAAACTAGTTTTTCGCCCCAGGCCGCCCGATGGTGGAGAACTGGGTGCGCCGTCAAAGTATGCGCGTCTATCTTCGGCAGATGGCGTGCGAGTAGCATAAGGAGTGGCAGGTAGTCGTTTGTCCCTACGCGGATCATCGACGTAAACATATGTTTCATCTGGAGGTGAAGTGTTTGGACGACCGGGGCCGTTGGAGAAGCGCCCAAGGAACGAATTTTGTGATCGATGTGTAGGGCGTGATGGTTGGTAGGTATCCTGATTGGGAGAAGGGGGCTCGACACTCTCGTCAAAACCCACGGGCACGTTTGGGGAGTCACGCATTTTGCGAATGCGCTGCATCAATGATTTGGTGCGTTTGGGTACTCCTGACGGAGACCCCGGTGCGCTGTCATAATCGATACTCTGAGCTTCTGGTACATAAATAGGCTGCGGGGGCGGGATACCAGCGCGTTTGGGGCGTCTTCCTTCCCTCTCACCGACACGCTCCCGATCGCGGGCTTGCATTTGTTTCATGTCGTCGTCGAGGTACTCTCTATAGACATCACGGAGGTCACGCCCGTCCTTGGAGCGCTTGCCTAGGGAGTGTCGCGGTGTGCCGCTCCGTGACCCGTGACCCTCCCTCCCAGCGTATATTGAATTAGACGGAGTATCACCATCACGTCTGCCAGTGCCCCCGCCTGCAAAAAATTCCTCGTACGGTTCTGGCTCATGGATACCCCAGGCTTCTGCGATAGCATCGACTTTCTTCTTTTGGGGCTGGTAGGTAGTGGAAAAGGCACCCTTGTAAGCGTCAGGTGTGGGATATGGGGATTCATTGGATAGCGCCACGTCTGCCCCTGCACTGCTCCAGGCAAGCATAGGCGCTTTAGTTCGATGGCGGTTACGAGACGGAGCACAAGCGTCAAATGGACCATCATGATGGAACACTGGAAATAAATGAATAAACGGTAATTTAAGGAGCCGAATAAGAACGCACTGGGACCGACACCAGTGAAATCAAGTCTGTCTATGACGTCTGCATGCATGGAACCTTTCTTGCCTCGTGCCTTGCCCTTAGCCTTATCAAGTGCATTTGCTGTGTGAAGAACGGAGTCCTGAGATAACGAACGACGACCGGTATATGTAGGACGTGGAGGGCCATTTCCCTGGGCACTGATAAGTGAAAAGATTGGCGTCGGTGAGAAAAACGGGTGAGAGTTGTCGAGGACATACGTTTGACTTCTTCCCATTCTTGTGCGTGAAGACTGATCCGCACCTCTAACTTGAACAGTGTCCCTAACAGCCTCTACGATTGCGTTATCGCGGTGTGGGAGAGATTTGGCTGGAGATGGGGCCATCCTGTTGTACTGGGGATATTTAGGTGGGAGTTCTGGGGGAAGGCGGGGAACAGGCTTTGACGGGTAAACTGGATCTGAGAAGGGGTCTGAATGAGATCTGTGGCGGGTTCTATGTTTGGGTGGTTGGGTTGGTCCTCTTGATGGTATAGGCTTGCTAGCTGGATTATTGGAAGTACTTAACAAATGCGAGCCTGCCATGTCGACCGTGTTCACCTGTTGACACGCTCGGGCTAAGCGTTATTTACTTCAAAGAAGAATATTTGATGATAATACTGCTCGTCGTCCGTGATAACGTAGGTGAGCGATTGTGGACGTCGACGGGAACGATGCTGTCACCCCAAGGCTATGTTCGCCTTATTTGTACTAACTTTACATTTTCGGTGTAGTGTGTTATCCACTTTCAGTCACTTACCAAAATTTAAAAGCAGCTCGTCACCTATAGCTACTTCCGTCACCTTGCAGCGACCTGCTGCTATGGGTGCAACAAAGAAGGAATGGACCAGAGAGGAAGTCGCAGTCCGCATTCTTGCAGGCGAAACACTGGTCGTCTACAACAACCAGTTGTTGCGCATCCCCCAAGCTTGGTTAAACGTCCATCCAGGTGGCTCCCTCGCAATTCTTCACTTCGTAGGACGCGATGCCACTGATGAGATAGACGCGTATCACTGTGACGAGACTCTTGCAAAATTAAAGTCCTATGTCATTGGCACAGTCGAAACTTCGAGCGGTATCTGGGAACCTCTTGTACCCCCGATCATGACTGGTTGGGTCCGGAAATTGTCTTCTGATGGAAAAACCGCATGGCATAATGAAGCTACTCCACTACCACCTTCGAGTCTCTCCTCCGAGATTCTCCTGGTCGAACGTGACTCTTGCCTCCTTGAAATTCAGGTCCCAATTTGTCTCATTTGGTTCCCCCTCCAACAACACTTTCCTTGGAAGACCAAGCTCGGCATTCTGCTGCTTACAAGGCGTTGCATAATCGTATCATCGACGCCGGTCTTTATAACACGCGTTACATCACTGGTTATGGACCAGAGGTTGCGCGCTATCTTCTCCTCGCTGCGTCATCTGCAGTGGCTTACTCCTATGACTGGCTCATTATAAGTGCTGTGTGCCTCGGCCTTCTATGGCACCAGCTCGTATTCACCGTCCACGATTTAGGGCACATGGGTGTCACTCATGATTGGACCAAAGATCGCCTCATTGCCATTTTACTAGCTGATTTCATTGGTGGTTTGAGTGTCGGTTGGTGGGTTGACGTAAGTTCACTTGTTTCTCTCACGTTCGCTCGCTTAGTACCTCATGTATCTTCAAGAATCATAACGTGCATCATTGTGAGGCTTCGATCTCCAACATATCATGGTCTCATTACTGATACTTGCTTAGTGGTCACAAATCACCCTTCGCAGTAAGTTCGATGACTGTTGTGTGGTTGCACATACATCTGAAAACAAACCTTGGTAGTGATCCTGATATCGAGCATCTACCATTCCTCGCAATCTCAACGGCGTTTTTCAACTCGTTATGGTCGTCGTACTACAAGCGAACCATGGTCTTTAATCGACTTTCCTGCTTTCTTTATCTCCTTTCAACATAAGCTTTTCTATATATTGCTTGGTTTTGGCCGCTTTAATCTATATGCCAATGCATATACATTCTTGTGGCGCAAAGCCTTCGATCATCGAAGAGCAAAAGGTGGTCGGTGGTCCTGGTGGTTGGAAGTCATCGGCGTGCTCTTCTTCTGGTGCCTGGTTTGGAGCAGTTCTGAAGGGATGTGGATCATGGAGCAGAGCCATCACATATCTTGTGGTCTCGCATGTCGTCACAAGCCCTCTCCATGTCCAGGCACGTGACTATCTCGGCGTATTGCCCATTCATTAATTTCGTCACAGATCGTTTTATCACATTTCTCCATGTCTACGGAGGATTTGGGGCCGGTGGAATCATTCCCGCACCGCCAGCTTCGAACTACAACAGACGTCATATGTCCCCCTCATCTTTCATTCATGCATGGCGGATTACATCTCCAGGTAACTCATCACCTCTTCCCGCGTCTTCCACGACACAACCTGCGTGAGGCCAGTGTTCTGGTAAAGGAATTTGCCAAGGAACAAGACCTTGTGTATGCCGAATTCGGATTTATTAGCGGGAATGGAGAAGTACTGGACGTGCTTAAAGGTGTGGCGAATCAAGCAAAGATTGTGGGTATAGTCGCCGATCGCGAGATTCGGGAGGCGATGGAGAAGAAGGTGCAATAAGCGCACGAGACTCTTCGACAGAGGCATTACTAGATCCAACCGTAATCAGATACCTGCGGCATTTTCACGTTCTGATACATCATGACAATATAGATAGAGCATGTCGTCAAAACATTGAGATTGCTTGCAATTTCGATGCAGTGCAATACAGTCGTGTCCATGAGCACACGTAATGCATGTGATACCCTAGGTACGACTTGTCGCACCCGGCTTTTAGGAGTATATAAGAGGGTAACCGGAAAGCATGATGTAGTGTAATAAGAGGTGGAGAAGACAAATCTACTTCTTCTTGTTTGCTTCCTCTTCCTCCTTCTACAAAGAATAAAATACGTTGAGTAGCCATATTAGTGACAGCTAATGAACAACAAACCTTGGCGGCCCGGATTTTGCGTGCACCCTCATACCGAGCATCAGCTCGTGCAACGCGGAGGGTCTTGAAAGCCTCGAACGACCGTTCATTGTCTGTGATTTTACGAGGTGCTTCGTGAACGTAAGGTGCAGGAAGAGGAAGGTGCGTGCGTGTGGTCTCGGCTTGGAGATCAGCACCCTGTGAAATAAAGATCAAAATCAATCCAACATCCCGAAGGCAAGCCACCACACACAGTCGAGTCACCCTTCTTGGGCTTCTTAGCATTCCGAGGGAAAACGATTAGCTTGGCCTTGTAGGCTTTCAATCGCTCTACATTCAGTTTCTTCCCCTCCTCGCTCAAGTTCCTCCTCCTGTGGTCAACGACAATACCAACACCAAGTGCTTCTTTGCGGTTGATACCAACCTCCTTCAGCTCAGCAAGGGTGAAACCACGGCCCTCGCGGACCTTACGGTTGTATCGGACGGTCTGGGCTCGAACGGCGGGGCGGAGGAGAGTAAGGGGACGGACACCAAGGGCGGCAGCCTTGGCCTTACGGGCATTGCGTCTACGGAGTTTGCGACCGGGCTGGTCGAACCAGGTACGTACCCGGCGCTGCCAGTCTTTGCGGAAATGGTTGGAGTGGAGTACTGTGCACACATAATGTCAGATCGGACGTGTCGAAATAACATTTCCGGTGAGGTACAGACCGTTGTTGTGCGCGAAACCCATGGCTTAGTCTAGAGCAAAAATTATAATGTCAGTACAATGGTTTTGTGATGTTGGATACATGTAAAGTAGTACATCTGACAGCATATGGTCGGATCCAGCTTTTCCACCTGCCTGTCTGCATGATTTTCTCCGATAGATCATATGCTGCGAAGGCAGGCCTACGCATAGGAGAATATGCAATGGACGAGCATACTCACCTTGAGGACGGGCTTTCTTGACGCTGAGGACGGCGAGCAGCTTACCACCTAGCACAAGATTTGGACTTCGGCGATTGCCGTGGGTTGGTGCGGCGATTGATTTTTAGAAGTTAATCCTCACGTGGATTTTGTCTGTCGCGTTGATGCGTGACGGCTGCCGCATTGAATTTCCGTGAGATCTGTTGTGATATCCGTCTCCTCTCACGCACCCTCGCAGCGGGTTCTCTATCGTACGGTGCGACACAGTGAAAGCGAATTCTTCAGCCTTACAGCTCACAGAGGCAGTTGAAAAGAAAATTTTCAACGAACAGTGTTCAATTTTGGAGGTACTATTTGAACACCTTTAATAACCTGTATCACTAAATATTTCGATTTCTCAGGCATTGTTTTACAGTAATCATTAATTGCATCAGGTTTCCCCAATTTTTCCAATCACAACTAGCACGTTTCGGCAGGCGATGCAGAAGCGATATTCAGTCGTGCTAACTCGTTCTTCCTCCGACTTGAGTTCCCCGCTTCCATGCCCAAGTACTGCGTACGGGTGACAACTCGTGATGCACGTTGTCTATCGATGTCTCCCGACACCACCCAAGGTTCCTGGTATTTCCATTAAATGATGGACTTCACAGCCACAGGAACGCGCCGCAATTTGGAGATCACGAATCAGAATCACCGTCTACATGCCCGTGCAGGATGATAAATGGATATCATACTGAAGCAGCGCGCCGCTGCCTTGCATTCAAGCCGTCCAATTACTTTCGTGTTCATTTACCTCCCTTTCCTCTCCTGACACGATAAATGATTTTGAGATTTAGAATTCACTTTGCTATATATATAGTATTCTCAAGCGCCTGTTATAAGATGTGTAGTGATGTTCCGACGTGTGATGTTGATCAAAAGCTCTCAAGACAACCAGTTAGTTTGCAGTATGCTCATGTCAAATCTTTTCTCATGGTTGCGCGAAACTAATACTACTGCCAATACCTTGGCTGACATAAGCGACTAATTAACATGAGGTCGGCATTATGTTGGCCCAATATTCTGCGCTTTATTCCCCTCTGCACAAATTCTATCAGTGTTTCTTCGCCGGGACTGCGTCCGTGTCTTGCTTTATCTCTTTCTTCATTTTTTGAGCATGCGAAACTTACCCCACCTTCGCTCATTTACATGCATAAGTTCTTTTTTCTCAGTAGTGCGCGCATTCAGTGTGACAGTCGGGACTCCAACTCAATGCGACGATCTTTCTGTTTCATGGACCGGTGAGCAAGCATCTAGTATATCTTATACACTCCTGCTGAACTTCATCACGATCATCAGGTGGTCAAGCACCATTTGAAATCCTCTTGACCCCCGTTCGTTGGCGCTGTCATGAGTGTCGATCACGCGTTAATCTTACGCCTTCTAGGTTTTCAAAGTACCGCAGAATATATCTGTACCAGCCTCAGCCTTCAGCAATGGCAAAGGCTCATATACAATACCGCAATTACCATTTTGGAATAAAACACAGTTTCTCCTCACTATGTCTGATGCCACTGCATTTGGCTCAGGTGGAACGTCACCCATCTTAATAGTCGGCGATCCTATTGCCAACAACAACTGCAATGCTACAGGTCCATCCGTGGATTTCACATTTGATTTGCCAACATCACTCCAGCAATGCAAGTAAGTTTGTTCCGCCTACCTTTTGTGACCTTGACCTACCATTTCCGTAGTGGGTATACCTTTGACGGCTATGACAATGCTGTCCAACCCATTACTATCACGGTAATATCACTACCAACTCTATCGTGATGATGGATGTACTTAGCTTTTCACAGGCACTTATTCCTGGTGGACAGTCTCTCATACTTCACCCTCCGACTGGCCCCACTAGTTATACTTGGGTTGCGGATGTTAGCGCGGGGACGACCCTCGTATTTGTGATGACAGATTCTCAGGGTAGACAAGGTGGTAGCTCTGACCTCGAGACGGTGGCACTTTCGAACAATGCCACGTGCCTCAGCTCCAACTCACCATCGTCAACTGCATCCGTGCCTTCGTCCACAGTATCCACTACATCATCTACGTCAGCTGGCGCTTCGCCAACGTCCAACCAAAGTACTTCATCAAGTAGCAATACTGCTACTATTGCTAGTGCAGCGATTGGCTGCGTAGTAGCCCTCGCTGCGTTGGTCTCACTCGGGATGTTCCTGTTGCGCAAACGAAGAGCGTCTCGGTCCCCATACGTCATATCTTCGAAACGCCATTCACGTCGACTCCCATCTACGGATCTCGATCATGAAGGGAGTCAATATGGTCATGTTCCACCAATTTACCCATTCCCATACCAGGCAGACTCTGTCAGCCACCTTGCTCCACCCATTCACCCCGCAACTCAATCACATCTAACTCCGCCTACTCCGTCCACCGACAGTTTCGCGCTCAGCAACCCTCACACACCATTTGATCAGACGATGCATTCGCGTCAGATATCTAACCCAGACAGCTTCGCTGGATACGAGGATGTTGGAAGTTCATCCATGTCATCTGCTGGCAGACGAAAAGCTGCTCTGGCTGGCCACACAGCATACAAACCTTCCACTCGGTTCATCTTGCATACTGATGTGGAGGATGTTGTGCCAGATGATAATGGCGTAGTAGAACTTCCGCCGCAGTATTCCGAGCATCGACGGCCTCTCACCAAACAACCTGAGTCTGTGCTAAGACCGATATCATCACACTCTGATTATTCGGGTCCGAGCGATCTAGCATATGCTAGTAGTGCATTTGTCCCACCCACTTTGTCACACTCTCCTTTACCACCTCCTTCATGATGCACAATCTATGTTGTCTCAGTGTGCACTCTGTTGTCTCTTTCGACATGTTGTGGACAGTTTTCTTTCGTGAGGCGTCTTGTCTTCCATTTCTACTGCTTTTCAGGCGCTTCAGTACAATCGTTATTCAGACTACTTATTTATGCCCAGCACTAAGCTCGACATCCCCTCCCTTCACATTCGTAATATATTTTCTTTGGCCGTCACCGAAGGCCATGCAATACAAGAGGGAGATTTGATACCTGTATGCAACTTGTGCTTGTGCTGAAAATTTTGGTGAGAACAAGCATACTGTGCGGGTCTTAATACAGCTGTTTGATGGTATGAATATTTATGTCAAGTCGCCGGCATATGCGGTAAACAAACAGATCAGTTTTGTCTAAATAGTACATGCTCAAAGTCAGGCCACCATAATAAGAAGTTGTCAGGGGGTAGTGTTTAGAGTACAATGTGCATGTTACTGCGCACCTTCAAGGTTGCGCAGTGTGTGGTTGTTGGTCAACACGCCGTTACTCTGTCTAATCCATTGTCAAGAAGTGAACTGTGTTCATGATCCTGGCACATCATCGCCGAGATGGTGTTGTTGGAATGCGTCAATCATTGCATCCTGGTCTTTACGACGCCTATGTCTCCTGCGCCTATCCTCTTTAATGACGCGCTCAATGCGCCGACGAGACTTAGTATGGGTTCGTGGATCAACCACGGCGAGCCTGCAACGATAGCATGCAAGTTCAATGCTTGCAAGCAGGCGAAGCGTTTCGGTGTTGTTCACGGCCTGGAATTCGGTATGAGCTTGGTATGACACGATCAAGAAGGACAGCCAATCACGTTCAAAGACCACGAGACAACCCGGGAACCTTCCACGCAGCCGACAACGACGAAGTTGCCGCGTTTTTCTGCCTGGAGCTCGGACACCTGTGTCGAGTTACTTAGTTTTATGATAGTAAAGTGAAGTCATTGCTACCTCTCCGAATGCGACTAGCACTTTGCTAGATGTCAATGAGCGTACAACTGCATGGGGATATGATTAGAGATCGAACGTAATCCTACGAATGAAACGATACTCACCGACACGAGAGGCTTGGCCTACGACTTCCTGCGAACACTAAAGCACGCCCAAGATATGCCCAGGAGTCCTTTTCAGGCCGACGAATATGCACCTTGACTTGGATATCTCGAAACTCGCGGGCAGGCGGGAGGACGTTAGCTATTCACCAAAAGAGCAGTGAAGAACATCACACTTGAGTACAATCAAATGCTTGGCGAATCACAGTACGTACGCATCAAAGAGGAGGTATATTCACTCTCGGTACTGGGCAGCCGCGGCGCTACCTGTACGGAGGAGCTGCTACCTTCCATCACGGCATCATTATCCATAATGTGTATCTGCGGATTGCAGGATCAAACCAAATTCAACTCATAATGATGCTAGACAAACTTCTGTGAGTGAGAACCGTTAGAGTTCGTGGTTGCGTGCGTTTGGCGTGCAGTGGGGTCACGGTGCAGCCTCGGCTGAAAGGGCTATTACTGCATGCTCACGTGACTCATGATCGGTGCAATACGTCTTTAAGATTTTTTGGGTTCTTTCTCTTATTGAGTAGTCAACCACAACCATGATATCCGTTCCACGACCAAGTACCCATCGTATTAATCGTAGTTATGATTCCCCTTGAATGACTTTCAAGCTGGTCCTTTCTTTTCAAAGGCGCCTAAGCACACGATGAAGCGAGCCTTTGAGTCACGAAATCACTGTATATATACGAGAACTTGCCGGTTAACGATGACCAGAACTAGCTTGTATTCATCAATGCATTCTTCCAAGACACTCCGCCGCACACGCGTGCCCCGCCCGCTGACAGCAGAGTCTTCCGACGAGTTTGAAGAACTATTATCCTCTCGGTTTGCTCACGAAGATGAGCAACTTTCGCAGAAGTACACGATACAATTGAACGACCTCGAGATCGAAAAGGCAAACAACAAGGTAATGTCACAATGAAGTTGGAATGTCTTGTTTGATCGCTTATGCTACAGCAGCACGACAAGGAAGATGAAGACTATCGAAAGTAGTCAGGGATCGACCAGTACCGAAGGCACGTCTAGTCGTATGGGGAATGATGATAAAGACCGCTCACGCAGGAATGAAGAAGGCGCAACAACCCTCTACCGCTGGAAGTCAGAATGGTCATGGCGTGGATACGGTCAAGGTGCAGGAGACGTTTAAAAACATCTCCCATGACACGAGGATTGAAACAATCCCTTGAGTACATTGGCTAAGGCAAGGATCAAAAAGAGTGGCGATAACAGTTGAATGGAAAATTGGGAATAAACAACTGTAGTCCATCAAGACCTGGATCGAGCAGCATGGACACGAGGTGAACAACTGGTCGAGTAATTTTCAAACTGTGCTGGTACGGAGGGCCATAGGGGATGAACTATCACGGGTTGGATTTTAACGTGAATATACGAATTACTCCACGTCAACATGAACAATCATGGACGTACAAAAATAAGAGTAGCAACTCGATTACCGTGAGTCGGGTGCAAGGAAATTACCTGCTACCAAACATAAATTACGAGGGGTGAAGTGCACATTGGTGATGGGGGTCCGTTTAGTAGGGAACGTCGCGAGAAGGTCAGATCTGATGGTAATGTCAATATCAATGGCGCAGTCTATGTTGCATGGAACGAACGTTTCATTGTTTTCGTCATCGATCGTCCGCGTGATATTAGATTCAGTAGCGCCACTCTCCCGTGATTTACCGGGTCCACCAGCTCCCCTCACGTCCCAGCAGCGTACTGTCCAGTCTGCACCTCCACTAACAAGCATGGATGACTCGGCACTAAATGAGAGAGAGTATACAGATGCTGTATGCCCAGTCATTTTTTTGATACGACGTCCAGAGCCGAGATCCCATAGATTGATTGCGAGGTCCTCGCCTGCGCTGGCGAGATATCGCCCATCTGGACTAATAGCCAATGTCGAGAGACTCCCCTGGTGACCGATGAATACGCGAACGCAAGCACCACGTTGAACATCCCAAAGCCGTGCAGTCCAATCACTTGAACCCGTAGCGAGGTATAGCGAATTAGGATGGAACCGGACACACTTCAAACAGCAGACATCAATTCAGTTATAGAAAACAAACTTATCTTCTGCGAGGTCACTCACGTCCACGTCGTTCAAGTGCCCTGCATAGATCCTCAAGCACGATGTACGGTCTGTTGACCATAACCTGGCGGTTCGATCACGGCTTGCTGTTGCAAAATATATGCCCATAGGACTCCACTGAACATCCCATACAGGGTTTTGGTGGCCACGAAAAGCAACGACATTCGTCATTGTGTCGAGGGACCACAGCCGTGTAGTTGCATCTGCTGAAGCAGAAAGAAGGTATCTTGGAGGCGCTGCTGATCCTCCCAATGGATCGAAAGACAAAGAATACACAGGACCGCTGTGGCCGACAAGCTTTCGGGTTGTATTTCCTTCTTTTTGCTGAATTTTCGACAACGACCCAGCTAGCGTTCGAATAAACATCACTGTTATCACCCATCCAACTTAAAAGACTCACAATCCTTCACTGAGCTCAAAGAGAAGTCATTGCGTAGTCCCTTGAGTTTTTCGTTCTTCAAACTCCACAGACGAATGTAACTCTCAGAAAATCCGGCCGCCATCAGAGTCAAGTCAGGTGAGAAGGTGCAACACGGTGCGCTACTCAATGTATTTGTTAGGAGACACGCTGAATTTGTTTCAGATACTTACCCTTCTCCGACATCATGTAGCGTATACGCGCAAATACTAGGCAAGCCACGCGCACGGGCAGCGCCTCCTTGCACCGAGTTCATGTCAACAGAACTTAGTGCAGAGGGCTCCAGTCGTATGCGCTTCCTTGCATCTCGTACTTTCTCGACCTCTCTTTGAACATCAACCGTTTTGAACGACTGGGGATAAGGGAGCATGTCTGATTCTGTGGGTGAGATAACCCCCGGGACAGCTGGGGGCCTTAAAAATTGCAAATCATATTGAGCATTTGGATCGCGGTCCAATACAGATTGTTCGCGGATGACGCGTTCAGTCTCTGCGCGCAACTCTTCAGAGATAGGGGCAGGGCCAAGTTTTAGTTCGCCTTTCGAGGCATTGAACGCGTGAGGGTTAGGAGTGGCAGAAGCGCTTGTTTGCGGAATGAGTTGCGACAACAGGCCAGTCGATTCTTCCCATGCATTGGGTGAAACTGCCGTAGCGCTCGCGGAAGTCACTAGCCTAAGTTTGAGCTCATATACATTACTTGACAGGCTAAGAGATTTACCATCAAAGCGAAGATGGTTGTTTACCACTCGCATTATTGCTGCTCGGCCTCTCTTTCCTTTCTCGCCAGAGAAGCCATCCCCTGCGCCAGAAGCTTCGCCTCCAACTCCTTCTGTCAGCCATCCCACCAGCAAGCTGAAACCTGATCGACTCATTCTGACAACATATTTTTCATTCTTGAAGCGTTGAGCATCATCATCATTCTGAACATGTGAGGGCAGTAGAAGAGTCGATAGATGATGTAGTGTAGCGTGATGCATCGGGGCTAAAGACGGCGAATACGTCGCGTAGAAGCGTAGTGCTAGGAAATGCAGAAATGTCAGTCGAACGTATGCAGTAGAAGACTTTCCAGACGTACCAGCTTCCTTGAATCCTCGCTGGACAAGATCCAGATGAAAATGGCAAAATATGGGAAATAGGATAGGTCGAAATTCGGGCTATTTGACAGTATTAACCTACGTCTATGGCAGATGGATGCTCTCAGAGTACCTTGTACATGTCAAGTGAACCTTCAACCCACGCTTCGAGTTCTCGGAATCCCTCCTCCTTGTCCGTTGGATCAACAGACAGAATATCTTCCGCACCAACAGTCCCAAGGCTGGCAATCAAGTTCTGTATACTCGGCGGATTGCCCATCGCCGTGAGTTCCTGTAGTACGTTTGTACTTTCCTTCAATACATTGTCACCCGGACGTGATGGCTTTTGTGCATAAACAGCAAGAGTCTTGATGAGGTCTTCAGCAGATACAGTCTTTTCGGACTCATCTACGCCCCCGCTTTCAAGTGATTCGTTAAGAGCCCTTTCTGCATCCTTGTGTCCTCGAGAGCGAAGATACTCCAATACCAGACGGTCGATTGAGTTTGCGTTTTGGGTGACATCGGGCGCACTGGCGTTAACTGGAGAAACACCTCCAGAAGATGAGGCTGCTGGCGTTGCAGCAGACATAGCGATGACCGGTTCAGTGTTCTGTTTGTGATATTAGAGATGATCGTCCTTGTGACGTCGCAGTCCCTAATGTTCAATAAACGGTCGATTACGTAATAAAATATAGCTTTGTGGATCAGCCTCTCTCCGTGCTGGTGCCTCCTCCCTCCATTTGATCCACTGCAGTTGTACAGTCATTCACCGTCGTTTGTACTTGCCTCACATCACACTCGAATCTGATATCATCTCATGTAACTTTCTTGCTCTATTATATGAGTTACATGTATGACTATCTATTGGTAATAATAATTTGCATAAAAGACCTTGACACTTGTGCGATATCATGTTTTATTACCAAATTTTCATTGTTTTATGTCTGAAAGCAAAATAACTAAGATTGGACTCATGATCAGACATCATGGAAATACATGCACACCACCTCCAAACATATCACCCTTCAATTCTGCAGGCGACTCAATGAGCTGACAAGTGTGTATGTTGCCAGAATGTTGCCGATGGAGGGTGTCTGAGTGGCCTCTTATCAGTGTCATCAAAGTCAAATAAGCAAAATCTGATATACACGAATGCAATACATGACAAGTTGAGAATCATCGTGTCGAGCTTTGATACAGGGTGTTCGGAGGTCAATGGAAGCACCTGCCTTAATAGGCAGGTTCTAACAAAAGTGAGCACGGTGGTCTGGCTTTCCATACATATGCCACACTGTACAGCTTTCACTTTCCTGTGATCAAGAGGCACGCGGTGCATACTGCCATTCAGGACATGTCCGTGTTCACTATCAACGGCAATTACCTGGTAAAGTTGTCTTGGTGCTCCACCTTAGCGACTGGAAACAATACTGTTCTGTGTGCACTTGCAGAGAAAAACCAGGATGTCAGGAATTCATAGAGGCTTCTTCCAGCAGCGCCTGTACCAATTCTATCCCTATGTGTGAGTATTCTCTCTAGGCTTATGAAAGCTTCTGATTTTTGGAAATCACGTTGGTGGTTGAGCGCTTTACTGTCAATATCAATACTACCGATCAACAATCTCAAGGAGCTCATCCGGGTCAATTCTCGTTCTATATCCGAACCAGAAGAGCTGCTGTGGACTCACTCAAGGTTAATTATTGCTGCCCTGGATTTAATGGACTGTCTGTATCCGCTCACGACTGCAGAAATAGTATATGCCCATCATCGCCACAGTACCTCAGCAAGCCAAGAGTGTTCGGTACCATGGGATCAAACCGCCGTACTTTCGGCTATCAAGTATTTTTGGCACACACTTGGCTCTCCAGTCACTGGGTACACGTACAGTACGTGCATCCACGTTCATCGGCAGGGGGACTGCGATGATACCGAATGCTCTGCAAGTTCAGATCGCCCAACATCAAGAAGCTCCGGGTATTCAGAGGTATTCAGATATCTAACATCATTGAAATCAGCTGTCTGTCACCCAGTTCACCGACAACACGTTCCACAGCTGCGGTGATAGCAACACAGCAAGTTACATCAAATGAAACCGAAAGGGTTCAGGGTCCACCTCCGTCTTCCAAAACTCCAGCCAACAGTACGTTTGCGCAGTTGAGAAACAAGTACTCTTCCTCTTCAGGCGACTTTTAATCATAGATCTTAATCATGGACAGTGACTTTGGATCCTCACCCAGTACTTAGCAAGATTGTCAGTAGTACTAGTGATGCCGTCAACCAACACTTTCGGGCGCCCCACCTCTCCGTTCACAGTACCGCATGGTTATCTAATGAGGCGTGTGTTTAATCTTCCATCAAAGGCCCATCACGTTTCTCAGACTTGATCATATTCCAGGACTGTCAGACTATTTTGCAATTCCATCGCTTTCATTGGCTTCCCAAGCAGCGGGATCTGATGGATCTATTCCCTTTACTGCATCATCTCAGCATTCGTTCTAACTCCACCTCTATCGCCAGACTTGTGGCCAGCCCGCGTAATATTCCATATCCCTCAGCCAACTCAGGCCAGCTCCTGAGATGAAGTTCAAGCACACTCGTAATAATGACTTGCAACTGATTATAGCTGACGTCGACTCGAGAACACATGTGCTATGTTCACATGATACAGTTCAACGAGTAACTACCTGTAACTACCCGATAAAACATACACATATACTATAGACAGAATAACATCATTACAAATTGACCACACAAGACTCTTCCACGATGAACTTGAAAACATCAATCATGACCAAAACAGCGGTCCCAGAATGACAGTAAAAATCTAGAAGTGCTCCTGTAAATGCAGATGTTCAACGTTGAAATTAACAATGAATAATGGAGGAAAACAAACCTTGGCAAACGTAAATTCCACATTATTGCTACTGTGCATGAGAGTTGCTGCCTTGATAGATTTTGCGAGAACACCCGGACCACAGAAGTAGGTCTGCGAGAGCAACCATAAGAATTATCAAGAATAAGACTGAAATCACCAGACTTACGCCAACTTTGGTCTTCAATTGTGCGCTGCTACCGGGGAGATATTGACCGATCTCAATTGCTTCCCTAATCCTGCGGTAGATGCTCTTCCAGTCGGGGCGGCCAAACATGGTGCGAGTGCGAAGTAGTGTGAGAGGATCATAATCGGAACCAGCATCATTGACGGCAATGTTCCAGAGCATATCTTCTCCGATCTTCTGAGTGAGGTAGATGTTGATGTGGAGGAAATTTGCTTGATATCGTATTTGAGCTGGGTATTTCCTGGATAAAAGGATGTTAAAATAACTCACGGTCAACTTGAGCTTCCTCAACCTCTTGCAATAGGCTCTGAAACCAGCCGAACGAGGGCGCATCACGACAAACCCAGAAAAATTCAACCCTTCGGAGAGAACCAAGATCGCCTTTCTTTTGACGGTACCAAATGTGTTTGAGAATTGACGCGAAGGGAGTAACACCTAGATAAATGTAATTAACGAGCATTGGCACAGAGTCCTGCGTCATTTCTTACCGATACCAGCGCCAATCAGCACAGCAACTTCGTTGTCGAACACGTCCTCGGCAGGAGCGCCATAAGGCCCGTCGATTCTAACTTGAGGAAGTGGGCGGGAAAGAGTGGTGGGATCGAGCTCGACATATTCACCACGAGTGCCACCGTACTCGGTTTCATCTTTTTCAACACCCTTCATGGCAGCTTTTGTCATTGCAGCTACCACAGATGGACCGCAGCCAAGCCGTTCTCCTAGGGAGTGGGTCCAATCACCGACCTGGCGAATATGAACGGACACATAAGGGTCTTCAGGAGCAGAAGTGATGGTGAACTATATTTTTGCAACAGTCAAAAAACATGAAAGTCAAGCGGCGAACTAGTTGTCACGCACGGGATGCCATTGCCATCTGGAAACTTCCGGGACCTGAATGAAGAGCCACTGGCCTGCCGTATACTTGAAACTAGGTTTGATAATTCGTAATTCCATGGCTCCACTAGGATGAACAAGAACTTTGGACAGCCTTGTTGCCCTTCGAGCACGATACTCTCGGTACATCCTTTCGCCGAAGTAGATAATACCAGGCCAAATGGTGAACCTCCAGCTCTCGTAGCCAAGACAGTGCTCCGTAGAGTAAAAGGGAAAAGTGTAGGTGTAGTCAGGATTTGTCGAATCACGGACAAAGCAGCCAGTGGCGTGGGTATAAAGGCCAATGAAAAAGAAAAAAGCAAGGTGATGAGTGTACCAAAAAGCTTCGAAACATTGGTTGCGGATCTTGTGGTGTGCAGTGGCATACATGAGGACCATAATCAGGAGCATGAAATGGCCAGTTATACCGCCAGCCTGTGTATAATGAATCTGCAAGGCATACTCCGCACGAACCTCTGCAAAAAATTAATAACGAGTGCTAAGTTTGAAAATCACTGCCACACTCACGAGTGCGCTCGACGTTAAAAAAGTTGACATAATGGGCTGTAGTATGGACCATTGCCCAAAACGCCATCGAGTATGCGACCTGTCTATGGAACCAGATGTTCTCGTCGGCGGGGAATAGCCACGCGAGCTTGGGACGAACAACGCGAATGATATTGCGTAGCATGGGAACTAGGAGCAGTCCCGCATCAAACGCAAGGGTGAGACCAGCACCACGCGACGTCCAGACAGACCATTTCAGGCCATTGAGAGCAGCCAACTTACTGTCGGTGGCCTGTCAGACATGTAGTGAGTGATTATTGAATCTGGTAAGGTGAATAAGGCTTACTTGCAAATACCAACCCAGAGCGAAAAGGGAGAATTGGATGCCATAGAATATGACATTGAAAACAAGCCTTCTCGGGTTGAGGAACTCGCTCTGAAACCAAGATTCGCCCATGGTATACTATCAGATAGCGTTGGAAAGTGGGCAAAGATAGAAAAGCGGGGCCTGCCCAATTAAATGTAGGAGAGAAAGACGAGAAAAGAACAAAGCGCTAGGAAGGTATTTAAAGGGCGTACCGGACGGGAAAATGACAAGGCGACGCGATAGAGGAATTATACATAGTACAATCTGTATCGGGAGGAATAAGGCTGTTGTTATCTTACTACTATAGGCGGAGCGGCCTTTCCGGCGTCCGACGTGGTCACGGCAACACCACCGCCTTGTCACACTTCCGCTGTGATATTTCCATGACACGTGACTACCCATACGTAGGGTCATTTCGGAGGGTCCTGATGCGGCCGAACATCATAAGGAGCTTCCGGGGGCCTGCTTGTGCCGTTCTCCTCTACGTGCGAGCGGCTTTCACTGGAACTGGTCACAGGCCATCATCGCCTACTCGTGACAGTGATCGTCCCTATCCCTTATTTTTGTAGTGCCTCCATTGCGCAGATTTCGGATCACCCATATACTTATATATGTATTGAATGCTATTCTCAAGGATTACGCTTTTGGAGAACTACTATTTGCAATGCAGCAAGGTACTAGTACTGGGATATCAGCACAACAACAGAGATTACCACTCAAGGGAAATTGATGACAATATGCTAAGATTACCCACAAAAATACACGTCTAGGAATTGTATAGGGAAATACAGACTTTAGCCGGATTACCATTCTAGAATATGCGGAGCAATTCACGAACAAGTGACTTCAAAATACCTGTACATTCGAGGCACAACATTGGGATCTTTGAAAGCTGTTGCTCGACAACAAGATTGATAAATGCTCATCATTGACCGTCTCTTCTCATTTCCAGGTTCAAGAAAGTGATACAGATACATTGAAGGCCGGTAAAACAGCAGCGCAAATGATGTTTATGTGAAGGAAGCGCTGGTCCCGACTCCCGAGGCATATCATTTATCGCAAAGTATATTGCTCCAGTTGAATACGGTCAGTTCTCGAACATCCCCATCCTGGCAATTCACGTATTAGCCAAGTATATGTGCACAATTGAAGCCTACCCAGTCTGTGTTCATAGTCAGATGTAAGCCATAGCAATGCTCCGTAAGTTTCTTCACCATCCTTCCCTCTATTGCTAGGTCTTGCACAGCTCCAGTGTTCTGTCCAGGTCGATCCTGGCAACACCTGCAGATTAATTTTTGTAGCTGTGCGGACCATCTTACCCTTTGCATCTCTATGTTCCGTGTAGATGACACCATTGCAGTCTGAAATGGTGCATTGTGCAGAAAGAAGCTGCTTGAGTTGAGAAGACGAGTGATGTTTCCAACATTCAGGACATATAGCAGATTGAGTGATCCATTGGTATCAATTCCAAGGTGCCGTTTCACACTGGCCAAGGCTCAAACAGGTCGTGGAAATGTAGGAGTACATTCGCAATCAGGAGCATGTTGAGACTGATTCAGTTGGTTTGTCGCCTGATTCCATGAGAGGTGACCATAAACGTTGGCCATGACAGTTGTAAAGTATGCATATCGAATTTCATCATTTTCCTTGAATGTGACGGGTACGAGGGATGGCGCATCGGCCTCGTCCTGATCAACTCCAGGCTCGCGAACATCAGGCAGCGCAGCCGGCTGAAAATTCTGATCAGGCGGATACTGAAGTTGTTGACATCGAAGGAGGGGTAATTCTTGATTTATATCTGGTATGAGAACCGGCTCAGGGTGATACTCATTATCAAAATCGAAGTTCGCATTGTCTTGAGGATGTGAGTTGACTCGAGCTAGTGGAAGCATGTTTCTGGCTTGCTCGCACAAGTCTCTGCTCCGAGTTCTCGGTATGGATACAGCCTGAGAGTCTGACCGCGATGGCTGCATGGAAGGACCTGGTATGGCATTTGTCTGCGAAACGAGAGGTCGACAAGTTGCATTAGCTGGCTTTTGAGCAGACCCCAGAGCTTTCGGTCCTGGATTGAGTCTGGTATATAAATCCATCTCGATGGTGAGCACATTGACTGCAAGAACATGGAAAGCGCAAGTTGTCTGGCATGATGCTTATTGTGATTGTCGACAGGGCTGGAGGTGACCAATTAGCCGGGGAGATGGAACATGGGACTTGGCGAAAATCTCAGTGGTCATGCAAACTGACGCGCGTGCGCGTTCAGATATATTACTTCACGTGCGCACAAAACTCGTAGTTTGCACGCGGTCTTGATTCTAGGATGCCCTCGACTGTAATGAATCCGTTCAGTTTTGACTGCGAATATTCATCGGCGAGAACTGAAGTGAAACGATCTCTGAGATCTGAGCAGTAAGCCCTATTGTCTCCAAATAAGGCAAAATGGCACGTGGTCTGTAAGATTTGTTTCCTTGACGCGTTTCTCGGAATTGTTGAACTACGGAGTACCATTGCAATGGCTGCATTACCCCCCTTCTCTACTTCGTATCGGCAGCAGCCAAGTATAGGTGCACCCTCATCAGTATTTCGTCAGAATCAAATCCAAGCAAGGCCGCCTTCTGCCCTTGACCTTCCAGGTCTTCAAAGTGCAAGTCGCGTGTTGCATGACCAGTTCATGAAGGATGCCCAGATAATACCAGATATCGGTGACATGCTTACAACCCGTAAGTTAGGGACCCTCTTCGATATATACTTTACTCTAACTTCCTTTGCCAGCTGGTGGGCAATCGTCAGCACTCTATAGTGTCTTTCCCGACGACTACCGGGCACCATTTCAGAAGAGGAGGCTTGTAGGTATTCCTGAAACATTGTTTCAGTATTATAACAGTAAGTCTAATGAATTCGGCTCTGATACTAGCCTAAAGCTTTATAGCTACCAACGTTACTTCGCACATGGGTTTAATACCTGAAATCGAGCGTGTATGGATATCAATTGATCATAAGCTATTTCTTTGGGATTATATTGAGGGGTATGTGTGCTCTCTATACTTCTTTCTAAACTGATACAACCCTGCCAAAGTCAAGACATAAGCTCCTTTGTCGACCAACCGGATGTCATCACGCATGTCGCTGTCGTAAAACCAAGAGTTGGCGTCTTCGTTGACGAAATCACGTCCGTCATGGTCATTTGTACCCCTGTATCCGTTCTTTTGATCGGGTTATCGATGTCCACTGTCATTGGTGCCAATAATCGCTCCCGCAAAGAAATCAAAATGTATGCAACAGACATGACAGTTTCGACTGACATTGAAATGACCTCTGTTGTGGGGATGTCTGATGGGCGCATTTTTATGTGTGGTTCACAAGATGGCTGTCTATACGAATTGCACTATCAACAGAGCGAATCTTGGTTTTCGAAACGGGTGCACATAGTCAACCATTCTGTTGGAAGTGTACAGAGCCTGTTCCCGAGGTTCACCTCACCAAAGTCAGAAGGTCTGTGATTTATTTGGTCCTTGACTTGCGATGAATGACTCCCGCACCCAGACCGTATTGTTGCTGTAATTTCGGATCTAAAACGCAATTGCTTTTATACCCTGTCCGCCAGGAACTCGATATCTATCTATCAGGCAAGCAGCGAGAAGGCTGTGCACCACGTGCAAACTATGTCGAACCTTTACAAGTCTGCGCAAGAGAAGGCACCTGGTTCTCCTGCTCTTACCCCTTCAAACTTCCAGATTGTGGCTCTACATGTTTTAGACCTGGGTGAATCGCGGACAGGAGTTCAATTGATAGCCATCACCATGAACGGCGTACGCTTGTACTTCTCTCCATCAACCTCGGCATATGGTTTTTCATATGCGTCAACTCCAAGCGCTGCGGGCGGTGTGCGACCCCTTCAACTCATTCATGTACGACTTCCGCCTCCAAATCTATTGCATCCAGATGAACAATCTAGTCCCCATCGTTCTGCTTACAACAGCTCCACCCGAAACTCACCTCCACAACCTCCATCCCGTCCCTTCATTGTATCAGGACTTGAAAATTCGTGTTATTTGGACGGACTCATGGTTTCAACTCAGCCCGGTGACGCAGACGGGACAGACTTCTTGCTTTGCACTGCTCCTGATCTCACTCGAATTGGCTCGCTTGGGCAACTAAATCCGCCGTCGCAACAACAACCATCTCAACAACCAATGTACGGTCCCTCATCATATGGGACTGGAGCAAATCAACGTCCTCCTTTAACTGAATATGCCACCTTGCTGGCCATCCCTGGTCGAACATGGTCAATGGCGACGGTTCCCCGAGAATCGACCCCTGCGTCAGTTGCTCCTTCACCTCCGGTCACAAACGAACTTGCGACACAATTCTCCGAGCCTTCGCGACAGTTCATGATCCTCACGAATGTCGGTCTCACATTTTTGATCAAAAGGCGAGCTTTAGACTATCTCAAGGCGGTCATAGAGGAAGTTCAGACTGAAGGAGTGGTGCAGCCAATAATCGAATTCAGAGACAGGTGGGTTTAGTTGTTAACACATCACCCAAAAACTCATTTCTATCTAGTTTTGGAAGAGACCAGACATGCGCCATGTTGCTCGGTCTTGCAAGCGGGAATACCTTCCTGGATGCCGGAGAGTCATCAACAAGTGGCACGCTCTGTACAATTAGTCCCGATATTGCCAACGTTGCTAAGCAGGCGTTTTACGATTTTGGCGAGCGACCAATCTGGACAGAACGAGTAACTTACGGTACAAGTGAGTAGTGCATTCTCTAGTCAGACTCGAACTCACACACCTTTCAGGTGACAGTTCTGGTAGTGCCATCTTTAGTGGTCGAAGGGAGGGCTTTGCTATGTACTTTGCACGTCTAGTACGGCCACTGTGGAAAGACAAGTTGACAAAGCCGGGGTAAGATCCAAAATCCTCGTGGTTGACTCTTCCCATACTGAAAACGCACAGCCCCTCCGGTTTGCAACAGTCGAACTTCGAGGATAACCTTTTGGTAACTGTACAGAAGAACCTCTTTGCATTGAAGGAGTTTCTGGATCAAAACCCTCACCTATTCCACTCTGCACCCGGGGAGCATTCAGTATCGCGGACATCGTCTGGCAATGAACAAGAAGCTTGGAAGGTCATTGGTTTTCCATATCGTGATGCTCTCGCTTAATCTTTCCTTAGGCTGAGCAAAATTCTGTTTCCCAGCTTCAAGCGCTGTTATCCAGGACAATCGAGGCAATATCTTTCATACTTCTGTTGAACGATTACAGGCTGGGGGAGCTGATAGCCCAGTAAGCGTTTCTGATGAGCGGTGAATTTCCTGATCTCAAGCTGATTGCCAGGTGCGATCCTGACACGCAAAAGTTGATTATTTCCATGACATTCGAGGACCTTATAACCTCGCAAAATGGTGTTACTGCTGCACGCGCATTGGTTAACGTCGTAATTGACCAACAGATTGGTCAACAGATTAGCGTGCGTATCTGTCGTAAATCTACTTCACTGGGATGACAAGCTCTGTACAGGTGGACACGATCAGTGAGGTACTACAGCAACGTTGTGGCTCGTTTTGCAGCACAGACGATGTCATGTTGTACAAGGTCAGTTATAGTTATTACTTGCTGTATTGGTGATTCGCCTTACATTGAATCAGGCTCGTGAAAGCGTCCGTAAGGCTATGGAGTCGCGAAATCCCTCTGAGCGGCATAATTGGCTCGGCGAATCCCTGAGGTAAATCGAAGGGGCTAAGTGAGACCAATGGTTCTAACTCTATTGCACCAGACTGTTTACCAAAGGAGCGCGGATGCTTGACTTTGACAAAATTCGTGAGGTCTGTGGTGAATACCAGCAGCTCGGTTATGCTAAAGGTTGGTACATTTTGATCTAGTAGTAACTATATTTACACCCACTCAGGAGGTGTGGAACTTCCATTAAGTTGCGCCCAGGCACTAGACCCTGATAATCTGGGCCTCGAATACTGGTATGCGGCATGTCCGTCAAATGACACCCGAAAGGAGTATTGCGACAAACGACTCAAGTGTTACGACCTTGTCCTTCATTCTTTAAGCGTCTTTGAAGAACAAGCTTCACAGAGTGCTTCTGTAAAAGGGCCAGCGTCAAACACAATTGATGATCCTGAAGCTATCCGCAGCCATGCATATGACCTTGCGTTCTCTAGTGAGGACGAGATGTTCCACTCTACGTTATATGATTGGTTAATCAATCGGGGTCTTGCCGACGAGCTTTTGGCGGTACGTCGTTTATCGTGATCAACAATCTTGGCTTCGCTGATAAGCCTGGAATTACTGTAGATGCGTCCTCCATTCCTGGAAGCCCACCTCAAGCGGGAACCGATTACAGTGCCCAAGTATCAACTTTTATGGCAATTCTATGTGAAAGACGGTCAGCCGTTGCGCGCCGCAGAGATACTCGCCGTTTTAGCAGAGTCTGAGTGAGCATTGTGACTCTATTCTATTTAATCGACACCTCATCAGACATACAGTACTGACTTGCTGTTGGACAAACGCCTCGAGTACCTGACGCTGGCTGTTGCCAATGCCAAGTCTCATCCTGTAACTATTGGTGGCAGGCATGAGACTGCTATTTCTTTCCTTACCAACCTCGAAGAAAAACTGGACGTCGCTCAAGTCCAGCTTGAAGTATACAATGCCCTCTTACCCCATATGAATGATCCTGGAGAAGCTGGAGAGAAAATCAAGTATCTCAGCAAGACTTTGTTGACCATGTCCGAGGTATGTCCCAATGAAAGATCCTGCTCGTTTTATTCATGTACATTTTCAGCTGTATCAAGTTTACGCGGAACCATTCGATCTACCGGTCATGAAGCTCTTGATCTTGCATGTTTCTGATCATCACGATGAACATGTTGTCCGTCCCATATGGGATAGGATATTTGATGACGGTACGTAAATCAATTGTACGAAGAGTAGCCGCCTGTCTAATTTGCGTCCCGTTAAGCAATCGAGAAGGGTGTGGACGCACAAACCAATGCTGACCACATTATAGCAAGTGTTGTTCCACTGGGGAAACGATTTTACCCCTCCGAGAGTGCCTTCCCCTTGAGTGAGTCAGACTGCATTTATTCTAGGGCTTCTCAGCTTATAACATATTTTCAGAGTATATTGCATCGTTGTTGGTCAAGTTCGCTCTCAAAAACAGAACACAATTACCAAACGGATGGACTCCTCGGGTGCTTGTTCAGTGTGGTGTTCCCTACGCAGATGTATGGGATGTACTCCATGAGATGTATGAATCACAGGTAATTGATCTCATCTGTAAACTCCGCACGAGTAAAACTAATTCCGGCAACACAGATACCGCCATTCAACACGCAAAGCGGCGTGCAGGTGGTATCCGGTGACATTGCAATTCTTTTAAACGACTGGCTCGAGGAGGCAAAACGCCCTCAATCCTCAGTTCCTCGAGGGGAATTCCCTGTTGGCAGAATAGATCTTGCTGTTGGGCAGTACCTGGCGGAACTAGGTGCCAATCAAGCGGAGACGAAGGCAATTTATGAAGGAATCAAACGTCAGCTAAGAAGAAACTGGTAACGCATGGGATGGCTTATGTATTTCTCATACAAATCCTACTACTTTCATGGCACCTATCAATTGACTTCTAGAATGACATCTTCCGCATACAAAAGTAAACGTTCGCTGATCTTTCGCGTCAACTTGTACGCCGCATATAACGCCCTGGATGCAATGGTCAAGCAAACATACGATATGTGTAAGGAAAACCTGCCTCGCAATCCCAATAACTAGTAAAACCAAGATGATCACTGCAGCTATGTCTGTTGAATTACCCCTCCGGCTTCTATTGCCTCTGAAACGAGCTATCCAATGGACTGGCCCAAGGAGAGGCAGGGACAGTAGCATATGAACTACGGACCCGGCACCTACCATAGGGAGGCCGATAATGAACCTGCGCACAAAGCGCTTGAGGAATGATGGTGATGATGGGAGCGGGGCAGGATTGTTCCTCGTTAGTCTTGGAGCACTGTCATCCAGAGGGAAAGCGTCCTGGTCCCGAAGTATTCGTAATGCTGCACGAATGAGATCGTGGCCGACGTCAATTGGCGAAATGAAGATGTAGTAAGATGATCCATAGGACGAATAATCCTCGAGAGAATTCATGAAATACGTTGTAACATAAGACGAACACATGACAAGTATGGTGAACAAAAAGGAAGATATCATGCCAACTACGACTAGAAGAGTGTTAGTATCATCTCCACTATGCTGAGGATTTTACTCACTCGGGTTGGTTGCCAACCCAATGGCCTTGGTTCGAGCAAAGAGATAGCGGTAATGACACTGTGGACAGCGATAGAAAGAGTTGTTGCTAAAAGACGAGTTCCTCCACCTTTTCAGGCAAGCTATATGGACATACTAGATACTCGTTCGACAATGTCAGTGTATCGAGATTCGAAACATTCGAGGGGAAGCAGTTGACTGACGCTAATGGAACCCCTACAAAGACAAGGTCGAATAAGCCTTCCCAATGACTCGTCTTCACCCTCGAAGCAGATACGGCATTGTTTCTCCTGCTCTTGCACTGGTTCTTGGTCTGTTTTGTGCTCTGGCTCTGCCATGGTTCGTGCACATTAGCGCCGCTTTGAGCATCGAGGACAGCAACAGTATAGTATTATAGCAGTTTTGTGTAAATATTGTGTCAAATATGGGTCAAATTTTTGCCGAGCATTCGGCATCACAATTTGGCTCTCATGTGGAAGTTGCCGAATGAAGCATAGATTTTCTTAACATGATGGGTTCTACATTCCTTCTGGTCGGTGTCGGCAAACTAGCTGCTTATTTAAATTGTAAACATGGATATATATACTTTTTTTTTTTTTCAAACTTATGATCGAAGGAGAATTGAAAGTGCCGTGGACCGATTGCATCCCCTTGTACATGGTAAAGTATTACTCGCTCGCTTATGCGCTCTTGCACGTTGTGACTTGTGTGATTGCCGACTCCTCCTGTGGGGTGATTAGGATAGTAGTAGTCTTCTGGCGTGAAATATCAGTCTCCATTAGAACGTAAGATCTCCGCATAATCTTTGATCACAACTTTATCACAACTCTAGTTCATCAAGGTTGTAATCTGTGCCAAGTCAGTTCGCTTCGGTGCTTGAATTTAATTTTCGTCGTGTTATTTTACGTCTGGATTGTGGCAGTGGAAAAAGATCCCGGAGTAAATAGATTATTCGGTGACTACTAGTAGGTTCCTCGGTTTGACGTACTTGATACCATTTTAATCGGGAGATGGGCGATATGGAATGAGACTTCGACTCGGAGGACTCTAGAACTTGAACAACGCCGTCCCCGACATCAAGTTTCACAGGGGTTAATAAGAGATGATACCGCGTTTGAAAGGTGAGGGTTTCATCAAAGGCCAATAAAATGAGCCCATACACACAGACACTGTGTCGCGCTTAGTATACTAGGCAATTAGACGTTCCGCGCTATATCACTTTGTTGGGTGACGAAGTTTGGCTGATGCGTTCTTTTTTTATTGATATCGAATCCCTGCACATGTGTATTCCCCCCCTTCGAAGAATCTATATGACCGTTGCTATGTGTAGTACTGAAGCTGGATGCGTCTCTCTCTCTATGATAAATTTCCGATGCATAGCGCTTGTTACTTATGTAAATCCCTGTGACGCTTGATTACTCATCCACCGAAGAGAGTACAACACAATCGGGGTAGACCTTCCATAGTACTGAATACAACTGAACCAACCCCGTCGGTGATAACCGAACAGTCTTCTAATATGAGTTTGTCTAGCAACTGGTCCGAGCATCATAAACAGTGACTTGCAGATCTACTTCAGATGTCAGTAATTCCTTGTTGTTCACCTCAATGTCACTTAAAAGCTAGTACATCCGGTACTAGATGACCCTGGCATGATACTCGGACCCAGTCAATTTTCGCCAGTCTACAGACGTAAGTCGTTATCTGGTATCTAATAATCACGCCTACTACAGCATCATCACTAGGACCCTTATGTGTTTTTTTTTCCAGGTACCTCCATTAATTTTATCTTACTTCGAGTCAGGATGAATCTTAACTCGAAATCAGATCCCCTTCCTTCCTGCCGTAGATCGTTATTATTTTAATGGTCAAGTCGTAGCACATATTAATGTTACGTGCCCACCTTCGGGCTTTTACATCAATCAAGGACGGCTCATACTCGAATGCACCTTGTGTCGAGCTAGCCCTATTCCTTCTTGATGAACTCTACGACATTGGATCGAGATCCTTATGTCTTCAAGGATATAACGGTAGGGAGCCAGTCGTCTATCTCACCAAGATGGCTGCTAAATACCCTGTCCCATCCAGCGATAAAATACTCGCTCTATCTTGTACAAACGTTGGCGTTGGTCCAGGTGGAACAACCGCAATGCTCGCGTCCGTCTTCTCAATTATTCTTCACCTGCTCATCTATAACACTCACATTTCAGACGCGTCTCTATCGTAGATTACAGAGGACAAGTCATACTTGATACATACGTATCACCTACAATGCAAGTCAGCGACTACCGAACTGCAACAACCGGTATAGAATCTTCTCACCTCCTTTCCCGTGAGTTTCAAGGCCACAATGCCTTTTTTTCTCGTATTCACGCTGTTCGTCACATTAGCCGACACGCCTGGATTCACCCAAGTTCAACAGCACGTTGCTGACCTTATCAAGGGGAAGGTACTTGTCGGCCACAGTTTGTGGAACGATCTCTCTGGCAAGCACAGCTTTATTTCAATACCCCCGACCGTCACTTATTGACGTCTTATCCAGTTTTAGGAATTCCACACCCCGCAGTGGCTACCCGAGACGTTGCTCTATATCAGCCTTTTCGAAACGCTCTTCGCTCCCCTAATCAGGTGATCGGCCTCCAGACTCTTATGTGGCACTTGATGTGCCGTCGATGTCAAGATGGCCAGCTTCACCCAGTGAGTTCCTATAATCATGATAGCCTCTGCTCCAAGTGACAATATACCCCATAGGTTGAGAATGCGCGTGCCGCACTCGACCTGTATCGGACTGTTTCTTCTGAGTGGGAAGGGGCAATTGCCATTGGAAATTGGCCTTCAAGCCTTCCTCCTAGCACATTCTCGCGTTGCTATCTCTGAACAATTTCCATGCCGTTTACTATTCGTTACACCTACATGACATTCTTCCGCAGGACTATTTCGTATTTAGATGCTGTTAATCCTACTATACACTCGTCTTATGCCAATTCGTTTTATGCCACTCCGTTAGTGGGCTTTATGATCTCTATGTATGGTTGTATTGGCTTCGCCTCGGAGTTCCAAGTGAATCTACAACGACTGGCTAAGTTACTCGGTACGTCATTGCACAATCCTTGACTCTTCTTTGCTTCAGCATGAAAAGCTTCCTCTTCAACGTCTGCCATTTCCAATTCTCGGCTCCCCTTCCATGAAAAATCTTTCCAGTTGGCCGTCTCAGTAACCTCGTAAAAGCCCGAGGGGATGGCCCTCCCGTAATGTCCCGTTGCGTTCGCCATAATTGCTTCTGCAAGTAAAGTGTTCGCTCAGATTTGAGCATAACCGCGGCGATATCAAGACGTCCTTCTTTGATGGAGAGGCTAGCGATCCGCCGCCTGACAACGCTGGATTCTGTACGCGGACCCCACCGCGTGCGAAAGGCTTTGAAGCACTTCATAGCGACAGTCCCGCACCGCTTGCAAGACCGGAGACTTGCAAGGATTAAAAATAGTGTTTTTGACGATGGTCGGATCCCAGGGTGAGCCGAAAGTAAATGGGAGATGACACGACGTTGCGCGAAATGTCGAGCAAGTCCTGATTTCTCGGTTACAGCCCTGATGTGCAGGTGAATAATATCCAGCACCACGTGCTGCTGTCTGCGGCTGAGTCTCCTAGGGAGCATTTGAAAGTATAGTGAAGTAGATTCGAGCGCTTTGGCGCGGTTTCCCAACTGAATCATGGCCTCCGCGATGAAAAAGACGGCCCTTGGTGGCAGCTGAGAATATTCGGGCGATGGAACGAGTGGAAACATGTCCATAAGAGAACGATAGCGGGCGATCTGCACTGGGCCAGATAACGTGGATGGTTGCAAGACCGCACATCTGAAACTCGCAGACTTCCATCCAGGTTCGCCTCGTTGTTGTGGAATTTTAACCCACCGTCGCAGAGCACCGCGTTTCAGAGAACCAAAAAACTCAATCCACAAAGGCAATGGTAGTCCACCTTGATGCCCAGGTCGTAATCCTAATTCTTCCGGCCACTGCTCTCTTCTCATAACACGTTCAACCCGCCCCAAAGCCTCGTCCCATCTTCCAGTCCGTACCAACCACCTGACAGTCAATTTCCATGTTTCGAGATTTGGGTGGACAGACTCGGCTTTCATGGCATTGAGAAGACGTGCTGCAGTGCCAAAAGCTGCTTGTCTCAACGCAAGAGAAATCAAGAAATTGAAGGAACGAGTTGAACGAAGGAGATGCGTGTCCCGAGGGTTTGAGAAATGGTAGTTGACAAGTGTATTGAGTGATGAGTGCGAGTAATTATGCATGTCCAGAAGATTTTGATAGAGCATCTCACGAGAGGTGGGAATTGGTAGGTGAGGTATCGGCGCGGCGGTGAGGGAGTAGGCACTGACGAGGGAAGCAGGTTCGGAGGGAGGGTTTGGAATATACACTGGCTCTGCACGACCCGGATCCCTCCACGAAGCCTCTCTTACAGAAATGGAGTTGGGATCTATGGGTATGACATACTGACCTCGACGTGGTGTCTGAGGTTGCCGCAGGAAAGATTCGTCGGAACGCGATTTTCTAGACATTCCAGCACGCTTCTTGTCGGGTAGAAGATAGCCATGGTGTTTGGCACGTCGTGTCCAAGCACGGGCTGCGGCTGACTGCAAAATTGCAGAAAATGAAGACGTGGCGTCTGGCGGGATATATGAACATTTAAGCAGGCGGGATGCATGATGCAGCATGCATGAGCTCGCAACTACACGCTGGTTAATATCGTTTCTGACTCCTGCACGTTTTTTCCGACTTACTTGCAAGGCAAGCTTTGGGAGACTGACACTTGCAGTCTTCTTCTGCCTTGAACAATATTTCTGATTTCGTCCAATTTCGGATACTAATCAGAGGCTTGACTGACAAGGTTCTAAACCAAACAATGACAAGCACTCTCCGGGCCGTTACTAACCGCAAACCGCCATCATCAGTGCAGTAAATATCACTGCTTCAAGGCTTTAGCCAAGCTCCCAGATCTCCTCGAGTTTCGCGTCTACACTTCAAGGCTTTCTTCACAAGGGTTAGCGCTCTGGTTATAGTGGAATGTTCATTACTATTCCAGAAAGGTCGCAGCATTTCTAACAATTCATAATTCAACTCTGGTTACGTCGCGCATGTGCATTTCATAGAAGCATCAATTCAGTACGATCAAGTTGAAAGCTTACATCGAGCTTATATATTATTTTCACAGCAGGGTTGGTCCACTCTATCGTAGACCAGGTTCCTAGAATGATGATGCAGGGCCCAATCTCTTTCCGCAAGGGCTGTTGGGTGTCATGGTCTTGCTATAAAAACATCCCCACATTTCCTTGTATAGCTTCTTATCGCTTGAAATGGGGACACCCCAGAGTGGTTTTCCGATGACGATCGACGAAGGAAACTGGGGTCAACAGCGTGTGTCGATCTCTAGCCCACACACTAGAAGACTAGGGTCCGAGACCCGACACGTTGGTGCCATATTTTTCTGTGGTCATGAGCATCGTGTCATCAAAACGCTAACGCTGAAATTTTATTTGAGCCGGCGATCCGTCACTTTAGCTGTTCTACTTCTGATCATGCAGTGCGTTTCGAAACTCGGAAATGGATGACTTCCCGCAGCGTTTACAACGTCGTTTCTCGAGTCCTCGTGCCCCCTCAAACGTCGGTTTTCTTTTCAAGTTCCGCATGTCCAAAACACCCAGTTCTAAAGTGATATCTAGAAGGGGGGTAGGCCCTAGATTCAAAAACATGTTCGAGATGCCTAAAAGAGCCTTTCAGACTCCGTGACTATGTTGCAACCGTCGCTTACACCTCACACCAACAGTTGTACATTATAATCTGGATACAATTGGTCTGCGGTTTGGAAAGCATTTCTAATATCGGTACGAGGTTGCGAGACGACACTCCGACTTTTAAGGTTTGAGGCAAAATCTAGGATTCTGCGGGAAAGTCATCCACTGACCGAACCGAAGTATCTAGGTTCTAAAACTCCGGCGTCATAACCCTGTATGATAAGAGATTCAGGCGTTTGGAAATTACCGGAATTATGCAGCGTCTGAAAGCAAATGCACTTAGAGACATGCTATGATTGTGCCATGATATGAAACAGGTATGCACCTTCCGTATAGTTACAAACTGCGAGCATAAAAATCGATCATGACTAAATACATGCGATGAAATGTGCCACCAGAAAAAAAACCTGAGTTATCAGTAAACTATAATCCAATGACTCCGCTCAGGTTCATCAACAGGAAAAATGACTTCCATTATCAGAGTTCCTCTTCCATTAGGTGTAGAACATTCCTACCCACCAGCCAGCCGACTTTGCCCACCCACTGATCTCGCACCTTTCGCATGTCCTGCCATCCCTCCGGACCTTTCGCCTCGGCAAACTCATCCAAGCCCTTTTCCCAACTTCTGACAGTGTCAACTCCAAACATCCCCCCTTGTTGATTCACGACCTCATCTATCCGATCCACCCAGGCTCGCCACTCCTGAATCAACCGGGGGAGTAACAGGGGGGCGAGAGATGATTGTGTCAGGGATGGTTGAGAAAGGATATGGTTGCTGAGGGCCGAAAGAAAGAGAAAAGTCTCTGACGGATGAGACCTGTCTTTGTGTTGCAGCTGAAGGGCTGCAGAGAGCGACTGTGACGAAGCGCCGGAGTCAACGTGTAACGGCAAAGAAGGTGATGCATAGGAAAAATATGGTACATATGACATGGAGGCAGACACGAACTCATGTATAGCCGGTCGTAGGCGCGATAGGATGTATGATTCTCGCATGCCACCATCAGGTGGGCTTGCCGAGTTCTGCTGGCCGAAACGTGTGAAGCCAGATGGTAGGTTGCCGACGGATGTTCTATAGTTTGTGATCCCAGATCCAAAACCAAAAGAAGTCGTTGATGATGGTCCTGGCGCAAAGGATGAAGAATTGGAATAGGGATATGCTTCCCGGAGTTTTCGAGCTGATTGCTCCAGAGCTTGTATAGCTGTATCCAGCGTCGGACGGGGTATCAGAGGTAGTATAAGAGATTTAAGTGATGGTTGAGCGTTAAGCATGGAATTAAGCAGAGGAAGTAGTGATTGCGGTGGTAAACTCGCTAATTAAAGCAGGTTAGATCCACCAGAAGTATGATAGGCAACTAACAACATACCAAGGAGGACGCCGACGTCAACATCGTTATCTGAACCCACTGAATTGTTTTCTTTTCCTCCTTTCTCATCTTTTGAATTACTGGCAGAGCTGATTTTTGCTCGTTTAGGTGCCGCACGCTTAGGGCGTTCTGGAGTTGGACTCCGGTCCATAGCTACGTCCCGGCCGCCGTGTCGACTGGAGCTCTCCGTTTCATCGTCAAATTCATGTCTTCTTTTCTGTGAGCGATGCACAGAAGCAGGGAGGTTCATGCTAGAGGCTAATTGCTGAAAAGCAGCAGGTTGCGTATGTCCCATGGTCATTGTAGACTGCCAACTAGCTCCGGAGTTTACTGAAAGGCCAAAACCAAAGCCTAGGCAGGACGGTGAATGAGTGGCTGGGTTGTGCAAGAAATCGAGCGGGGGATGGACTAGATTTGCCATAGTTTTGAAAGAATGGTGGAGGATACAAGTCCATCGAGCCACAATGCAGCCACGCGCGAATGAAAGCGGTCACAATGACCAGCCCTTAACAAACTGCACGTGACATTTATATTAAAGCGCCTGGTTTTTTTTTCCGAATGCTTGTTCTTGCTCTCTCCCTCGTTATTTAAATTATTTCAATCAAGGTATGCACCAACTTCTCGAGCCTTATCTCGCGGTGACGATACAAACGAATCGCTACTTCGAAGCTCACAGAGCTAATGAATTGTTTCGTATATACCCAAATTTCTGAGCTTTGTGTCTACTCAGTTTATTTGCATCGTTATACTCACCAGTCTTTGCAGTTCACCGATCTCACAACAATGCTTGTAATTACTGATGAGCGGTGAGTATCATATCCATTCCCCTTCTCGAATGATCGAACAAAATAGAAGTCAAGCCCTGACCTTGTCTAAAGGACAAGTGTTGATGAGCATCCATGCTAATACTGACTTTACAATGTCATCACTGTAATCATTTGATACTGATCCTTTTTTTCAGGCCGTTAACGTTTCATTTCTAGTACATGGGTGACATGATGAGTAGTCATTAGATATAGATAGATTTGCAATCCAAATGATTTTGTATCACATCCACTTCGAAGATTCAAGTCTATGTATTCCTTAGTGTGGTTGAGTGAATAAGTATCGACCATGCTATGGAGATGTCCACAATGAGTTAGCCAACCACATGACTCCCATCCACACCACCAGTTTAACTTTTATTCCAGGTCTCCAACCTGATCCTTCATACCACACCTTGTAGCCAGGGGAACCCTGTGGCGACGTCCCATCAGCCAGTCTATCCACCCATCGTCTTGTGGGTCGCACGGGTGAATCAGGTTTTATGGTATGACTGTCGCCATCCTTATTCGTGTGAACGTCAGTGGTGAGGGGAACAGATTCTGCGCTAGGACCTGATGATGCCGTGTGGCGGGTGACGTTGCGAGTGGGAAGTGAAGTTTCCCTGTTTCCACATATCCACATTGTAAGCTCTCCTGTGGCATGGGAAACGTGATCGGAAATGTAGATGAATATAATCGTGGAGATGACGAAGTTTATTGGACGCCAGCGTGTCCCAGGGAGAAGGATAAGGACGCCCTTTGTGTCACCCGCGAGCCATAGGTGATATTGGATAATGAACGTCTCCAAAGAACACCTGCCGATAAAAACGAAAGCCCGAGAGCTGCATGAACGAAGGGAAGAACTTGCGTTCCTGAGAGTGATGAATGCCACGATGGGCAAGAATGATATATATCGATGCCATGCGTTATAGGTGAACTTGCTTTCCTGCATGAGTTCAAACGCGAAGAACCACAGCAGGATAAAGATAGAAATCCCAACAGCCGCTTTCACCGCCATGGGCCAAAGGTGATGATCTGTGAGTCGGTATGCTTGGATCTTTATTACAGCAATTGCCAGAAGCATCCCGAAATACACGATCCATAGGTCAAGAATCACCCGGAAACTCCATTCACGGGCAGACCAATGTATGCTGAATATCCGCTCCAGGAACGTGAATACGGCATCCAGCATCCACGTCTCAGTCATGAACCATGTGAACATGCCCATCGAGATCGCAATCTTCGATAAGAGAAATGGTATGCGATCGTTATATTGCGAGCCTATCGCCATTGTCCCGTACACGATGAGATACCACATCGATACGAGGGGCGAAAAATAGTACGAAAGGTAATTGACGTCCATGGTGTATACCAGGACTACAACTAAAAGATTTAGGCGAACCAATACCTACAATCAATTCGATGTTATTGAATGACGCCGTTACAAGGCATGTTCAGATCTGACACTTACCTGAGCAACACGCAGAAAGCCGAAGTCGGCTTTCTTGATATAAAAGGTTGTGTGACCATAACCAGTCATAAACAAATATGACGCGACCAACACGCGAATAGGATTGTAAATTCCAGAAATCTTCGATGCCCCCAAGTAATGATATATAAGGATTGCGACTGGGACAAGAGTGAGAATATATGGATATTAATGTCGTGGTGACAAACCTTGCATCCAACCCTTCCATTCATCGGTTTGATCGCGGTTTAGGAAGCCCATGTCTTTGTCGGTACGCTTCACCGTTGTCAGCCCGGCAACAAGAGAACATAACACGAGAAATCCAAAAGTCCACGGGTTGAATTGTTTTTGTTCTTTCAGCCAGAAGCCAGTTCGATCGGCGATAAAGATCAGGCCGATAGATAAACCAAAGATAACAGCTGGTCTATATTCGCCTGCGAAGGAGATACATTTGGTTGGATTTCGAGTGTCTGAATAATAATCAGGTTTATATTTCCCAACGAAAAACGTACTTACACGCAAGGTACCACATAATTGGTCCGTACGCCACAACAGCCACTAGGATAGCAAGCTGTAAGAGCGACGGTGACGGATAAGCGCGGCAACATGTCTTGTCAAAAGGGAACGTCTTTGGCCACAAGTTATTGCAGAGCAAGTTGAGGAGCATGTTGGCATGTGCTTTGACCATATCGTCCGAGAAATGGAGTCCATCTTGTGTGCTAGCGTCGTCAAGCATCTTATTGAAAACAAGCGGTAAAGAAACGGGTAAAGCCGCAGGAGAATTCGACAATATGGAATAGATAGCAGGCGATGGTGGATTGATGCGATGGTGGAGGTCCGAGTTCATCGCATCTACATCTGAGGAGTGCATGGTTTCGGCACGTTCGGGAGATAGTTTTGAAGATACAATGTCCTCCACGGGGAGAATCACCACCTCATCTGCCGGCTTTCTCTGCGCTGCAGAGACAGACTCCAAAAGATTCTCCATATTCGCTTCCCAGGCGGGGAGGCCACCGGTAGTGGCATAACGCAAGTACCATAGGCCTGAACCTAGGACAAGCATAGCAGGACGGTCATCGACGCCAAGAGAAGGCAGGTGACCATGAACGAGAGAAAGAGTGTTTGATGTATTCAAATATGGATCCCAGAAAAAATCCAGTGCTGTCGCTGAATCTGAAGTGAACGAATAGTTCGAATGCTTGTGATCATCGTCAGGAGGAGTAAATGGGAGCTTCGGATCGACAACGTGCATAAAATGAAAGTATAACGAGCGCGTTACGGAGTCACCAATAAAAATGACGCGTCTGGAAGCAAGGCAAAGCGCAGTATCCTTTGATTGGTATGTGTGTAGCATACAACCTGATTATTGGTTGAAGGGTGAGCACGGCAATAGAAGTCTGGGCAACAGACAGCATACCCTCAGGTTGCCAGTTGCGGTGGTTTTCATCCAACCAGGTACCTCTAGTAAGCAAGGAATTGCAATGCAGTGGATCTGCTCGGCCTATAGTAAGCAAGCCTGTCAGACGCAAAGTCAAAATTCGCAAGGGATGATTGCACCAACCAGAAATTATATAATGCAGTATCCCAGCCAATATGGCAAATACTCCGGTAGACAACGCTACATAGTGGTGAAATGAGGGGTTGAGCGAGAACAGTCTTTTGGAGGAGGACATGAGGGGACGGTGAGAGTCTGCTGCGTGTGGCGGTACAGGTAATGCTGTTGTTTCAGCGCTTGAAGTCAACAGTAGGGTGATTAATTATGCTGGCAAAGTTTTTGACCCCAACGTAAGCCTTAGCTCCAATGGTTCGTGATCATCACTCGTGTCGATGAACTGCAGAACGACACGGCAAATTACCCGATGTTTGACTTACTTACTCCGTTTGAAACACATTATGTATAGGTACTTTTTTGGGCTTACTCGTTGACCGGCCGTTGCGGTGTTATTAGTCACCGCACATTTATGAATACATGATATAATGTGCAATATCCAGGAGCTCATAGTCATCACTGAGGAGCGTAGTCTTACTGTCCATTGATATGCATAAAGTGATGATGTAGTGCACAAAGTTAATGTCCCAGTATGAAATCGGAAGGTGTACATTTAAATACTCGACCCGCCAGTGGTCGTAGTAGTGCTAAAGCCTATCACATTCAAGTCAGCAATTAATCGAACAATGAATTATAGTAGGAAGCACACACCTGTACCTTGACAATAATTGTTAGATGCAGTAGGTATACATGATAGGTACCTGCAGCCCGAGCACGCTAAGAAACTATCAGTCATCGTGTCCTTGTGATCGCAACAAATACGAACCTGCATATGGGTCTGAAGTATAGAAGTTCCGAATCAGGACCACGAAGAGGACGACTGCCAGTGGTATGGCTGTCAGCCGGAAACCCCACATGATGAGTTTGTGGCGCTTCGTTGGACTGATTACGGGGTAGAGTGTTGTGCCAACGAGAAGACCCATACACAAGCCTCCCAGGTGAGCTGAAACTTTTTGTGAGTTGAGTTGAGGGGCGAGAGAAACATTCACTTGCCAAAGTTATCCACATCTATTGAGAAAAAGTTAGCAATGACATTCAAGACCAGATGAGTGTGCACATACAGGGTATATACCCAAGAGCGATACCGAACAGTAGTTCCACTGTCATTATGGCAAGCTACGGAAAAACATGAGAGTGAGATAAACACGAAGTTGACAATCATCACCTTTCTACCAGGTCGGTATTGATATTGCCAGTGAGCGAAAAGATCCACCCATGTAACCTAAGTTGTGAGGTAATCAAAAGGTAAAAGGTATAAACAAGTTCGACAGCTTACCGCGACTGTACCAAAAATGGCACCGCTGGCGCCTAGGGAAGGTGCGCCGACCAGTGAAAAATTACCGCCCAACACGTTACTACGTCATATGTTGGTGTGCATAAGAATGAAGTAAGAAAGATTTACCCAAAGATCCCAGCTGCGAAATAAGTTATAAAAAAACCAGCGGAACCCATTTCACGCTCTATCTGGAGGGACATGAGAGCAGATAATTGAACTAGAAAGACCACCGACTTGAGCGGATATTGTCAATTGGGCGAGCATGTTGAGGATGATATGGATGAATCCCGCATGCAGGAAGATGGCAGTGATGAATCTGAATCACAGAATTTTGGCCCCGAACCGCTGCAACCATAGCTTGCTTACCTGAACCACTGATTAGGCTCACCACCATTGAAGCCACCAAAACCACATACGTCCTCGATCGAACAAAGCCGATCTGGCGGGTTTGCAGTATCATTGAGGCCTGGTCGTCAAGACGAATCAGTAATGGTCCTCGGGACATAGGACAAGTTTATCTTACAAGCCATTTGAGTGGTTAAGGGGAGCCCTTGAACAACTTTCATGCATGGTGGGAAACGAGCACCTAAATTGATCAATGCACTTTCTGACGGCCCAAGCATGGGGTTTACAACTGGCTGAGGGGAGGTCAGCGGTGAATAGGGTTCACGAACTATTTACAAACCTTGAAGGATACCGGGGTACCTTGTGCTCTGCTGTTCACCACTAGCTCATTGATGAAAACGCCAATCATGATAATTGTTAGGGCCCATACTAGGACGATAAATGTCTCGCTGATAAGATGATAGCTGTATGCTCACCAACCAAAGGATACTTTTGCCGCCCGATACCCCGCTTCTTGTCCTCGATCCGCTGATCCATAGGGTACTTCCCTGTATTCATCCCAAGAGCCTTCTGAAAGGGAGAAGCGCGATCTGCGGCAAGCTTTGAGTTCTCGTCCAATGGTTCTGCGTATTCTGGGAAGTTCAGGCTATTATTACACTACCAAAGTCGCAACACACACCCAAATCCTGATAACTGTCTGAGCGTCCCATATCTGCAGCACTATGCACTAGATGGTCGTCTGACTGGTCGACAGCAGATAATGGACGTGTTGAATAGGAGTCTTCGTCTCTATATGGGACACTCAAGTCGCCGAAAACTGGTGCATTTCTTTCGGATAACGACGGTGTGGGTTGCCGACTTGGCGAGAGAGGCGACTTCGTACGTACGATAATTGAAGATGAGAGACTGCGCTTCTGTCTGACCAGTACCACGCGAGGACGACGAAGGGTCTAGTGCAGGAATGCCGCTTGTTGTCGTTGTGAAAGTTGTGGTATCGTCTTGTATTATTCCATCTAAACCGTCAAAGGGTTTTTCTCCACTATGATCCCCAAAAGGATCCGTAGGAAATTTTGATGCAGCTGGGTGGTTTGTATCAAAATGTGCCATGGTTTCCAGAAGCACGGCGAGAGAAAATTCAAGTGAAGGTGGTGGTATAGGAAAGAAATTATATGTGGATTGCCAAGCTACAAGACATAGCTTTCGAGACAATTTCAAACTCACGTTATGCACACAGCCCCAGCACCACTACTGGTGGCCAATTACCACGATCTCCGTAGTCATCAGGTCCTGTACAATTCACACTGCAAACGCGCTCGATACCAAAATGTATTACATGCTGTGCACTTGTGAAATCTGCGCGCTGAATTTCGTCACCTATGGAATCATATTGGAATTGTGGCCAACTGCCTGTTGTCAAGCTCCCTCCAATGTCTAATCTCTGACCACCGTCAAATCAGCTCAGTCGATTGGAAGGCCCTTGCTTTCATGCCATCTTTTCAAAAGTGTGTTACTTGGCATACCGAAAGGGTCCAGAACTTTCTTGGCGACCTCAACCCCAGCAACAGGAAGATTAGAGGGGTCCAGCAGTCCAAGCTGCACAAGAATACCGGCTTGGTCCCAGTATCTGAAAGGGTGAGCCATCTAGGCTACAAGTAAGTATAGCGAAGGAATACCTACAGATGTCTAATATGCAGTGTTGAGGATAGCGCATTTAAGAGTGACTGAATACACTCACTCAAAGAAAAGTTTATCGCCTCTAAAGGCAACTATCCCGACCATAGCGATCTCAATGTGTTTTCCTGTCGGAGCTATTCCAGGCAGAAAACTATCGACCGGGTCGGCTTCATAAGACGAGGGGAAAATCCCTTTGAAACGTACTAGTCTATTTCCTGAAAACAATTCTAGCTCACTCATAAGACATCAGTGGATCAAAACGTACAGATGTGTGGTGACACTTGAAAATCATCTCATCGACAATCCTGTCACAACCAACTGAAAAACAACATTTAGTGGGTCAAGTCTTGAACTGAGCCATGAATGCCTCACCAGTCCGGGAGACTGTAATGAGCTCAAAGTCTTGCAGTGTTACCTGTCACACGTCGTGAAAGTGGAAAATGCACGGGGCAATATTACTCCTTACAGTTGTGAAATGATACTAAGAGACGAGTAGGTGAACGCTGAGTTGGAAAATCGTGGTCCACTAACCTTGTAAAATCTCGCCAAATCGTCATACCCGACACCCCCCGTCATCGTTGGAACATGATTGACGTATGGTGTAGCAACCTGTGTCAACGTATCACTGTCTGCTAATTCATCATTTGGAGTGGAGATGAACCATTGTAGACATCGTCTCTGTGGATGGAATGAATTAACCTCCCTGCTCTGAACGCGGTGGTATTAATGATGTGTTGACGTACTAGGTGCATCTCTTTCGATAAATTCCTGCCCAACAAAACGTGTAAGTGACTTCTTTAGCGCCATATGATTCATGTACATAATAAGTGTGCTTCTCCCAGAGCCTTTCGAGGTTGAAATGAGGGCCAAGATGCGCTTTCAACAAGTCGAGGGTCCGAGTAAGCGACAAGCTTGAGGCAGAGCGAAGATAGGGGTCGACCGATTGTTTAGCGTTAACATTCACATTGACGGGAGGTTGTATCGAGAAGGGAAACGGTGGTGATTTTGACACCAGAGGGTATGAATACACCCGCACCGGCAATCGAGAGTGAGTCGGGAGAGAATAACCAAGATTAGCCGAATCCTCGAAAAGTAACAGAGAAGCATGGAGCACTTCTTGGGAAGAAGCGAGGTGAAAAGTGACTCTTAAAGTGGTCGTCAGCTAATACAATATAACGCTCGAGGTAATAGGCTTACGGGATGTGTCTCCGCTGACTGTCCTTCATCAAAAAACCATGGGTAACCTCAGCATCTGGGCAAAAGTGAGCACAAGCCTTCAGATCTGCGAGCGAGAGAGCGAGTTTTGATACAAGGGTCTCCGCATCCTCTGTGGTCAAACCGTATGTCAACAGTCCCCAGTCAGCTCCCAGCGCAATGATTTTGTCATTGACAACTTTCATCGCATCCTTGAAAGGAGAATTCAGAGGAAGAGGGTACGTCAAATGGACCACGTTGTATCCTTCCTGTGCGAACTGAAAAGTGATAGCAGCGAATACTTGAGACTGAGTTGGCCAAAAACAATCACTGATAACACACCTGTTGGCACCAACTAGTCTGATCTTGGGGAAGTAGCATCAATAAAGTCGCAGGTTTCACTACGGAAGCCACGGTATTGAAGAACACTTCAAGTTCTATCTGCGTCATCTTGTGGTTGCGGTGGGGCTCTATCAGAAGGAACGACTATCTTCCTTTGTCTATAAAGGTCTCGCCTGGAGAAACTATGCCATTGAGACGAATGGAGGTAAGTAGGTAGTTCCGAAGTTCCTATTCGAGTACTATTATGTAGTCTCCCTTATCATCAACAAGTGGTCGGCAGATTGTTGAAACGGTAACACAATGGATGCGTAATATACCAAAGTCCAATACTAGTGGTAAAGCAATGACAGATCGATGAACAGATGAGTCCGACGATTCATAAAGAAATTGGTATGACAGGGTCCCCAATAAGACTGAGACGCCCTCTACTACGGGCTGATGGTCTCTTGGTAAGTGGGGTGCCGTGCAATACAGTGTGGGGAACATCAGTGTTGATGCGCAAGTCTTCTATACCATTGGATAGTGGTGTAGATGGATAGGACTCTTCGTACTCTTCTCCATGCATGGGTAGTTGGAATGTCTGCGGTTTCGTCCTGAACCTGTCGACCCACTGTAGTGTTTCGAAATCAACATTTCGTACCCTTCGACTGCGACATCTCCACTTCATTGCCCCTCCATCGAGAGTGCTTACTTGGCTGGTGTTCCGAGCGTGGGCCACGGGTCGCGCACCTGCGCGTACACCGTATCCGCTGACAACTCGTTTTTCGGGCGTGGCAGAAAGCACACGGGGGTCTGACGGAAGGAAAAGAGGTAACATATGGCGAGAATCTAGAAGCTCCCCTAGTACTTGGGGTGCTTTAGCTGGTTCCCATTCGGATTGTGAATGCGAACGATCGAACAAGTTGTCGATGCTATGCTGGGCAGTAAATGTTTCTGAAGATGCATTGAGGCTTGCATTAGCTTCGCTCGCCATGCTATCTTCAAGCTCACGTTCCCGCTCACGCTCACCCATCTGGTGGGTGCGTTAGTTTCGCTCAGAAAAGATAGCAGTTAGGGTAATACCTCCTTGCGCAGGGCCTCGACACCCATCTTAACACGATGGCGTTCCCAGTCCTTTTGAAGCTGCGTCAGATACTGAATACACTCGTCTGTCATCCTCCCCTCATTAACTTCATATTTGTAATCTCGCACAGCACGTCGCATCTGGGTTTGAGTGGTAAGCATAAAACCACGATATCCAAGAAATGACTTGCTTGCAGTGGGTTAATACTCTTCATTGTCTGTATGGTGGCCACCAGATTGGAAAAATCCGTAATGGATGACAGGCACTATAATTGTGACATTAAGCGGGCAGTAACGTAAATTGGAGGATTGAGACCTCACCTGAAGCCAATTCAGCAAGTCCCGTACAGGTGTAAGATGGGATGCAATTCCACGAGGTAGACCCATATCCTCTATCCACTCTTCCAATACAGCTAAATTCATGCCGATCTGTACCGCTTTAGACCTATGCTCGGTACGTGTGAGCACTGACAGACTGCCTTTGCAACAAAGACATACCGGCATAGATACTTTTTCCTGGTCAGAATTCGATTGAATATTTCACCTGATGTCGCGAGTCAATTATAAGCGAGCAAGAAATAGAAATCATACCCACACGAAGTCCAATATATCACTTGAGACCAGAATTGAATCATTAGCACAGGATTGACGTCCGAAAGGGTTAAAAGTGTATGCAGCGCCGTCAAGAATGAAGTCAGGTCCCGCAATCCTGTAGTTTGCGGGATGTCGGAATGCGTGTTGAACACTGTCGAAGGCGTTTTGGCGCGCGAAAGGGTTTGTCTCAACGATGACAATCCTTTAGCCGAGACAGGCGCAGGGCCGAGTAACAAAGGCGACGGAGATGGTGGGCGACTCGGTAAAAAAGGAGGTGAAGATGGTGAGCTATTCTTGGGTGTTCCGTGATTTGGAGTATTTGCCGTACTCTTCTTCTTGGCGCTAAACGGCCTCAAGAATGACCACTCTGATTCGAACTGCACGGATTGATATTCCGACGCCATGGGCGAACTGTCCAGTATCGCTGGGTCCAGTAATTGATCTATCCTACGCTCGGCGTAACGAATGATGAACACTTCAGATGACGTCAGGATAAAAATGACTGGAAGAAACCAAATGAAACCCACCAAACACAGAGTTAATCAGTTGCTCGAGGAGTTCGAACGAACCCAGCATTTCACAACCCTCGTTTATAGCGTTGTCACATTGCATGAGGTGCAACCATATGGTGGCGTTGTATAAACAAAATACAAGACAAGTAATATCTTCTGAACGGCTCTAAGTGACTGGATTAGCGGTGAGAGCAAAAAAGTAACAAGTATGCACACAAAAAACTTCTCTTCGATTGCATCTGTCGCTCCTAGTACAAGATCTTCAAGCCACGTTTGATCACATGTTAAGCATGCAAAACGCGCCATAAGGTATAAAGTAATGGCAGGTTGAGAATTCCGAACAGAAGTATGGGAGGTCGTGATGACTGCATCGAAAATATGTGAAAGTTCTTGTGGTGACCATGCAAGCATAGATGTAAAGTCTAGTTTGGGAGTCTCCATAACAAGATAAGGTAATCGCAAGTGGAATTTCAAGGAGGATGCGTGACTCACATACAGTTCTTCGTCAAATTGATCATCCTCGTCATCAGAATCATCCGAAGAGAAGCCTTCGTCTTCCTCACGAGAACTCCACCATTGATTCTGTAGGCCAAGCACTTTTGAGACATTCTCGCGTACGCTTTTCTGTCTTCCTTTACGTTTAAGCTGTTCGTCCAACGCTCTACGCTTCTCCTCCATCCTGCCTCCCATCCACCCCTGGGTCCGCATTGCTTCTTCGAGTAAGAGCGCAATGTCATCTCGCCCTGGGAGAACAGTGTGGGCAGTCACTATATCGAGCGGTGTCAATCGTCGACGTGTTTCTGCGAAAGGGGAGCATCCATGCGTCATCAGATGGGAGACCAGAGTAGGGGGACAAAGAACTGCGGCGTGATGCAGGGCAGTCCAGCCAGCTAACAGTGAAATGTCAACAACTGGGTGAGATGGAACCGATATACTCGCCTTTATCCGAACAGGTGGCATCAGCTCCTTGTGCAATCAGCAGCCGAACACACTCTTCACGTTCAACATCTCTCTCCGATTCAGACCCGAAACCTAGGATTGCAAGACTGATCAAGCTAAGTCCGTCTTCGTCGCGTGCGCTGAGGTCGACATAAGGTTGTGATTGATGGTCAGACAAAAGATACTGGAGAAGAGATAGATCCCCGAATACGCATGCTCGTGACAGCGAATGGGATACCAGTTCAGACTTTTGGGAGGGTGCTAAGCCCGAATCAGATGACAGCGAGCGGGATATGAGACTTGGACTCGGATACAAAGGATGAAGATCAGGCTCCGGGGAGAAGTCCAGTGGTCCAAGCGATACAGGGATCATTGTTACGATAAAACCTTTGGGTCAATGTTGGGTCACTGATAACAACAGAGCAGCAATAACCGTTGCTAGTTACCGCGTCGACCACCAGACGGGACCTATCTTCTCCTTGTGAAGATCACTAAACAAAGATATTCCGTGACAATCGCCTGTACAAAAAATGGTCTGTAGGGCCTCGATGCTCGCGAGAATGGCGTTAAAGCTAAAATTCCAACATGCTCGTGTAGCTCACTAGTGTGAACAAAATGACTAGTTGTCCAAATTAGAATTTGACAGATTTCAAATTCGCCTTTCAACTTCGACCATATCATGCCTGTTAAACGGCTAAAACACTCAGAAGATAGCGATGTCGACGCGTCTGGTGCAGACCACGAACAGAGTGATAATGATATCGAAGTTGAAGCACAGCAGTCCATGACCTCTATTTCTTCATCGGAAAACGAAGATTCTCCAGACACGGAGGCTGAAATTGCCGATAAAAGAATAACAAAGTCGAAGAAAACATTAAAACGAAAGCGGCGGGCAACAGAGCCCTCACAATTTGGTGCTACCTTACAAGGCTTGCTTGACACCATTGCACCGTCGGACGTGCCATTATCTCTCAAGCCATCTATCGCGCGCCAGAAAAATGGTGCAAAGCTTGAATTGAAGGCCCACAAAGTAATTCAAATAGAGAAGAAAGAAAAAGCGGATAAAGGACGCATACGGGATGTTATCGGAGGTTGGGGCGGTGAGAGTGAACGCTCCTTGCGCAAGGTTGCTCAACGAGGAGGTGCGTACCATAATGTTGTTTGCATTATCATATCATGCATTGAAATATCTCAAGTGGTGAAACTCTTTAATACTATTCAACAATCACAGGCAGCGGCAGGTGTTGCTGCCGAACAGTCAAAAGGTCTGCGAGGAACGGGGAAACCTACCCTTCCAGCGCCCCTGTTGGACAAGAAGCCGAAAGGAAAACAAAAGGCCAAGCACAAGGACAATATTATCGGGAGAGGAAATCCAGGTTGGTGGCTTAATTGATGCGGCACGCCTGAAGTGATGCATACCATTTACAGCGACAATTGGGAAGGATGATTTCTTCGACATGATCAGATCAGGTGGTATCGTCTCAAAAATATAGGCGGTTTACGCCTACACTAGACAAATGAAGACAACTGTGTTTTCATAGTTTTAACCCCCACGTCAGCATGACATCTGCTCAGATGAATCGTCAGAGACAGTAGGCTTGAAACATCTTGCTCGTCGTGGCTCGCAATGGAGGAACTCGCGTTGTACTGGCAGTATCGAACTATATACGACAGCTGGTAACAGTCAGCATTCAAAAGCGACCAATTCGTGCGATATCATACGGTCAACCCTTTTTGTGCTACGATTCTCAGTCTCATCTCCGTCTACCGCACTTCGATGCACCCGCGCGTCATTCATATTACGGGGAGAACCTTTGGTTCATAAACTAAGCGCAATTTTGGGTATGGATTTTATCATTTATGCAGCGAAGCGCGTGTATAAGCTGGAGATTGGCTAATGATTAAATTCTAAACCGACGCTGCAAGTGATACAGCAGAAGTTACATGCGGCGTCTAGTCTTACATTCGAGCATGGACACATGGGATACTGGTTCCTCATTTCCATTTTTAAGCATCCCTATATGTACTTGAATCTGATCATCATGATCTCAGAGCAGGGAGTACTATCTCCTACGGTCCATCCGCCATATGAGTTGCTTCTTGGCGTGGAAACGTGATGCGGTTGGTCACGCTATGTAACGGTAAGTCAGTGACTGAGTGACTCAGGGCACTTGTTACAAGACTAGTACTGGCTAATTTTGGTCATTCATGCACATGGCTATACCTGTGGATACTACTCAACGATGAATACACCACGGTATAAGTACTGTTTGCATATCTAACCTCTGTCCTGTGGCCAAGAAGACGATAAACGAGTCAAAAGATGTGAGGACTGCGATCTGGAGTCGACCGCGTACATTGACTGAAGGTTGCCAAATCAGAACCCAATAAGGTTGGCACGTTGCTAAACCTGCCCTGAAGTGGCGTAGAGTTTAAATTCCTTTCACCCTCACCCTCGTCACATCCATGGTGTGTATTTTCAAGCTTCATTCGTGCGGCGTATCTCTTACGATTGTCGGCCGAACTTCAAACTTCAGCCTCCGAGGACCACAATTCGTAAAGAAGAGTGGGAGCGACGTCTATGCGAGGTTCAGGTCACAAAAGAGTGAGTGTTTGTCCTTGATTTTTACGCCTGAAAGATGAAAAATCATCAATGGGAATCTCTCTGAAATTTGAGATGAGAAAAGATATTGCATGTATTATCTGATATATATCTGTTACACTCTGTATTTTGAGCATTTGCTAACAATTTTGCTTGTTAGTGACTTGAATCGGCTTATTATGGACTACCTCGTTATCGAGGGATATAAGTCTGCTGCAGAGGAATTCAGCGATGAAGCCAATGTTCCACCACCTGTAGACTTCGAGAGTATCGAAAGTCGTATGGTGATTCGAGAAGCCTTACAACGGGGCGATATCGAGGAAGCTATTTCCCGCATGAATGACCTGAATCCCGAGGTGAGTTACGTTCTTTTTGGTGACTTTATACCAAGGATATAAGATTAAAACGTTTCATGCACCACTCTCAGACTTCTTCGGAAGTCGGTGATGATATCTGTAAACCAAAACTTCAGTCTTCAATATGATTTGTCCTTGATGCCTTTCACATGTGGAATGGACGAATTCTTACCCTTGCATTTGCAGATCCTTGATACGAACCCTGCATTGTACTTTCACCTTCAGCAGCAGAGGCTGATCGAGCACATTCGGCATGGGCGTATCACAGAGGCATTAAAATTTGCACAAGACGAACTCGCGCCAAGAGGTGAAGAAAGTCCGGAGTTTCTCGCAGAGCTGGAACGTACGATGGCACTTTTGGCGTTCGACTCTTCATCCTCGGCACCTCCAACTATATCTGAACTCCTTTCGCCCGCACAGCGGATGAAAACTGCTGGTGAAGTTAATGCGGCAATTCTTGAAAGTCTCAGCCAGGGAAAAGAGGTAAAGCTGGTGCAGCTTTTGAAGCTTTTGTGTTGGAGTGAGGGGATGTTAGCAGAACGTGCAGATTTTCCCAAGGTCTGTGCTTTGGTATTTGGATTCGATTAGTTTGGCTCAAGTTGAAGTGCTTAGATTGATCTTCAAGAGGGATTGATGGCGACGGGGAGAAAAGAAGCAACAATGACAGATGATTCTATTATGCGAGAATGAGGTAGAGTATGTACAGTATAGCAGAGCGACGGACGTAACATGGCTGAGTTGAGCACTGGCGAGTCCAAAGATTTTGTTCCTGACAAGTGGGATTACGGCTCCGTGGAATAACCGTTGTTCAAAGATCCAAACTGGGTTTAGTCACGGTGAGAGTAACCCGGGTTGCGACTTGATGGTAAAACGAAGAACAACGGCAAGAACAAGGAGGCACCATAACTAAGCATGGCCGCCATGAGGCATATATATATGATGGAATCCATTTTTTTTTGGGTTTTTTTTTGTTTTGCAAAACGATTCCTTGAGGCTTACTTAAGTAAGCTAGGCTTATGGTAGGTATACCACACTTTCTAGCGCCAACGGGCAAGTTTGACCACCTTACGACGACTCTCTTCCTTGCTCATACTCGTCCTCTGAGTATCAGTTCTCTTTATACGTATTCTTACTGGGATATATAAAAGGTGCAGCTTTGACTTCCTTCTACCCTCAATCATCATCCCGTAGCAATGGCTTACAAACAGATCAGGAAACCGTTGGAGAGAGCTGTTAATGCCCTCCTACTCTATGTCAGAGGATACTAGGTCGTCGAGCGCACCTAGACCTCGTCGTGTTCTCGTTCTATCAAATCCAGATCCAGGCGATTCTAGTAGTAGTGAAGATGAACGTCCTCGTCTCCATCATAATCCCCAGGCTTCTAACACTTCATTGAATCAACACCCAACATCAGTAATTCCAACTCCACCATTTCGTCCTCCAAGACCCCGTCCTGCTCCCCCCTTGACAACAACCGATCTACCACAACATTATGCTCCATCCCGTTCAAATCCCAATCTATCCTCTCCCTCAAGTCAGAGCTCAAATGCAGTCGAATCAACTCCTCCACCAAGCACTCCTGGTCAAACAGCACACTCAGATTTGAGTAATTCGGTCATTGCCATTGATGATGGTACAGCACTCGTCGAACGTACTGAGTCCGCTCAACCTCCTACTCGTCTCCAGAAGATCGCCGATGTCCTCCACTTCCGCCATCGTAGACCTTCACATCGACATCTTGGCTCTGACGTTTCTCTCCATGTGAGCTATTTTTCTCTTGTCTGACCATGATCTCATATTCATACTTCTAGTCTCCGTCCCCTTCTTCTTCATCGCCGACTGTACCACCTCCCTCTCCATGGGTTATCATGGTAACCTATGACTGTCATGCTTATACAGCTGTTGACATTACAAATGCCAACAGCGCAGCTTTCATCTGGGAACGCATTTTTGCTGAAGTGCGCCGATTCTTTTCTTTTCATTTCAATCCTGACCAAGTATCACTGCAGCTTAAAGTACCGCATGAAGATCAATGTGGACAGCTCTCCATTTATCGTACTCAAATCGGCAAAGTCGCAATCGGTGAACCATTATCAGACGATAACCTAATTCAGCTAGTTCGTAATCGAGGTGACAGTGAGGGGAGCTTGAAGTTCTTGGTTTGTCCTTCTCAAGCAAGGGTTCAGGACCCTTCGCTCCTAAGTTCGCCAGTCAAGTCCGTGCCCCCGCCCCCCGTACCAGTATTCAGTCCCTTGGTCCCAAGGCGGCCACCCAAGTCTTCACGCCAGGAGAGTGTATCTTCTGAAGATCTAACGCCGGATGCAGGCTATGAGCCATCCGTGATATCCGATGACATAGATGATGACAACAGGAGTACGATGAGACCGCCTCACCCTAATTCATCCGCCACTATGTTATCGTCACCACCACAAAGTGCACGATATGAAGACCGTCAACCTTCCCCCGCATCCGCAAAAACACCGCATTCGGCAGGCGTCGATCGCCATCGTTACGATTCGCCTCATGGACAGAGTCTTCCCTCTTCTCAACCTCCCCCTATTCCTGATAATTTCCTCAGTAAACACAACCTGCGGAGAGGCTCAGATGCAGAGACAGTTGAACAAGCTCTTCGCGACGTTGAACGTGCAGTGGAGCTAGCTGGGGAATGGACAAAACCACACGATAATGGCATCCATCGGGCGCCAGCTATAAAACAACGACCCGAAAGATTGACAACTTCCGACGATCATGCAGGACTCGCAGCCTCTCGTGACAGTGAGTCGGGATCTGTGGTGAGGAAGCCTTCTCCACCTTCGTCGTCAGGAATGCCGCGTTCGCCCTCGACCAGGAGGAGGCCGTCACGCACTGAGTATCCCCCTCGCCCACCTCAGACCAAGTCGAAGGCGGGAGGAGGCAAGGTTGTTCCAATGCACTATATATCCACCCATAAGCCAGCCGATTCTCCGACTCCCGCAAGGTTAAATAAAGCGAAGAGCACAGAGGTTCTCAAGAACTCGAAGCCTCCTCTGCCACACATACTTCGCCCTTCACCGAGCCGGCCCCATCTTCCTACTCCGTCCAGTTCAGGTACCAATTCCTATCCAAGGCCCCTAGATTTGGGACCCAGACCCAGACCAGCTCAAAGCAGGCCCGATATTGTCAATGTGGATACCACTACATATACTCGCGCTCAGCAACAAGCGAGCGGCACTCTTGGTTATCTGTCACCCACTCAGGAACCGTACCCGCGCCCACATTCTGCCTCGCCCTCCCAGCAGCGCTACCCTACCAATGACGCACATCGCGACCGTGATGAATTTAGGCCCACTCACCAAACTCAGTCCAGCAGTGGCTCTTCAAGGTTTGGTGATGTTCCCCTGAGAGAGGATAACTATGGGATCACCCTTCCGTCTTCCCTAAGACCTGGTCCTTATGCCGCTTCTCCAGCTCGCACCAACCCTCCATCTGAAACTCCCCCCCGTAGCCCCGTTACTTCTCGGCCGAGTACGTCGAATAATACATCCGGACTTACCTTTACTTCCACCGGGACGATGGTGCCTTCGACTTTCAAGAATGATTCTGGTATGAGCAGCCAGGAGAGCACAGCCACGGAATCCACTCTACGTCCGGATGAGAGGGACAAGCTGGTCTGGCTCAGATCCTCCCTCGTAACGTCGGATTCCTCAGACGATGGAGTTGGCACTAATGAAACTTACGGGACCGCGTCTTCTGATCTGTGGTCGCGCAAACCCACGTCAGAGAACAATGACACCTCTAGGACTCCCGTGCCTGGTACCAATCAGAATCTTAGTCCTCCACGTCCCGCTCTTCACGTTACCACTCCAAGCTCTGGGCCCGGTAGTATGACACGCGGTGTCCCGGCCAATTTCCCAGCACCACCTAATTACATGCCTCAGCTACGCCTTCCTCGGCCGCGCACGCCGAAGACGAGGCATAAAAGCACCACGTTTGAGGAGTCCACCTGGGCGCATCGTCCTCCCCCAGAGGATGTCTACGATCGGCTCGAGGAGTTCTTCCCGGAGCACGATCTCGACAAACCCGTCATTGAAGCTAATTCCGGCGGAACATCGCCCACTGCGATAGACCATACCTACGGGATTCCAAACATTGTTGATAGAGACAAGGCGCTGATGCGACCGAAAAAGTCCATCCGTATCGTTGCGGAAGAACACAAGAAACGGATAGATCGCTTTTCTAGGGGTGATCCATTAGGTGACAACAGCATCTGGCGGAAGAGGAGCACGAAGTTATGGGGCAGTCGTATCGAGGAAGTCGATACCTCGTCGCAGACGAAGGCGAACTACAACAAGACGCTCCCTGACTCACCGGCGGGTGGTCCTAGACGTGAGTTCTCTGCTTTTCTTTACCGTACTGAGCTAAACTGTAATCAAGCAATATTCAAATGGGTCCGTGGTGAACTCATCGGCAAAGGAACGTATGGTCGCGTATATCTTGCCCTCAACGCCACCACTGGCGAGATGATTGCTGTCAAGCAAGTTGAAATCCCCATAACCGCCAGTGACAGAAAAGACAACCGTCAGATGAGCTTCGTACAGGCACTCAAAATGGAGAGCGAGACGTTGAAGGATCTTGATCATCCTCACATCGTGCAGTACCTTGGTTTCGAAGAGACACCGACGTTCTTGAGCATGTAAGCGCTGCGGAAACCATCATTGATTATATACTCATTTGTGTTTTCAGTTTCTTAGAATACGTGCCCGGAGGCTCGGTCGGAAGCTGTCTTCGAGATCATGGCAAATTCGACGAGGAAGTCACGAAATCGTTTACTGGACAGATTCTGGAGGGTCTGGAATATCTTCATTCTAAAAATATCATACACCGAGTAAGCTTCATCTGTGGTTGTTTGTTAGTACCTCATTGTTTTGCATAGGATCTAAAGGCAGACAACATCTTGGTGGAGAAAACAGGAATTTGCAAGATCTCTGACTTTGGTATTTCGAAACGCACAGACGACCTGAATGGCATGGCTTCTACGGCAATGCAGGGCACAGTTTTCTGGATGGCACCGGAGGTCATACATCCCCAGAAAAAAGGCTATAACTCCAAAATTGACATATGGAGTGTGGGCTGCGTCGTCCTTGAGATGTGGGCAGGGAAGCGGCCATGGAGTGATGATGAAGCTATAACAGGTCATGTTTAAGGTTCATTTCTTCGTATTTAGTGCAAAATTCGGTGGACTCACGAGTTTGCTGCAGGTATACCAGAATAAGCAACCCCCACCCATACCTTCTGACGTGGTGCTATCCGATCTTGCAAAAGATTTCAAGGATAGATGTTTTGCAATGCAAGTGTTGTCAATTACCGTCTTGTTTGCTGTGCTCACGACCGATGCTTAGTGATCCGGAGGACCGCTCGAGCGCTGCGGACCTTCAGCTACACCCATACCTAGAACTTCCAGAGGGGTGGGTATTCAACGATTTTAAGTAGGACCTCATTCGGACATTATTTTTCAACGTCATTCCCTATATCATCCATTTCTTATCACATTTGCTCTCATTTGTTCCAATCGCGCATCTTTCTCTTTGTTGCTTCGCATGCTGTTTCATAATGACCATTATAATTTTTTGTACTTGTGGAGGGTGTGCTCATACATAATTGTTTCACATATCCAAGTTGACTAAGCTTCGGAACCATTTGACAAGTGTCCTCATGAACTCACGAAGTTCACGGAATTCCAGCCACGGTTGGCGATAAATGTGGATCCTATGAAATCATGAGACACCTAGTGTTCCTGAAGCCTGATTACTGGACGGGTACCTTCCGCAGCATTCAGGATCCTAAATTTCAATTCAGACCTTAAAACTCAAGTCGGAGTGTTGTCTCGCACTTCATCAATGCTCTCAAACCGCAGACTAATTGTATCTAGATTTCATTGAATCTACAGTGTTGGGGTGTAAGAACGGTTATCACGGAGATTGAAAGGCTCATTTAGGTATTTCGAACATGTTTTTCGAACCTAGGGCTCACCCCCCTTCTAGATATCACTTTAGAAATTCAGTGGATGTATCGATGACTTCCTGTGCAGCGTCTAGAACGAGGCCTCGTGCTGGTCAAATGTATTTTGCAAGTCCGCATGTCAAAAACACTTACAGCAAATTTCAAAGACGGTTGATTTCCAAGTTCGAACAGACTGCGGCATGATCAGAAGAGGCACAGCTGAAGTGGCGGATCACCGGCTCAAATAAAATTTCAGCGTCTTGGTGATACGATCATACTCATAACCTGCACGGCTCGAAAGAACACCGACTCGGACCTTGCTGCTAGTCTTCTAGAGCGTGGGCTAGATCGACACACGCTGTTGCCCCAGTTTTCTGTGTTGATCGTGACCGGAAAACGACTCTGGGGTGTCCCCCTTAAGCTTAACAAGGAAATGTGGGGATGTTTCTTAGCAAGACCATGACACCCGACTGTTCCTGCGGTGCAAGATTGGGCCCTGCATCATCATTCTAGGAACATGGTCTACGATAGAGTGCACCAACCCCTGCTGTGAAAATAATATATATGTTCAATGTAAGCTTTCAACTTGCACACTGACTTGATGCTTCTATCATTGAAATGAACACGCGCGTCCGACGTGATCTGAGTTATGAATTGTTAGAAATGTGACCTTTCTGAAATAGCAATGAACATTCTACTAACCAGGGGACTGACCTTGAAGTGCGTGGACGTGAAACTCGAGCGGGTCCTGGAGCTTAGAAGTTAGCTGAAGCCTTGACCTTCTGGCAAGTGATACTCACTAGTACTGGTGGTTTCGGTTACTAGAGCATTTGGCACTATTTGGTTTAGAACCTACCGGAATTGGAATGAAAAGGTATTCTACAAGTGCCAGTCTCCTGAAGGCCTGTGCAGTTGCATGTAGGAAAAATCGCATTTTGACAAATTGTTCCTCAGATACCACATCGAGGTCAGTATGTTATACCCATAGATCACGACTCCATTTCTATAAGGGAGGCCTCGCAGAAGGATCCAGGTCGTTCGGAGCCAGTGCACATTCCAAATCATCCCTCCGGACCTACTACCCTCGTCAGTGCTCACTTCCTCACCGTTACGCCGATATCTCACCTTCCAACTCCCACCTCTCGTGAGATATTCTTCTGGACATGCATGATCACTCGCACTTATCACTCACTGCATTTGTTGACTACCATGTCTCAAGCCCTCCGGGGCACGCACCTCCTTCATCCAACTCGTTCCTTCAATTGATTTATTTCTCTTACGTTGGGACAAACGGGTTTTGGTACTGCGGCGCGTCCTCTCAATAATATGAAAGCCGAGTCGGTCCGCCTAGATTTCGAAACGTGGAAATTAACGTTGGTACCGATGGCTTAGGCATCGATTTTCCTGTGTGATATGTATAAATCTCCCTAGACTCCAAGTGTTCGTTCAATCAACGCGTATCCTCTCTCTTCCCTACCCCACACCCTCTAGTTTTCCCTCTTCATAGCGTCGTAATGTAACACCCGGTTCTCCTCATCCTCTGCTCTTGCCCAGTTTGGTGTCCACCCGCGTTACCGACCCAACACATCTCGCCGCCCGGTGGAAACCCCATGCCTTCCCAAGTTTTGCTGCACCGCGTTGTGCCGAAGGATACGCTTCTACGTCTAGGATTCAAGGGGCGTGTGCTTTACGTGCAGTGCTCTGCCATGGTGTTCCCGGGGATCCCGAAGGACTGTCACAGGAAGCTGGATATGAGCATCGTCTTCATCATTATGAAAAGAGACGAATAAAAGGGTGGTGATACGCAATAGGATCGCGACGCGCATTAGGGATGCTTTGAACTCGTCATCCAGGGTGCAGATGCAGAGAGCACGTACAAGGTAGAGACGATGGCAAGGAGTGTATGCCTTTAGAATCAGCGCTGTCGAAAATTGGAAGCCCGAGCAAAAATTTGATCGTTCGGTCCACAAGTCGAACCTTGTCAGCTTGTTGTTTTCTGCTATACCGTCTAATCTTGGGCTTGTAACGAATCCTTCCCCTAAGTTTTCAAGGTATGTCACCAAACGAAATATTTCTTATCTTCTGACGAGAATCAAGCCTGGTCATATGTTGTGTTGCCTTCTATTCCTAGCTACCGGATATCCCTCCTCGATCTCATACAACATATACATGCAGACCTCGAGAGCAGGTGGTAAAGCTCGATGCGCTGTGGGACTGGATAACAAGCAAACAAACAACCTGACCTTTACTAACATTGTAACCGAATCCATCGAAGCAGATTGCAATTGATGAGGACGGGCTCTCCACGTTATTCGAGATATGCTTGAGAAATGCATCAACACAAGGAGAAGCAGTCTATCAATACGCAGAAATGGTTTCTCAAACTGATTATCGCTGTCTGAAGAATCGCTCTCAGAGGGTCGACAACACGCTTACTATCCCATATGCAGGTTGTCTCCTGACGCAATCTTGCAGTGGCCATATGAAAGAGTATACACTCCGCCCTTGCTTCGTCTTGATTGGCGCGCCTCGATTTCGGCTTTCTACCTTTTGAATGAACATCCTTTAATCGTTTAATTCATGGGAGAAATGACCGCTCGGAGACCACGAGAGTGACCACACTGTCCTGCCAGGACCAATCCAAACCTTTTGATCATATCTCAATCCATGTTTCACCGTTGCACGCTTCCCCTCCAGCTTGCAATCATCTTACCGTCCGCTGACAGCATCAGTGCCGATATGCCTCCACCGTACTTTCCACGGCTCATCAGCGACAGGTCTGATTCCGCATCTTACTGCCAATCACAATGTGTACGCTACCGTGGAAGAAGGTAAAACTCCTTATAGAGTTCTCATTCATCTGAAGTTCGTGTTTCAAATTTCAGATTTGGTCTTGGTTTGCACTAGTAGTGATGCTTCACTGAGGTTTGGCTTTGCAGATGATCCAGGAGACACAGCTTGTTTCTTCAAGGCATAGCAGCACTCACGAGTTAATCTGCAGTCCGCGGAGTAGGCGAGTGTCATATGGATCGCATGCAAAGCGGTGCTAAATCGTTGATTGAGGCTGTGTTAGCTATGGTTTAATGATGCATCTTTTCTCCTATTACGATCTTTGCAAACCACGATGGGCCGCTGATAATCCTCTTCATAGTCTAACCCGATACCTTGTAGCGTGCGGTGCACAGGCACATGATCTCAAGATCTTAAGTAAGTTACCAGGAACATCTCGAATACGCCCTATGCAGGCAAGCCCGAGGGAGTCGCCCTTTTTCTCGCTAGTTTCAAGTTTCTCGTTCCTGCTGTTGCCGGAGATGAAATGACAGGTGTTCTAGTTCAACCCGAGTTCGCGCTTCTTGAGAAGGAAAATGGGCTCCTGGTCCGACACAATCCTAATACTTTGACTCATACTATAGGCACTTTGTTCGGAGGCTATCTGTTTACCCACTAATGACCCTAGACTGACAAGTCTCTGCGCTGCAATGCAAACGGTTGAATCGGATCCCGTAACCACAAACATGGAATAATGTTACTCTGATATTATATGAGGTCTAATTTAAAACCCCACAGCGTGATAAGACACCCATGTGAGGATGATCGCGTCGGTATGTCAACTGCCAGACTTCAGTGTAGGCTGCCTGATTTCAACACTTCTTGCATGGTCTCCCAGTCACCCAGCTCCATGGAAGCGTGTTTCGCTGGACGTCCGCGCTTTTTCCCTTCATTACCACTCTGGGTGCCATGAATCTTGGCATCAATCACCTGTGCTGATGTGTGCTGAGCAAGATGCTTAATTTCGGGAAACTCAGAGGTAGCTTGGGCTCGTAGCCAAGCCGCGCTCTCGGCACGATGAATAAGGCAGCTAGGAGGCTCATAGCCTTCGTTATCCCGGTTGGACGCTTTGGAAGGCGGAGAATCCGCGATCATAGGGCGTCCATCTTTCCACAATGAGCCGCCGTTTGTCTTATCCAAAATACCAGCAATGCCTAAACTTTCTCCAGAAGGGATAGGGTCAGGATGAGAAGGTGTGACGCATGGCATATCAACCTCCTTTCTGAGTACTTTGTCGATATCAACGGCTGAGAAGAACGCGACCCCCTGAGGTAAGTCATCCATTCCTAGTTTAAAGGCAAAAAGACTCCGTGTCCATAGGTTGGCAATCTGCAGCGCGAGTGCAGCTCGATAGCGATCTTCTTCAGCAACCAAATAGCGTAATTCGTCGTGCACTGAGATGAGGTAACGCGCCTTGATACTATATTGTCTGACCAGATGGTCCATTGCGACGATGAGAAGGTGCAAGTAGTCGACACCAGAGGACTGCACAACCCAGTTTATGCGTGATGTCATGTAATCTGAACCAAATTTTGCCGGAAGAAGCTCCTTTGACAGAGCAGCTGTGATTCCGCATCCGAGAGCCGGAGTTCGTGGTTGATCGGAAAGCGCAATCTCTTCCAGCTTGTTAAACACAAAGCTCTCTGTTCCACCAAACCAGAATTTCCTCCCAAATAAATCCGCGCGATGCGTGTTCTTGCCCTTGGTTGACGCATACAAGTTTTCTGCGAGACGTTGAGCTTGATCGGGCAGCATACCGGCATTCGACTGTAGAAGGAGGAGGACTGCATGACGCATCCCAGCACCATAGATTCGTGAATAGTTGAACACCTTCGCTTGATCACGAGAGATGCCCAGGATGCTTGCTGTCTTTGAATGAAGATCTGTTCCCGCGGCTTTGGTGCCTTCGAGGGTCATCCACCCAAGAGCCGTAGCACCGTGTAATCCAAACTGTGCGTCGCCCATACAGCTCGAAATCCACAGCTCTTCTGAGTCCACATCCGCGCCAACGATGGCGTACCCCTTGGGTGCGCGCACCATGGCTTTGAGCTCCGAGCCAACACGGTTTTTCTTCGCGTTGCTCGCCGTGAGCCACGTCCTTTCGATAGCGCGGCGCGTTACAGTGCCCATTGTAATCACCTGAGGAAGGATGATACCCCATTTCTGGGGTTCGTCCGAAGATTCGGGTGGTTCGAACTGTAGATCTAACGCTTCCCGCTGCCAGACTACCATCTGATTTAAGATGCGATCACGCGCGCTGATCCAATAGCTGCACTGCGCGTTCATGTCCAATGCATCCCTCGCCTCGTCGCCAGGGCTCGTGAGCGTCCCATCCTGCGCATATTTCATGAACGTTTTCCCGAGCGGACTGCCCACATTCGCTTTCTCTCCGTCTTTATGTGGTAACTTGTAGAAAACAAAACCTCCCTTCAACCGCATGTCTTGTAGGGTGTCATCCGTAGGATCATAGAAGTCAAGCTGAGAAAAACGGGTAGGAAAATCGGCGTCCCCTGGAACGCGAAAGGTCCAGCCGTGTTCCCGGGAATAGAAGAGTGGCCAGCCTTGCCAGGACAGACGAAGGAGGATTGGTGCAATGCGATTCCGTACTGTGACGTCCAGCGTGCCGGGAGGCATGTCTTTCTTAGGCTTTGCGAGGTCCCAGTACCACTTCGGCCAAAACACCTTTGGTTTGGACACCTTAGAAGTGGACTTCTTACGTCGAGGGGAAGACTCAGTAATAGTCGATGGGCACGCTAACGTGGAGTCAAGCTACAAAAGGAAGAAGTTAACAGAAGTTCGGTACATCGATATCGAGACATACCTGTTCAGCGGGCACGACGCCCCTAGATTTCCCTGCTACTTTGGGTGTCCAATCGAGTTGGGAGAGCCAAGGGTCATCCTTCCAAGACTCGTCCTTCATCGCATCCTTAGCTTGCTCCGCGAGTTCGACAAGGCGCCTTTTCACTTTCCCGTCCAACTCCTTGTAGACCCTATCTGCATCCGCAAGATATGATTCCCAGGACTCGTTCACCGTCAAGAAACTGGAACCCATCGCAAGAACGCCAGCGAACGAAACGGGACTAGGGCAGCGGTCGAGGAAAACTGGCAGCACCTTGGAAAACACAGCGTGAGTAACGAAGACGTCTTGCGCGCAGTAGTTAAGATAATCGTGAATGTTGTCCATTATCTCTTCTGGAGTGGACTTCATAAAATCATTTCGGGTTTCCTTCTCCAAAATGATGTTGCAGTGCAGCTTGGCGACATCAGCCAGCGAATTGGCAGACGTCAAATCTTCCCAGCGCTTACTTGAGAGATCAGCTTCCACGGCATCAGTATCGACAGCTTCGAGCTGTGGAAGGCTCTCCTCAAGATCAGCACGGAGACGGCGTAGTTCTTCTCGCTTGATTTCATCGTCTTCCTGGTCGTGTTTAAACTCCACATCCCGCATGAGTTCCATGACCGCTTCGACCGCTTCAGCACGATGCACTTTCTGAGTCTCCTTGGATTTGCGGTGCTTCATCCAAGCAGGTCTTTGGTGGGAAGATATTCCCTTCACTGCAACATGCAGAGCCATCGTATCGAGGAAGCGGGATTGTGTTCCATGTAGGCTGTACTCTTCCAGAACACGGGCTCGGTCGTAGCAAACGTTGTGACCAACGACTACGCGCGGGGAATGCGTGTCCCCTAGAGGAATGAGGTGTTGTTGCTCAACCGATTCCCCGAGTAACCAGGGCGATATCCAACTGTACCAGGCATTCTTTGAGGCAGCACACGCCATGATGGCATAAGGATGATATGTGGGCATGGTTTCTACATCAAATGTGAGCACTTCTTCCGCATTCCCTTCGTGCTGTGGAAACTCGACATGCTCGCTGTAACTCGAACCATCAGCAAGGAAGTGATATTTCGTCCATCCCGACTGAATGTCCCAATGATCGGGTTTTGGAGGAAGTTCGTTGGCTGCAAAATCTTTCGTAATGTTTAGCCATGGTTGAGCGGACTGACTGCCGATTCTGTGGAAATGCTCATCGATATTTGAGCCTAGGAGGGGTGGGAGGGTGAAGCCAATATCAGGAAGAACAGAGCCTTGTTTGGGATCTAGTCCATGCATTTCCAAATGCTCCTGTGCAATACGAACGAATGCTTTCGATGGTGCTGGAAAAGAAAGGTCACGAAATATTTGCGAATGCAATTCCCTAGAAAGGAGCTGAACTCCAAGCTCATTGCGCTTGACTGTCCGATATAATTAGTTGCAGGAGAATGGAACCGAAGTAACATAGCGCACCGTGCTTCACTGTTTTTCGGACTACATCACATTCTCTTTCTCTTCTTTTTTTCACGTCAACTTCACCTATAATAGGTCGCGGTTGTACACGGTTATCATAATGTTGCCTCTGCTTCTGAACGAGTGCAGCTGCTCGAGCAGACGTCTGCAAGTGTCGAGCTGACCCATTGGGTGTCCGCACGAGGTTCAGCATCCGTGAGTGGTTAGCATTCAGGTCGGACTTGCGCTACTAGATGTCGCGCAGGCAGATGAAGTAAAAGTTTGTACTGGTCGCGGTGGAATGAGTGATGGGGTTTTGTTACTTTTGTATGTGATTCCTATACAAGTGATTGCCGCTGCGTCTCGTTTCGTAAAAGGAAATTATGTTGCGAGTTTGCGTCTAGTACTATAGAGATATCTTTCGCACATCAATATGCATAATGCAGTATACAATCTTGTACTGTGAAAATAGCATCCGAGTCTTGCGTGTATGGTGTGTTGCAGATGCTCAAAGAGCTGTATCGGAACAAAAGATAGTTCGAGTGCGAGGTCGGCCACATACAGCGGAGATCGGAACTCACACGTTAAGGGTGCAGAAATTGAACGTGAAAAGTTAAGTTTGAAGTTGAATCAGTTATAACTGCGATGGAGATCGAGTACAGTTCAGTTGTGCGCATAGTGAGGCGTTGGCTATTGTTAAAAGCCAAGTATATAACTGGCTTGAGGTAAGGTACAGCAGAAATCAAAACTGGCAGGCAACAAAGTTTCGGCGTGAACGTTCACGCGCATCGCACGTTTCGACATGAGCGAGGCCTGGCGGGTTGCATTGAGGCACGATCCTATCACCCTCTGTGGTTGAATTGTCGGAAAAGGCTTCATAGCGCCGGAATTCGAGTCTTGAAATATTATAAGCTAATCATGGTTAGTTATGCGGAGAAGTTCGAAGAATCATGTCCAACATACTGGGCGCTCGCGTGGAGTAGCAAAGCTGAGGGCGGGGAACATATTTCTGCCAGTTGTTGATATTCAAGACTGATGTACTACGGCGATCAAGAGTCCTCCGAAAGGTAGCGACAAATTCCAAGGGTCCTGTAAAGAGGATATCACGAGGTTGGGAAGATGATGGAAGAGAAACGACGATGGCCACATTTCTACTTAGAAAAGAGACATTCTTGGGGGACAGCAAGCGAAATACGCGCGATTGGATCACATAAGAGTAGAAATGGCTGATAGTATAAGGGGATGATAAATATGCCTGAATGAGGCCCTACTTGAATATATAGTCCTCTGGAAGCTCCAAGTATGGATGTTTCTTAAGCTCTGTAGTGCTCGCGCGTTCCTTCGGATCACTAAACATCATCGATGAGCACAACAAACAAGACCGCATATAGCAAAACTTGCATTGCGAAACATCTATCCTTAAAGTCCTTTGCAAGATCGGATAGCACCACGTTGGAAGGTATCGGCGGGGCTTCTTTATTCTGGTATACCTGCAGCAAACTCATGAGTGTATGGCAGGTAAGCGATACATACAAAGAAATGAACCTTGAACATGACCGTTACAGCTTCATCATCACACCATGGCCGCTTCCCTGACCACAACTCAAGGGCAACGCAGCCCACGCTCCATATGTCAATTTTGGCGTTATAGCCTTTGTTCTGAGGATGAATGGCTTCCGGTGCCATCCAAAAAATGGTGCCCTGCATCTCATGTGACGCTGTTCCATTGAGATCATCAATGCATTTTGAAGTTCCGAAGTCAGAGATTTTGCAAATCCCCGAGTTCTCCAGCAAAATGTTGTCTGCCTTCAAATCCTATGCAAGACGATGAGGTAGAAAATTTTGATAGCTGAAGATCAAGTTTACTCGGTGTATAATATTCCTGGAATGGAGATATCCCAAGCCCTCGAGAATCTGTCCAATGAACCATCTCGTAACTTTCTCGTCGAATTTGCCATGATCTCGCAAATGTTGTCCAATCGAGCCACCCGGCACGTATTCTAGGAAACTTGAAATCTAAATGAGCATACTTGTCAAGACGACCATAGTTTTCACGGGCTTACATGTTCAAGAATGTCTTTGTCTCCTCGAACCCAAGGTACTGCACGATATGAGGATGGTCGAGATCTTTCAACATCTCAATCTCCGTTTTGAATGCTTGTACAGATTCCATTTGTCGGTTGTCTTTTCTGTCACTAGCACTGGCAGCTATGGGGTTTTCAAATTGCTTGACAGCAAAGAACTCGCCCGTGGTGGAATTCAGAGCGAGATATACACGACCATACGTTCCTTTGGCGATGAGTTCACCACGGACCCATTTGGACACTGAATATCAACTTAGCCTAGTGCAACAACAAAGTAAGCAGAAGACTTGCCCCTGCCAGGACCACCTGCCCGGGAGTCAAAGTTCGCCTTCGCGTGCAACGAGGTATCGAACATCTTGGTACGAGGGCCCCATAGTTCCGTGCTTTTCTTCTGCCGGACCATCGTGTCGGCTGATAGGTCACTCTTGGAAACGCGATCTATCCGCTTCTTGTGTTGTTCTGCAACAGTAGGGATGGACTTCTGTGCCTGTATCAGCGCTTTGTCTCTATCAACGATATTTGGAATTCCGTAGGTCTGTTCTACAGAGGTAGACGGTATTCTGCGAGAATCTTCGATACCAGGTTTGTTGAGATCATGCTCCGGGAAGAAATCTTCGAGAGGCTCGTAGACATCCTCCGGAGGTGGACGATGCGCCCAGGTGTGCCCCTCAAATGTGCTGCTCTTATCTTTATTATTCGTTCGAAGTGGTCGAGGAGGGTGTGGTTGAGGCATGGTATTGGGCGGTGCTAGGGAATTTGGCAGGACACCTACTGGGCCAGAGCTTCAAGTTGAAGTCACGGTGTTTAGAGGGAGACGTGGAGAACCAGCTCATCGCCTGAAGCCTCGTGAGATGCTGATTGGCGCCAGTGTCCTGAAACATGATGGCTGCTCTGCCCGAAACGGCCCCTTACTCATTCGGAGTCTTTGTTTCTGTGGGCAGATCGAAGCAGGACTGGCATGTCCTAAGACCTTATCGCGAAGCTGTGGGTAAAATCTATTGAATCATAGACCAGACTGAGGGACGATGGTAATGATTTTCTGCAAGCCAAAAGCTATCTTTCGTATTTATCCCATTACGATGCACAAAAACTTCGAAAGGTACTTCACACGACTGTATCTTGCACCTGATGTAGATATACTGATGACACCTTCCTCCTGATGATTCACGCCCTGGTCCATTGACTTTCAATGTTTGAAATACGAACATCGACTTTAGCCTGAAGTAGAACTCCGTGGATCATCATGATTATCAAGTCAGAAGAGAGTACTGCCTTACCTTCTCGTCATAGTCGACCCAGTCATCATCTTCAAGTTCAACATCGGAAAAGTTGGTGCCGGTCTCTCCCTTGCATGTCCATCGCCCTTTCTGTCATTTTCACGTAATGAGATCGGAGAAACACCAAGAAGAAAATACAAACTGGAGCAAAATCTGTGAACTCTAATCCACGGCACTCCATCTTCAATAGGGTGGCAAATTGTCCATTTGATTCAGCGGAGTATGGTTTTGACGGTTCAGCAACAAAGCTGGCAGAGCTTTCCTTTTTACAATTACCGCAACGCCAAACGAGGTGAGCCGAGCCTCTGCTATTCGAGATATTTCGTGTTTCCTGGAGGAACGAGATGGAATCCTCCATCATTATGGAGTGGATATGCGTACCGATCTTTTCAACGTGACATACTTCTTGTGCTCCTCGTGACAACTATTGCAGACTACCTGCACGGGGTATTCAGAATACAAGACGCGATGTGGTCACTGAATATCACTTTGAAGAAGTACTCGAAATCATCACCAGAAGGGGCCAGATCTGTTACGTTTTCCAGCTCAGCTTTGATTTCCAGTTTCAAGAACTTTTCAGAATTAATATATGGAGGTCTTTCCGACGTAGCGAAAGAGACTTACGACCATGATTAGATGATGTGCTAATCTTTCAAGTTCAGGCTCATGAGAGTGTGTCATCCTCAATGATCAGAATTTGTTATTATTTGTCTCCTTCCATTTTCGAAGTCAGTTTTACAATTGCTTGACTTCTTCCAAGTTGCCAACTTCAACATGTGGTTGCTTCCGCCATGTCGACGCGGTCTACCTTCAATGATGGCTGTCAGGCAATTCCATGCCACTACGCAAGTGTCTATGCGAAAAAAGATATCCAAGGCGTCGAAATCGGATGACGAAGAAATACTCCAGCACTTTCAGCCGGATGGAGGATTAGATGTGCCAGTGGCCGGATACCTATTGCACCGTCAGCAGCGGCAGACATTATACTACATGCGACTAATTGAGCACGAGATTCCAAAACTCGTAGGTCAGCCATGATTGACCCAAACTAAAGACGTCCGCTCATTCGCATTTTAGCGTTTCGTAAACCTTTCGTTCCCCCAACTACCGCTACGCCCCTCGTCATACGGTCCGTCGATTTTGCCGGGGAACAACATCCATTGACAGCTAAGCGGAGTGTTGTCGTTCCGGTCGCGCATCTACCCCTACGGAACGAAGTAGCTTTTCACAGAGCGAAGCTCCTCGCCGGCGTGCGGTGGACGCCAGAGCCCCCAAGAGACTCTGGTATTTCAGCGGATGAGGATGCGGCCAAGCATGGCTTCATTAAGATTGCGTGTGAGGACTTTCCGCAAGCCAACATGAATTTAAAATGGATCAGCGATACGCTTGATAAGCTGGTTCTCGAAGCAAATGTAGGTCGAGTTTGACGTCGGCTATCATCAATACTCATAATTGTTAGGCTGAGGGCGAGGCACCATATCAGCGGCTACCACTGGATACCCGACATCTCGACTCTAAAGTGCGGAAATCGAAAAAGGGTGATCATGTTCGAGGCAGAGGTGGATTGCGTCCAAGTCTTAAAGACTTCCCCACGGAATGGCTTCCAAAGCGTCAAGAAAATGTGATGTCTTCTATACTTCCATCTCAATAATAGAACTGTATCTCTGGACGGCCGCTGTTAATCGGTCCGGCATCATGATCACGAGTGTATGACGAATCATTCAAAATATGTTATAAGCTCCATCGATGAACAAGCCCGTATACTTCTCTCCGTATCTTCCTCATGGCGAATACAATTCGTGCGTCTGTGATTCAATCCTGTACTGCCCGTTTCAATCTATCAGAGACATTGGACAAATTTGAAAAGCTGACTAGACTTGCGAAAGAGCGTGATAAATCACAGCTCGTTGTATTTCCCGAAGGCTTGTAAGTGCACCTCGGTCTGCATGTTATCTTACCTATGCCATTTGACCCTTGCTCAGCATCGGGGGCTACCCAAAATGGTCGACCTTCTCATGCTTTGTAGGAGAGAGAATTTCAGAGGGCAGGGACGAGTTCGTCAAGTATTATAACGCAGCCGTTGAGATTCCTTCACCAACGACAGATCGTATCGCAGAAGTGAGCAAGGCGACAGGAGTTTTTGTGGTCATGGGGGTCATCGAGCGCGATGTTGGAACACTCTACTGTACCGCCATATTCGTCGATCCCGTTGAGGGCCTAGTGGCAAAGCATCGGAAACTATTACCGACAGCATGTGAACGTTTCATATGGGGCCAAGGCGACGGAAGCACCCTTCCCGTTGTAGCAAAGAAGTTCCAATCCTCCGTCGAGCCAATGCGCACCGTCGAGACGAAGATATCTGCTACCATATGTTGGTGAGTGCTAAACCTGATCATCCTCACCTAGAGATCATAAATGGGTTGTATCAGGGAGAATTTTATGCCTTTGCGTGAGTCTTGAGGCTGATCTGAGTAAACCTTGCAAACAGTATACTTCCTTCAGTCCGAACTTATTATTACTCTCTCGGGACGCAGATCTATTGCGTACCGACGGTTGACTCGCGCGAGACTTGGGAAAGCTCCATGCGACACATCGCATTCGAAGGACGTTGTTTCGTGCTTTCTGCGTGTCAATTCGCGACTGAGAAGGACTACCCTCCGGACCATCCTGTTGCAGATGCCAGTAATCGTAATCCTGACAATGTTATGATTAACGGTGGCAGCTTGATAGTCAGCCCTCTGGGGAAGGTACTCGCTGGTCCCACGAGGAAGCCCGAAGATATCCTGACTGCAGATCTTGACCTTGATGATGTCGTCCGAGGAAAGTTTGATCTTGATACGGTGGGGCACTATTCTCGTCCAGATGGTACGACCACTTCATTTTGACTTGAGATGCGACTCATGGTTTGTGGTTAGTCTTTCAGCTCAAAGCAAACATCTCGCCTTGATTTAGGCAAGGGGGTCCATGCTCAAAAAGAGGAGGGGAGTTTAACGACAATGTCTTATTATCATTTCCACTGCCAATATTGAATGCGTGTCGAGTTGATCTATGCAATAAAGGCATCATGTCCACTACTAACAGTTTCCACTGACATTGAATATCGACTGCAACTCCTATTCTTCCCAATTAATTATGCTTTGTACGTATGACATGTGGCCCGGTACTAGTACTAATGTGGCCGACGAAGACAAAGACCAAAGCGACGTCCTCTTTCTCATACTTCCACAGCACGCACAAAGTGATGCATAGAAATCCACCTTAATGCGTCCACAACTACTATGATATAAAAGCTAGCTGGATCGTAGACTCAGCAACACATACAACTTCCCTCATCACTTGAAGTCACTAAGCCGCGGCAGGTCCAAAGTTAGTTAGACTCTTCAGCCAGATACCCCTCGCACTACTACTTGCTATACATTCCATAATGTCTAACTTGCAAACTCCCGATGCACGCACTGCGCTTATGCAATCTGTTATCTCGCGTCACTTGCAGGCGAGTCCGGCGAGAGTATCTCCAAGTTCTCCCTTGCGGAGACCAAGCCGCAATTTCAACGTGCAGGACTTTACTGGCCACCGAAAGCAGGCAGCTAGCCCTAGCAAGCGTAAGGCGCGCGAGGACAACATTACCTTGGCGATCCGAGGCAGAACGATCTATAATTCACAGGTCAACCCCGCTGCACCCAAGACAAGCAGCCCAGGGAAGAGATTATCGAAGCCAACCACTCCCTCACACCACCCCCTTGGAACTGGCGCACTATCGGAAGAGAACACGTTGTCTCTGGATATTTTACAACAGATGGAAGCCGAGGAAGAACATCGAGAGAAAGACCAATGTTTCTTCGTGGAAGCCGGAGGTAACTCTCCGAGCTACCAGGCGCAGGACAAGTCACCCTGGATGGGCGTATCTGAGTCTGATGCGGACCACTACATGCGGAGAGGCAGTGAACAAGGCACACCCTCGGAAATGGAGTATTCCCCATCTCGTTGGAGCGCGCCGAAATTTGACTCAGAGGAGGGGGACTGGGAGACAATGTTTGACATGTACATCAATGAGCAGGAGTGTTTGGAAGCTATGATGCTTTAAGGAGGAACTGCTGGATAGTCACAATCACAATCAGCGTATAGCAATACGGGCATCCCTCGTTTGATAATATTTCCTGTAGTTAGTTATGGCACTACGTATATCCTGCGGCGCACTGTCATTTACATACCATCGAATCGTATAAACGCCCTTTTATGAACGGCTGGTCCGCACCGCCTGGTTGATATTAATGGCTAGAAGATTTCGAATTGGAGAGGAATATTAAGTTATTCGTTTGCCGACGGATTTAGCGCGCCACCGAAGCCAAACAAATGCAACACGTGTGTAGACAAGAAGTCGAGTGTTTGCTTTATCCTTCTTTCCTCGTTTGCAGTCAACCGAAAGTAAATTTTGGACCTTCTTGCTAGTCGTCTTAAGCCCTTCATCACTGACAGCAGCGTCCAGATGACTGACTCCTACACCTCCCGCGTCGGTGACCTTTCGCCCTCTCCAAATGGCTACGCGAACGGTGCCAGTCCGTCGTTAACCCAATCCAACAACGCTGGTATCTCACCTGTCATTCGCAAAAAGCTCATGGGCTACGTCGGTTTCGCCAACCTTCCAAACCAGGTGCACAGGAAGAGCGTCCGAAAAGGTTTCCAGTTCACTACAATGGTTGTCGGTTCGTTGTTTTATACCAACTTAATTACATGCCCTTGAATATTCACCATTCTCTAGGCGAGTCGGGTTTGGGCAAGTCTACGCTAATCAACACCCTCTTCAATACGCCTCTATACCCTCCCAAGGAGCCCCTTCCTCCCTCGGCTGAACGTCCCAAAACGGTTGCTATTGAAAGCATTGGTGCAGGTCAGTGTCATATAACAGCATGCGAGATGCCACTAAACAGTCGCACTTAGATATCGAGGAGAACGGCGTTCGTTTACATCTCACTGTCGTTGATACGCCCGGTTTTGGCGATTTTGTCAACAACGACGACAGGTATGTAAAAAATTTGGCCAAATTGAGATCATCTCACCTATACGTAATATTAGCTGGAGGCCAATTGTAGAAAACATCGAGTCGCGCTTCGACTCATATCTGGAACAGGAGAATCGTGTAAACCGGCAGAAAATCGTCGACAACCGTGTTCACGCTTGTCTTTACTTCATTCAGCCCACAGGTCACTCGTAAGTAATTTTGTTGTCTTCTGTTGTGCTTCTATCTGACATGTTCTGTCTTTGTATAGGCTGAAACAGCTCGACATTGAATTTATGCGTCGCCTGCACACCCGAGTTAACCTCATCCCAGTCATCGCCAAAGCCGACACGTTGACGGACGAGGAAATCGTTGCCTTCAAAGCTAGGGTAAATAGTCTGTCCCGTGACGCATTTCATGTTGCCTGACCTTGTCCGCAGATCCTCGCAGACATTGATCACCACAACATCCACATCTTCCAGGCACCCAGCTATGAGAATGAAGATGAGGAAACTCTTGCTGAGGCCGAGGAAATTGCTAGCAAGATTCCTTTCGCAGTCGTTGGTTCGGACCATGTTGTGGATACCAATGATGGTCGTCAAGTCCGTGGACGTGCATATCCTTGGGGTGTCATCGAAGTCGACAACGAGGAACACTGTGACTTTGTTAAACTTCGCCAGATGCTAGTCCGGACCTACATGGAGGAGCTTAGAGAACGCACGAATGATGTTCTTTATGAAAACTGGCGAAGCGAGAAACTTCTTAGCATGGGTGTTGCCCAGGATTCTAGTGTCTTCAGGGAGATCAAGTAAGCGCTGCTTTGATTCGTGGAGAATGTCGATTGATATCTTGTTCAAGCCCTTCCGCCAAGATCCAGGAGGAACGCATTCTGCATGAGGCCAAGCTTTCCAAGATGGAGGCTGAGATGAAGATGGTGTTCCAGCAGAAGGTCCAGGAGAAAGAGTCGAAGCTGAAGCAGTCCGAAGAGGAACTTTACGCTCGACACAAGGAAATGAAGGACGCTCTCGACAAACAGCGCGCAGATCTGGAAGACAAGAAGCGAAGAATCGAGAGTGGCCGACCGCTTACCCCAGAGAAGAATACTGTAAGCCAACAACCCGTCAATCTAGAGTATGCACTGACTGACCCTCATGTAGACCAAAAACCGTCGCTTCTTGCGGTAGATTCTCTCCGTCTCGGTACTTCTTTCTGATTGTTCTCTCTTCGCCTCTTCTAGTTTGCCATTTAGTATTCTTGCTATCGTACATTGCATTGGCGTTTCACTCGTTACCTCGCCCTCGAACATTTTACATTCTTTTGGATACATGTCCAGGCTTGGCTACCCTCACCACCCTTTTAGTACTATGATCAACTTCTTACGCTGAGTTTCTAGGCGTTGAAAGACGTCGAGGGGACGATTGGATTTTTATTCCTGCGATGACTGCGCGAAGATACCCGGTGTTGCCACTATGTCAATACTGATAAACAGATAACCATTGAGTGTCAGCTTAATGAGATTTGATCACGAACCACGACAAAGCTCAAACATGGCTGATAACCAGTCCGCTAATATTCAAGCACTGTTGTCCGCATTAAATGTGTTCACTCGTGCGCCTGACAAGACTTCTTTGGAAAACGCGAATTCCTGGCTGCAGGATTTCCAACACTCTGTAAATGCACTTTCGCCCTTCGCCCGATCTTCCAATCCGGTCATCTGACTTCGTCCATCCGCCCTGTCCTAGCCCGAAGCATGGTCGACATGTAACGTCCTCCTGCTATCTCCTGATGCACCCCCAGCGGCCAAATTATTCGCCGCACAGACTTTTAGGTCAAAAGTTAGTCAATGGCGATTCATTTCTGTGTGCCACTGAAGTCTCCCCTGACAGGTTACTTATGATCTACACCAAGTAGATCCATCGAATCTTCTCCCTCTCAGGGACACTCTTGTCACTGCGTTGGAGAGATATCAAAGCGGTCCGAAGACCATCATCACACAGTTATGTCTGGCGCTTTCAGGGCTTGCCCTGCAACTCCCAGCCTGGGACAATGCTCTACAGAGTATCGTCGAGACATTCGGAGCGAATCCTGCAACGGTTCCTGTGCTGCTTCAATTTTTGACCGTCCTTCCGGAAGAAGTATCGGGTAACACAAGGATACCAGTGACTGTGAGTGGCGCATAATCAGTAGATATGGAAGGTTTTCATTATCCCAATAGGACGATGAATATCGCGAAAGGTCCACAAAACTCCTTTCAGACAACTCTGAGCAGGTATTGGAGCTACTATCCATGTATCTGCAGGCAACTGGTTGGTCTATTTATTTAATTGCCGAAGGGTATCGGTCACAAAATTCTGCAGGTGTCACGCACGCGGTTCAAAGCCAAATTTTTGATTGCCTTCGTAGTTGGTTAGTCGCAGGAGAAATCGATATGCCTGCTTTCGGGAAATCTCCTTTGCTTGCATTTGCATTCGAGGCCCTAGCTTCGGAGGAACTTTTTGACTCGGCAGTCGACGTCGTCTGTGAAATGATACACGAGACGCAAGAGATCGACGACAATATGCCCGTGATTGAACTCATTGTTCCTCGGGTCATTGCCTTAAAGTCTCGATTGGAGGATCAGAAGGATGATCCGGAAAAGATTCGAGGCTACGCAAAGATCTTTGCGGAAGCGGGTGAGACGTACCGGCTTCTCATTCTTCAGCACACCGACACGTTCTACCCAATCGTCGAGGCAATTGGCCAGTGCTCAGCCTACCCTGACCTCGATATTGTGCCCATCACTTTCCCCTTCTGGATGCGGCTGGCTCAGACTATCGGCAAGAAAACAACAATTTCGCCACTATTCGGGGAAGCGTATAAGGCGTTGATGGGTGTCGTCATTCGCCATTTGCATTTCCCTCCTGATCTCGCCTCTATGACGGGCCAAGAGGCGGATAATTTCCGCTCGTTTAGACATGTGATGGGAGATACTCTCAAGGACTGTTGTCTAGTTCTTGGTGCAGATGCCTGTCTTCTTTCTGCGTACGGGCTCATCACCATGGCGCTCTCTCGCGGCCCACAGGCCATCTCCTGGCAAGAAATCGAGGCCCCTCTCTTCGCTATGCGGTCCATGGGTGCTGAAGTTGATGTGATGGACGATACCGCCGTACCTAAGATTATGGATCTCATTCCTTCTCTCCCGATTCATCCTCGAGTTCGTTATGCTGCATTGCTCATCATATCTCGGTACACCGAATGGATCAACCGCCACCCAGACTATATTGCATACCAACTACAGTACATCTCAGCAGGCTTTGAAGATCCTGACACCGAAGTCAGTGCGGCTGCAGGGCAAGCGTTGAAGTATTTGTGTCAGGACTGTAAACAGGTAAGGCCAAGCAGTCACTTTTGTTGTTGAATTATATTTTATGAGCGTAATTGCAGCATCTGATTGAATTCCTTCCTACACTGCATACTTTCCTCACAACAACTGGAGCAAAACTTACTCAAGACGATCGACGGCAAGTATACGAGGCCATCGCTTACGTGATTTCTGCAATGTCTATGGAGAAAGCTGCGGAGTCCCTGCGAACCTTTTCGCTCGATATTCTGTCTCAAATACATGCTATAAGTAGCAAATCCACAGCAGTCACCAAACAAGAGCTCAAGGAAGTCGGATGTAAGTTTCGTGAAAATTGTGTTGACACTCGGCTAACGCCTGTCCTTTAGATGGCTTGGAAAACTTGGAGGTCATGTTGCATGTCGTAGGACCCTTTGGAGACCAGCTACCAGCTGCCTGTCAGAACAGCTGTCAAGAAGCATGGTCGATTTTTGACACTTTCATTTCCAAGTTTGCGTTCGACTACGACACTTCTGAGAGAGTCACTCGCGTGCTTCGTCACGGTATTACGCTATTTGGCCAGAGCTCTCTTTCAGTTGCATCATCTGTCTTGTCACGGATGGTGACGTCCTTCGAGGCAACAGGTTTCTCGTCTTTCTTGTGGATTTCAGGGAAGTTTGTAGGGAGGTTTGGTCACGAGTCGGACCCAGTTTTGCGAAACGCCTTCCAAAACTTGTACGAGAGAGCAACCAACAAAGTTGTTAGCCTCTTACAATCAAAGGATTCCAGAGACATTCCCGATGGTGAGCCCTTTTCGTTCCAGTCTTGGCAATAGCTGACTTTGGTTTAACAAGTATTGGAGGATTACGTTCAGCTGTTACTTCAACTCATACGGATGGCTCCAGACATTTTCTTCCAGTCCAGCGCATTCCCACTGGCATTCAGAGCCACCATGGCTGCCCTCACTCTAATTCATTCTGACCTCGTCTTTGCATCCTTAGATCTCTTCCGCGACATCCTTACTCACGAGAGTCTTACTCCTAGCTCATCGCCACCTCCTAAGTTCCCTATTTACTCTTCTGCCATCAAGGACCGTCATGGAAAAGGAAGGATTCGAGTTCGTGGGCTGCATACTCTCAGGCCTTGTTGGAGATTTCCCTGAAGACTCTACTGCGGTTGTTGTCACCATCTTCCGCGCCGTAGCGCTTCTGTGGTCTACGCAGCTGGTCGCATGGTTGCCACCTATTCTGCAACAACTTCCTCCATCCAGTACCCCGAACCAAGTGAAGCAGCAGTTTTTATTGGATGTGACCAAGTGCGTGTATCTTGCAACTCCATTCGACGACTATGATATTGAAGTCGATTATTAGCTCGTTGAACACCGCCCAATATGACAAGGTCAAGTATTCCATTCTAGCACTCCACCGAGCTTCGCGCAAGGCTCGAGATCGTAGACGGGTAACTCCCTTGAACCAAGCGTGAGATCCAAGTGAGGAAAGCTTCCTGGTCTAACACGGACCTGGGATTCAGCGAAGGGAGGAGATGTGCATACTTACAGAGAGTTGTAATAGGAATTTTGTACATGACCAAAATTGTTTAGTATTTGCCTGCGAATTTGCTACCAGTGCCTACCACCACTCGGCATTAACGTCCGAGGGAACGTTGTCCACGAAAAGTGACATGGCAAGGGATACTTAGTACTTAGTCCGATTCAGGTACACCAGGAACGCGAGAATATCTCATGACATAGTGCCTAATCGGGAAATATCGGGTTTTGAGGTTTGGTACGGCGGGCGGGTTGCTACAAACCACAGTATAGCGGGGAGATTTCGCATTTCTTTCCAACACCACGTTCACTAATGTTTCGTCGTTCAGGTCAATCCTTGGCTTCTGACCGTACGTTCCTTATCTACTTTACAACAACAGCAACTCAAACTAATATCTTCATAGTCGGTCGCCGGTCGTTCTCGGTTTCGGCTTCTCGAAAGAGTTATGCCGACACTATACACAACCTACGTATTCACAAAGACACTAAAGTACTCTGTCAAGGTTTTACTGGAAAGACGGTGAACTCCCCACATTTTATTTGGAGTCTAATACGCGAAGAATTTATCATCGGAACAGGGAACCTTTCACGTGAAAGAGGCTTTAGCTTATGGAACAAACATGGTTGGGGGTGTCTCCCCCAAAAAAGCAGGCCAAACGCATCTTGGCCTCCCTGTTTTCGGTAGTGTCAAAGAGGTATGAAGAGACCCATCATTGTTCTGCCAACTGTCTTCATCATGTCAAATAGGCCGTTGAGGCAACAAACCCTGATGCAACAATTCTTTATGTTCCTCCTCCCACCGCTGCTGATGCTATCATCGAGGCCATTGAGAATGAGATTGGTTTGATTGTTTGCATAACGGAGGGTATTCCTCAAGCCGATGAAATAAAGGTGGATTATTTTTACGATGCATGGAAGCAGTTTATGAACTTTATATTTAGGTCATGAATGCCTTGAAGAGCCAATCTAAATCTCGTCTCGTTGGGCCCAACTGCCCCGGTATCATTAACCCACTAGGTTGCAAAATGGGCATCCAACCTGGTCACATCCACAAACCAGGAAAGATCGGTATGTCCCCACCAAAAGGCTTATTTTGATCTCCCATCTCATCGGTGCACTCCAGGCATCGTTTCGCGTTCTGGAACCCTTACATACGAAGCCGTCGCGCAGACCACTGGTGTTGGTCTTGGCCAATCTCTCTGTATTGGCATTGGTGGCGACCCATTCCCCGGCACTCAGCACATAGATGCCCTTAAAGTTTTCATGGAAGATGATGCGACCGAAGGTATTGTTGTCATCGGTGAAATCGGTGGTTCTATGGAAGAGGAGGCTGCCGATTACCTTGAAAAATACAATAAGACTCGTAAGAACCCCAAACCTGTCGTTGGGTTCATCGCAGGGCGTACTGCTCCCCCTGGGAGACGCATGGGCCATGCTGGTGCTATCATTTCCGGCGGCAAAGGTATGAACCATTGTATCCGCTTTACTTTTCCTCTAACTTCTTGGATCGCAGGCGCTGCAGTAGACAAGGTTGCTGCTCTTGAGAAAGCTGGTGTTATAGTAACGGACAGTCCAGCAAAGATTGGTGCTGAGATGCTCAAGGTCTGTTCAGCTTGGATTTCTTGCAATGGTATACTGACTTTCGGAAAAGGCAATGAAGGCGGCAGGCCTCGTGTAGATAGATATTACCGCTATACTAGTGTACCACAGTTCAATCTATTATCTTTGTTAGGCCTGCTGTGGGCTTACATAATGAACCATCAACCGTTCATCGATGTCATTTACTCCGTCCCTGGACATAGATGAAGCAGCAAGCTATCTGTCATCCGCGCCGTCCCTCTCAAAGGTTTCCACCACCATCAAGCTTGAGGTCAATATAGTACTCTTGGCTTTTATCCATTCTCTAACTTGTTCACAGCTCTATGGTCTATTCAAATATCTCAAGGTGGCCCCGAAGCCGCAGGGCTCAAGGCCATACATATTTGACATGACAGGACGTGCCAAGTGGGATGCATGGAAAGCGGCGAGCGATGCGTATGAGAACAATAGCCATGCCGCAGCACAGCGGTATCAAACAATCGCTCAAGAACTGGGATGGAAACCAGGTGTCCGGAATGACTCTGCTGGTTCGGAGTCTTCGGGTGGTGGCGGCGGGATGGGAACATCAGTCAGCTTATTGATCAATCCGGGCCCAGATCTGGGTGAAGCTCAGACGCTGCACGGATTAGCTATCGCTGGAGACGCAGAGAAATTGATGGCGTTCTTGCGTGCAAATCCAGCGGTCGATATAAACGCACGCGATGAATTTGTGCGTTTCACTGGTGCTTCTCTATGCAAAACTCAAGTTGTAGTGACAGGATTATACCGCCCTTCATTTGGCCTGTGACAGAGGGAACTTACCAGTAGTCCAGGTATTACTGAGCAAGGGAGGGGATCCTCTGTTAAAAGTAAGGCATGGAACCTTGTAGTTCGACTGCTAACCTCGTGATTGGACAGGATTCCGACGATTACACTGCGGCAGAACTGGCTCAGGTAGCTGGACACCAAGAGATATATGACCTCCTGAATAAATAGAAGATGATTGAATGATAATGCAATTATGGCTGCAATCTACGTATGCGAGGCTGTAGTGGTAATATATGACTTCTTCCTCGCTCTTAACAAACGGCGGAATGAACCCACCCCAAAGCGACGTTGAATTACTTAAAATATCCTCAGTCTCACGAGAACTACGACGTAGACGAAGTCATCCCAGAGCTACTCGGTGAGCCAGAGGAACTGTCTTTTGATGGTTCCGTGCCAAAACTTGGACCCGAAACCTTTGGGTGATACTTGGAGTCCGGCGGTAAAACACCACCCTTGAATATTTACTTTAGTACCAACAAGCGCACGAATAGCAAAGGCGGACTTACGCGTTCCAACAGCTTGACTACAGATTTGCTAGGCAGTGCTCCAACACCTAGCCAGTATTTTATTCTGTCTACACTCCATTTGACAGTCTTGTGTGAGTCCCCGAGCTTAAGAGCAGGATCGTAGATGCCCAAAAGCTCCATAGGCTTTGCGTCTCGTCTTGTGCGCTGGTTAATGGCGACTAAATGGAATATACGGTTGTGTCTACGGCCGTGCATGGCCATCCTGAGGCGCACAGGCATGGTGAGCTGACAGGTAGTATGCTGGAAGACTCTGAGCGAGAGCGAAAGTCGTGTTTACTACTATTTGGAGGGACGTGTTTTCGCGTCCCGTCGAGCTAAAGTACAGTATAGGACTGGTCCTTTACCCACCACATTTTAGAATGCATCCCGCATTATAGTGGCTTTTTTTTTTGAAAATCGTAGGAGACAGTAATACTCCAATGTACATGTTAATACTGTGAATCAATTTTTAGAGCTATCGGTAACGATGCTGGTATGTTGCAGCAAAATCATTGAAAACAGTGTTATCATTGACTTCACCAGTCCTTTACCCACCTTGTTTTAGAAATTTTTGACGTCACATCACACAGCGCCATAAATTTGTAATTTAAAAAGGTAATGATAATGCGACATTAGCTAGGAAGCCGAACAGCGTGACAGCTATGTGTGACAAACTCACTAAGATAAGACCTTCAAAAACTACCTGTGTTCAATCTATCCACTCTGTAGAAGGAACAAAAGAGACTTGTACAAATATGTTGCAGGTGAAAATGATGTTTGAAGTATATTCTTTGTATCCTACCAGCCACTTTTTCTTTAAAAAAATCATTGATCTAATATTGCTCTGAATAGAATTCACTGAGAATGAAAAAAACAACTAATTTGTGTCATGCACAACATCGCAGACATCAAGTATCCATCATATACTATAGCAATGTCCGTTGAGGCCTCATCCTCAATTACTTTCTATATGTTGATACGAAAAAATGAAGAAATCAAAAGTTTTACCTGAGGTGGGTAAAGGAGTGGGGGTGGGTAAAGGACCGGTCCTATACTGTACGTCGGCGTGTTCAGGTGGACTAAAGTTACTAAACGCTAGGTCGCTGTACATTTCTATAACCTCAGTATAATCCAGGGATTGCAGTGAATGGGCAACAAGTTTTATAGATTATACATAGTTGGTTTGGATAAAAGGATGTCATGCTCGTAATATCCACAATATCAGTGAGGTTTACCATACCTGCTCCAACAGCATGTCACCAGTGATAGCGAAAGTTCCCTCACAAGCTCTTGAGTTGAGAGTGCAAGAGCTCGGAAGTGCTGTCTTTTCCACTGTTGTGTCTTTTCACGAGTCCGACTCAGGACCTTCGCTGCCTGGAATTAACTGAGGCAGACGTCAGCCACTCGAATATTCAGTAAAAAAATATCACAGACCATACAAATATTGTTGCCGTTGAGAAGCGTCTGCGCAAGCCGTGTTTTCTTCTTTCCCTGAGGAGTAGTCTCGCTGAGGACAACCGTCAGCAACAGGAAATCGCCATCACCTAGTCTCACTGACTATTCCGTTACATCCTCTAGCACCATGTCTGCGTGTATGCGCGTTCAATACCAGCTCTATTGCGTAGGGAAACAGTGGCCGACTCACTCACGAAATCGTCGAAGCCAAGCAGCGTCCCAGTAAACTCACGATCACTTTTCATGATGACCCATATCCGGGATCCAATGCATCTGTCAATCAGCTCTGTGAGGCTGTCAGGAAAATGATCAATGGTCTTTGTTATCTTCTGTACTCGCCTAGCGGGAGGATTTGAGACGCCATGATGGTAGAGTTTGTGGTGGCGCAAAGCAGGACAGGTTAGACATGCCATCAGCACTTAGATCAATGTTGTAAATTTCATCTATTGCTCGTAGGTAGTACAGGTTACCAATAATCACCATTATCAGCTACCATACTAAATCATTTTCTCGTGTTCTGACATATATTGTTCTGTCACAAAGGAATTTGCGTCCGTTAGACGCGTTACATGTAAAATACCGCACAAGCGTAAAGAGTAAGGAGAGATCACGGGTTACAAACAGAACGGGGAGTTGAACGATAATGGTCGGTGCAAGATATAGGTGACAGTAGCACACAGTAAGACATAGGCGAATCAACAAGACCAACAGTTTACTGTTGGCCGAAACTAAAGCCTCCTTGAGGAGCAGTGACATCTGAGTGGAACTGCACAGATAATTAGTGCACGAAAAAAGGACAATATCAGCGAACTTACGGCAAATGCACCACTAGCATCAACGTTGGGTGCGCTGATTGCTGCATCCACTTCCTCCTCATCTGGGAAGTATTTGTCCATGATATTGAACGCCTTCTTATATATCTCCAGGTTGTCATGTGATTGGAGGTTGTGTATGGTAATCATACCGCCTGCCTCTTCGACATATAGAGCATATTGGTTGACGGATCCGGGACCTCCAGCCTGTTTATCCGTCTCGCCGACCTTCAGAATGTTATCGAGACCATCAAGGGCAACTTGAATGATCTTGTTATCCATCATAGTGAGCAGGTCGCAGAGTGGCTTGATACAGCCTTGCGAAACGAGATAACGGATCTGCGCTGGTTCGTGAAGACCGCCGGACGTTGCGTTCGAAATTGCCCAGCAGGCCTCCTTCCGCGTTTTGAAGTCGGCATTGGAAAGGATGTTGATAAGTGGAGGAATAATATTGGCATCGATGACTGCCTGAATTTGGGGAGGCGACCCAGCGGTGATATTGGAGATTGTCCAGCATGCTTCTTTCCTGATACCCTCTTTCGGGGAAGATAGCAGCGAAAGAAGAGCGGGCAAGGCCCCAGACGCGATAACGACCTGAGTCTGAAGATCATCTCCAGTAACAATGTTGCCGATTGAACGAAGAGCAGGCGTTTGCACAGAGGTTGAACTGTGCATAAGTAGATCGACGAGGCGCCGACATACAGCTGACTCGATAACTGCTTGAATCTTGTCGTTCGAACCATCTGAAAGGTATGAAATAGCCCAGCAAGCATCAATCAGAATTTCGTCGTCGAGCGAGTAAATGAGTTTGGTCAAGACGGTCAACGCAGGAGAGATCTAGTGAAAGACGTCAACATCCTGTGCGTAAAAGCCATAATGTGTCACAAACCAGCTCCCAGTCAGGCTGAGGGTTTTTGCCCCTACAGAAGTTACTCAAGGTCCACGTAGCGTTCCTGAGCATGCTAAGTTTGTGATTTTCGCTTAGCAAAGTCAGAAGTGGCCTCAATGCCCCTTGCTGAAGTACGTAATCTCTGCATTGTGGGCTGTCACCCGCGATGTTCCCGAGGGCCCATACCGCCTGCTCACGAACATCGAGAACCGGCGATGATAGGAGATTGATGAACTCGGGAACGGCTCCAGCGGAGATGACAACTTGGGTGTGCTCGGCAGTCCCAGAAGCAATATTTGTGAGCGCCCAAGCGGCCTCGAACTACAGACTGATTAGCATTGACTCAAGGCGAGGGACGGAACAACAAACCTGTAACATGGAAGCGCCAGTCCGAAGGAATTCAACGAAACGGGGCACAACACCACATTCGATGACCTTCTCGATTGGAGGGTTCCTCTCTTTTGACAACAGTTTCCGGAACTTCGTGGTTGCATCCAACTGGCGATCGGGATCATTAGAGAACACGCCGCTAATCATTTCTTCCGCAAGCTGCAGGCGCATTCAGTAGACAGTCGTGAAATGGATGAGATCGTGCGCACCGGGGGCTCCCAACTGCTTGTCGTCGCTTCTTCATCTGAGTCGGCTGAAGCTGAAGGGAGGAAATTACGCCTTTTCGCGATATTCTCCTCGCGCTTCTGCCTTCTGATCTCAACCTGCTGCTCCTCTCTGCGACGCCTAAGATCGTCTTGCTTCAAACCACCTTTATTCTTATAGTCTGATCAAACACGCGTCTTCAGTAACTGATATGAAGAAAAAAAAATCGAGACAAGCATACTGGCTCTGCGGTGTTCCATAGTACGTGACTCCATGACGGATGGCTGGATCGCAAAAATCTAAGAAATGGTGGAAGGAAGAGATAGAACCAAAAAGAAGATCAAGATGTTGAAAGCCCTCGCGTCACAACAAAGGATAAAGCATTATCAGCCACGCGTGACATTGTCATATCACATCACGCGATGTGACACGATTGATCACGTCACGAAGTTCTCACTCGTGTGCCACAAAAAATTAGATTGGCTATGTAATTGTTAGTAAACGTCTGGTTTTATAAACGATAGATATCAAGAGTGCGACGGTACATGGAGCCAAGCAGTAGAAAACTTGCGAGTAGTGGCTCACGAAAAGCTGCGTCGTTGTGTACGTTTTCGATCAAACATAACTCAAGGTATCGCACAATAAATTTCTAAATATTGAAATGTTCGATTGCAGTTAGGATACAGCGTGAATAATAGTTTACGAGTCAAAGGGGTACTGGTAAATTTAATTTAGTCTCTCAGGGTGACCGGTCAAATGTTGTTAATAATTACTCACCTCAAATGATTCTGGGGGGTCAACGTCTGGCGAACTCTCATCTAGAGCGATGTGGATCGAAGGTCTGACAGCATGATGTATGAGGGCTTGCGGTTGCGCATGTCCGTTCTCAGTCGGTGCTGGTTCCACGACGGGAGGATCGAACGAAATAAATTCTGCCTCCGTGTCAGGCCTCTCATCCACCATCAGGAGAATACCACCCCCGCCCGCGTACCGCTCTGATGCAATACCAGATGGCACCTTCCTGACACCAGAGTTCGGGTTCCCTTTGCCGCCAGTCTTGAGCGGGACTGTGTTCAATGATACCGGACGAACGGGTTGATACCGTCCTTCAGGGGGGAAGCTGATATAGGCTAGCTGCGTGGGGGTAACACGGGAGAAGTTCGCAATATTCTCTGAGGAAGGCTCTGACTTCCGTTTCGGCTTAACGTCTTCGGAAGTGTTAGTCGAAGGCGAGCCATCCGCCGCCTTGCCGGCAGGACCCTCTTCACCTTTCATTTCAACATCGCCATCTTTCTTTTGCTCAGGCTTCTCGTCCTGAAATATTACATGTTAGTAAAGAAAAACTCCCTTGTAAACGCAACCACGCGTACTGTATCCATAGCGTCTGCATCAGCAGCTGCTTTTTTCTTTTCTCTCGCTTTGACCTTAGCGGTTGTCGAAAGAACTGCGGTAGCCGCTTTAGCGAAGGTCTCCCGTTTAGGAGGTGTGGCGGGAGGAGGATAGGCGAAGAGACTGGGTCTAGCATTGGAGACGAACTCGAACTTTGGTACCTGAATTCTGGTTAGGTGAAGGTAGCCGAGAAGTGTTGCATGGTGCTCACCTTCAAGTCTTCATTCAAGCCAATAATAGCGGTTGGTTCAAACGCAAGGCACGCGCAGTGTGCTAATGGATACCAATACCAGAACTGGCAGAACATGGTCATACCAACGATCGCGTTCGTATTTTTGCTCCCCGCTCGACTCTGCAAGCTAATAGTGACGTTGCGGCCACCAGCATCTATCAACCCTTGCCCAATAGCAGCACCGAAACGTGCCATAGGATCTTCGTGCTTGTCAGACACAACTTTAGTGTAGAGGGCACGGGTTGAGGACATAGATGGAGATGAGGCTTCTGACTGTTGGACTAAGATCATACCAAGGGCGATGAATGCACCCTGTCGCACGAAATCAACGCCATCCTTGGTCATGGGTTCAAGGATTTCAACAGCATCCTGAAGACCGGTGCCTGCGCATGCGATACCCAGGGCTAGGGTTGCACCACAACGAACGTGTGGGTTATAACTTTCACTGAGAAGCTGAACAATTCGGGGGACTTGGCCTGGGTTCTTGAATAGGAGGAAGGCGAGCGAGGTCACAGCTGCCCTCCGAACATCATCTGAGGTGTCAGAGACTGCAATGTGCAGTAGCTGCCGCACTGCGTCGTTATTTGACGTCCCTGCATAAGCTAGTGCGAGAGTGTAGACACCGCCATAGCGTAAAATAGGGTCCTGGATGAATACTTCAGTAAAAGCGCTGACAGTCACGGTAGGACTTTTACCTTTTCAGTCAAAAGTGAAGTAATTGTAGAGTCGGCCTCCTCTTGACGACCATAGAATATGAATGCCAATCCCATAGCCAGACCGCGGATGATCTTCTCGTGCTGCGTTTCTCTAGCGTACGTTAACATCTCCTCCGCGGAGGTCCGATCTGCAGAGCCAAGCATCACGAGACCCATGGCATAACCAGCTGCTTCGCCGGCCACGGCGGAATCAGTGAATAGCGTCTCCTTCAAATCATCGTAAGCGTCAGAACTTCTTCCACCCATTGCTGAGATACCAAGGCCGAGAGCGGCACCGTGCTGCACAACCTCGCCCTGAGCGCTTTTCATGGTCTCGCGAAGGTAGTTCTCAACAGGTTGGCCGCTACCACAGCCAGCATTGATCAGACCAAGGGCATAAAGGGCACCACCCTCGGAGTAGGCCGCCCCTTGAATCTGGCTTTCGCCACCTGCTTGGGGGAGGTACGGGCCAAGAATGTTCATTCCCTCCTCGAAATGACCCTTGTGAATAACACCGAGGGCGGCGGTCGTAGAGAACTTGGCCCAGTTAGACGCCAAACCGAGCCATTCAAGGTTTTCGCGAAGGAACACGTCGGAAGTTGTTCCAGCGTGCATGAAGGCATTCTGTAGAGTGACCGCGGTATGATATATAGACGTCCGGGCTTCGAGAACGTCCTGGCGACAGAATATTAAAGATGTTTGAAACCACCATAAGAATACTTACTTTCGTGTTCTTTAGAATTAGCATATCTACTTTATTGTTACGCTTCAAGAATTCCAGGTATAGTTTGACAGACTCTTGCCCATCCAAGATTTTACGGAGCTTGTCGTATATGTCTTGCGTTTCCTAGAGAACGCGCTTAGCGTATCATTGGCATGTATATGAAAATACTTACCTCCTTGCCCTCAGGTAAATCGGCTTTCACCCCCTGTAAGAATTCTCGAGCACCTCCCTCAACCAAATCGAATGCGAATTGATATGCAAGAAGCCTCTCCTTTGGAACGAGAGAGGTCAAGAGTGGAACAACGAGCGACGGTCGATTGAGGGTGACTAGTAGCCGAGCAAGGGCATGAATGTGCGGGGATTTTGACAGTGATGTTGGAGGAGGGAAGAGAGGTAGGAGGAAATTCAGGACTTGATCACGGTAGGAAAGAGAGAAGCCTGTATCTAGAACAGCTTCCATCGTGTACGAGAGAAGGGAGACATCGTGAGTCAAGTCATATATACGGTTCACAACATCAAGACGATGAGACTCCAATGCAATGCCAATTGCCTGCCCACAAACGGTGAGCTCGGAGTATGTAGCATCCACAACGGTTATGTTACCTGGCGATACTCCCCCTCTTCAATACAGCGATCAAAAATGCTTTCTATGATAGCTTGTAACCGAGAATCAATCTTCCTCGAGCTCCCGGAAGGCTCTTCAGTGCGTAGTGTGACGTATCGGTCAATTGCGTTTGCTTGGAGGTGAGCAAACAGCGTAAGTTAATTATGGGCTAGGGCAAGGGGTCTGGTACTCACATATCACCGTTTCGACGTATTCACCTGCGCCATGTGCGCGAGCCTCAGCCTGGAACGCGCTCCCTGCGCCCAAGGCAAAGGACAGGGCTTCGTCATACTCTCCCAAGAAATAATACACTTTGCTAGCCAGCAAAGCAGCGTTATGGCGAGCGGGCTTTGGAAGGTCATCGGACTCATATAAGCTTTCTCTAAGAACGAATTCCGGAGTCAGAATCGACTAGTGTGAAGTGAGCAATGGCAACCCATACGTACATGAGTGCAATGTGTTCTGAAATTTCTGCCCAAAACTGGGGAACGAGGGGAATGAGTGCTTTGAGAGCATGTTGCTTGAATACGGTGTCTGGTTCTTGTAGGAGAGCGAGCACGCCAGCCGCAGAAGATTGGGAACGAACGACCATAACTTTCAAGTCAAAGAATACTATGAGACGCGTCACCTTTCATCACGCTACACACGACCAAGTCTTTTAATCGGAGATTTAATTCTCATTCCCGACCTCATCCGTCTAAACGTGAAATATTCATTGATTCAACACTTATATTCATGCTTGCTCGTACCGCCATACGTGCTGTTGCGCGCGCAGCTCCAAGAGGTTCTCGCGCTTCCTCTGCCGATGCAAGCGCAGGTGATTATTTTGCAAAGCGTGATGCGGTCAGGGCCCATGCTGCAGGTTTGTACAAGCACTGTCTTGTGGATATAATTGATACTTAATTTACCTGACAGAGGTTACTCAACTTTGGCGCAGAATAAGGTTGGTCCAACGTCTCCTACATAGTTGGTCTTCGCTGACATTATGCAAGCTTCTTTGTTTGTGTCCCAGCTAGTGCGATTTAACACAACCTGTCTGTTTGGTCTGCTCACCCCTTGTTAGCTATTGTCTGCGCTCTTTGGGTCCGTAATGTGGAGGCAGAACATGCCGAACATGTAGAGCACATAAAGGCAGAGAATGATGGTCACCTCCCCGACATCCCTCAGTACGATTACCTAAACCGTCGTGTCAAACCTTACCCTTGGGGTATGAACTCGCTGTTCTTTAACCCACATGTAAGCTGTTCAATTATTTTTGTGTTTGTTTCAACTCACCATTTGTAGGTCAACAAAGACTTGTCGGAGGAATGATTTTGTTTCGTATCAGTAGTCTATGATTCAATTTCAGCGGCATTGCTGTCTCCGTCACTCTGGTTGGTGCGCAAGTCGTAATTTTCCTCTGTTATATCCGCCTCCGTGATGTCGATGAAGTGTTGGCTAAGTCTCTGATGTCGCTGCCATGATCGTCGATATAAAGTGTGGTGTGTGGTTGAAAACTAAAAGCGGGAAATGCACGCTGGACACTAGCCCCTCTAATTGTTCTCTAATCAGAGCGCTTACGTGGAGGTTACAGGTGTTTAGACATCAGTGCAGGAGTTGTGCCCCGCGCATAGCAAGAAAGTAGGCAAATAAATGTATCCCAGGTTCGAAACCAAACGACCTTTGGAACATTAGTACGTCTCAATTTGCACTTGCGTCTGAAAGCATATAAACCATAGCGGTGACTGGCGAATGTCCTTGCTTCATTACCTGCAACATAGTGAGCTTGCGCATCTGTGTGAGGCTCGCGGTAAGGAGATGCACGGTCTTGCAGTGCTCCTTGAAACAATTATCTAATGCGCCTTCCCTGATTACAGCACGTTTTAGGAGTTGAACACGTGCTTCAACATTGGTACAAATTGGAAACTGGAAGTGCTGCTTTAGAAAGACGTGGTATACCAGCTTCGCCGAATTCAGGACAAACCTTGGGCTGCCGTTGGTAAACAATTAATTTCCGAGCGAGCTCCACGCTACATCAAACTTGTTGCTTCTGTCGTTGTTTTATCGCATCCTACCTCGTGCTGTAGGACACTGAACCCTCCGATCAGCATGATACTAGCGGAGGCAATTCGGTGTTTCACAGGATCGGTGATCTGAGGGTGCAATAATGATATAGTTTTGACCTGACATCGCTGTTTGACGTCACCAAGTCCACAAGGTAATCACCAAGTAAGTCAGCCCATTACTTCTTGTTGTTACCACGTATTCCGTTTGAGCTCGGCAATTAGAACCAGTCTTTTGGCTGCACATGGCCTTCACAATATAATGCCGATATATGTTTGTAGATGATGCTGTCCATGGCGGACAGTTCCACGTTTCTCTCGAGGAAGTATCCTGGCCAAATCGCATCATGAAACTTCACAATAGAATCGAAATCTGTTTCTCATGGACAGCGCAGGTTCGAAACCTGCCGACACCAAGGTTTTTGTCTCTCGTAACACACCCTGACATTCACTCATGGATAGTGTCAGAAATGCATCGGAACTGGTCTTAGCCAAGTGGTTGGGGATCAAAATGGACTGCGGAGGTTGCAAATCTGCTGACAACATGTTTTTTTTTCACCGCCTTGACGTTCACCCATGGATGATTTCTTCAAAGGTTTGTAATGGTATCTGGTCTTAGCCAAGTAGGAATCACGACACTGTTTCACTTGGACTGTGCAGGTTCGATTGTTATGTGAGAACTCAACGTCATGGATGGTGTCGTCGATGAGTCATTCACCCGTTCTTAGCCAAGTGGTTAGCACAACAGAGTATCGAAATCTGTTTCTCTCAGAGTTGGTTCGAAACCTGCTCACAACGTTTTTGCGGTGTATAGATCCTCAGAGAACCAGTCATTGCTCCAAAACCTCCTTTTTATGTGAACGCTCCTCATAATGACATAAATGATAAACAGGATTTATGTCAATGCTGAGGTGAAACATCAAATCGGTTTGCTTTCGATTACGGCAGAGACCAAGGCTCTACACAGAAATGTCAACAGGGCGGTCTCTAGAGCACTCCATAACGGAAAGCTCAAGACATCATACAGGAGGGGCATAGCGAGAACATTTCTAATATAGACCCCAGGCGAAATGTCCTAGACTCCTAGTCTGTGATCGAGGATTGTAACCGTGCTAATGGTGCCATGCTTGTTGCGAAAGGTAGATTATGGCCGAAGGATTGTGAAGATGATTCAAAGATAGAGAGGCCTGGCAAAACACAACACTTTAAGGCAAAGTACCACGACAGATATAGTTGTGATGTCGGACCGGACCGCACAAACAAACAAAAACAACCGCATTATAGATTGGAAGAGCACGAGCAGTGTCAGGATTGAAGGCATGGGCGACAATGACTAGGCACGAGATCAAGTCCGAGTCGACTTCCAAAAAGAATAAATACTGTAAATCCTTTAAATCAGTTTCATTGGAAGGCACACCTATTTTTGCCGGAGGCTTTCGCTCTTGACCGTCCTGTGATAGTCACTTCCGTCTCCACGTGCTGTGGCACTGCATTTCTCCATCCTCATCGCGTTAAAAGTTGTTTCTTGCCGCCTCCCCCTCAACTCATGCTTAAGAAACTAACAGGATTTTTGCACCCTATGGAGGAAGTCAAAAAATGGGCCACGCGTATCAATCCAGATTGGCAAGCTAAAAACCCAGATCGTATCATGGCTTGGTTCGTTTGGGTGAATCAGAAAGTCGTTCGCGACCACGTTACAACCTTCAATGGCAGGCCATACCTTTACCTCACTGATACATCATTTAGTTCCCAGAACAATGTGACTATCATCTACGTCACCCAGGGGTGCCATTCGCGCAGAAAGGTTAATTTTGAGAGAGGTGAAAAAGTGTCGAGCTTGGGATTATCTGGAGAAGGAAGATATGGACATTACCAGACTGCACTTTGCGAGCATTATAAATATTCAAGAGTACTTGATTTACAGCCGTGCTGTCTACTGCTGAAGGGCGACTGTTGTTATTGAAGGCCAACTCAAACATCTCACAGCTATGTGACATCGCTGACACCCCTGTCAGGCTGATATCAGAATCCCATCGTGGACCATTTACCGGCAATTGACCAGTACTGTCGCCACTGGGAATGTTATCAGTATCCAGCTAATTAACATTTTGATCAACTTTCTCATGCATGAATGTGTCCGTGAGTCCCTCTCATACCTTTTAAGATGTGGACTCCCCTGGGTTTCGACAAGGACAGTGAAAGTAGTAAGTGACTGGCAGTGAGAAGCAGTTGGCAAGAGTGAGAAGCAATTGCAGGCGAGAACTTATTAGTGGTTGACCGGAAAATTCCAGTGAGAAGTCTCGTCGGATCACGTCTTTCTTGGGACTCGCGAAAGACGTACATGAGATTCTAAGGCGGATACTACCCACACGCGACAATTGTTAAAATTCCCTGTTATAGTCGATGCTCCATACCACGCAGATGAAGCTGCAAAAGAACGTATAAGTTGTCCGAGTGTATTCTTACTATTAGAAAGGTTTCTCCTCGATGTAAGCTAATCCGGAGCAGCACTCAGATCAGATGAAAATAAGTACCATGAAGCAACTTCAAAGAATATGCAAACCTATGTCAAAAAAAAATTGGCAGAAGATATTAAATAACCACCAACCGACATGACGACGCGTCGGAAACGGAGGGTACTTATGCGGTATAGGGGGCACATCAGTATTGCTCTTTTGATAGCATAATCGATCTGGGTCCTGGAAATAGTTCAATAAAGACACGATCTGATTCGACTTACATCAACAGCAATTTTGTATAGGCCTAGTACCAGCGCCGGCAGTACAAACGGGCAATGATAGCAGAGACGGCAAGCCATTCAAGTTTGCAAGATAAGACGTCAGCGTGTGAAGTCGAAGTAGTCGAAGACTCGGACTCGGACAGGGTTCCGATACGAACAATGCGACCCCTTCATCTACGCAGCAGTGCACGGGCCCCTGTAGTGTGATATTGATTCCTAGGATGAAGACGGAACTGCTGATGGACTGTACTACCGTGGGCGAAGTTTGATGCTTGTATGCTTCGGAAAAACAGCTTAGGGGACCCTGGTGTGATTGTCGCCAAAAAAGGAAGGTGCTGTAGATTGACTTTACCACCAAATGGCAAAGAGCGCTGCTTTCATGTGGGACTTGTGGGGACTTTCACGCATCGACTACTAGTACTCACCTTTGCAACTACCTACAACATTACCACCAACATAGAGCTATGCCTCGCGCAATCATATCTCCTTCAGTTCTTGCCTCTGACTTCGGGCAACTCAGTGCGGAATGCAAGAGAATGATCAAGGGCGGAGCGGAATGGCTGCACATGGGTACGTTTACTGATAAGTGAAGCTTTAATGAGACAGTCCTCATCATCACCCCACCTTGTACAGACGTCATGGACGGGTAAGAAATGAGATTCAATACTCTTATCCGATGTCAATCTGTCCCAATCCAGCCACTTCGTGCCCAATATCTCAATGGGTTAGTGCACCGTCGCGCTCGTTTGCTTGCGAGTAATTCTCACATGCATGTAGGTGCACCAGTTCTGTCTTGCGTCTATAAAGGCGTCCCGGGCATATTCATGGATTGCCATATGATGGTTGCACAGCCCGAGAAAGTAAGCACATATCTTATCGAACTCGATCTACACAGCAGTAACTGATATCGGCATCTACCCCAGTGGGTGAACGACATTGCGGACGCAGGAGGCTCGCTGTATTGTTTCCATATCGAAGCCACGTGTGAGTAATTTCCTCTTCGATCTTCTCTCGATGACCTTAGCGCCTTGCGTAGCCGATGCTGTTTCACTTATCAATGCCATACATGCACGGAACATGAAAGCAGGGGTGGCTATTTCTCCGGACACGCCATCCACGGCCATCACAGATGAAATAGGCGCAGCAGCGGACATGCTCTTGGTTATGACCGTTTACCCTGGTACGTCATAATATCGATATTTTGATAGGTCGCCTCACGTGGCATAGGACGCGGTGGTCAAAAATTCATCGAGCGGTGTGTACCGAAGGTTGCGGAACTGCGCGCACGCTTCCCAGAAAAGGACATTGAGGTCGATGGCGGTGTTGGACCCAAGACAATCGATGTCTGTGCTGATGCAGGTTAGTGCTGCTACAGAATCCCCTAGACGATCGTTTTGACTGGCCCGCAGGTAGCAACGTCATCGTGGCAGGAACTGCCATTTTCAATGCGCCAAACCCGGAGGACGTCATTACTTCACTGAAAGCTACTGTTAATACCGCTCAAGCGAGGTTCTCGAAGTAGATTGTAGCGCTGAACTACTGATCGCACAATATGTATTGAGTAATTAGGTTTTACAGATTCATGTCCATTGAGGCAGCGCAATTTATGTTATTAAAGTAGACTAAGATTGGTTCCAGCAGGGCACTATGGCCTGAACCAGAAGGGCAGTAAGCAAACTGCTTGATAAGTCCCAGGTGAAAAGATCGGCAGATGGTAAATGTATGGACAGTGAAAGGACTGGGAATCAGAAGGCTAGTATCCAAACAATTTGTTGTATTGATGTCAGAGTCTGTATCAAAGGTTGCAACGTGCAATCTGTGCATTTGTGATATGGGGTCGTTTCAAATAACGCGTTTGACATTGATTATAAGATTGCGGGACCATGGTCGACGGAAAGCCGGGAGGACAGAAGTGATTCAAGGTCACCACTGAAGCCACTCGCCATACATGTTTGGCCTCTCTCCACGAATGTAAGACTCGAACGTTCTCTTGAGGACAGTAGCCCAGTCAAGATCGCGTTTATCGTCAGCAACCCGGTCAGTGGCATCCTCTGGATCGATATCGGGTTCTGCCGCTGCACGGGCAGCCCTCTCGCCAGCTAAAAACTTCGGGCCTAGGTCAGGCCAGTTGCGAGATGGATCAAATGGCTTCCACCTGAGTCACGGTTGAGCACGGTATGTTACACAAAAGAATAGTCTACTCACCAGAAGTTATGGAAGTGATAAGAGAAAGCACCTTGGAAGAAACCTTCAAACCCTAGTGCCTGAGGGGCGGCACTGGCTTGTGCAGGTGTGTCAAAGAAGTCCGAGAACCTATGGGAAATGGATGAGTAAGCCATGACATGAGAACACGAAATTGCATGCGTACTCTTGGAAGTATGGTTGAGGCGGTCTTTCGCGTTGATAGTACTCGGTGTTGAGCCACGCAGAGTCAAACATGGCGTCAGGTAGTCGTAGCAAAAGACCCTCCAAGTATGCGTCCTTGGTATAACGAGATACCGTCATGGGGTGGAAGTCGAGGCCGTTCTTCAGAGCAGTGCGGAACAAGAATGACCCAAGAGCAGAGTTCTTGTTCATGCGCAGAACAGCAGTATTGTACTTCTCCAGCCGCGACCACCTATACGCAAACGCGCCCTTCCAACCCCAAAGCTCCTCCCAATCCCGCAAGAAGATGGTATCTGCATCAAGGTAGATACCACCGAACCGATGGCAAAGGACAAATCGTGCCATATCGGAGAGAATAACTGAGAGACGGTCATATGAGGACGAAGATTTCGAACCGGTACGGTTGAGCATATCATCTTCATCCGACTTGTTTTCACCAGTAGGCGAAGGCTTTGCAGAAGAATCAGCATCGGTGCTGTTGGTCGAATCCTCTATAGCACTAGTACTGGAGACCTCGGCACTTTTCGACTGCGACTTCTCGGCGGGCACACTAACAATGTGTCCTCCAGAGTTGAAGAGAGTCTCTCTTAACTCGCGCCACTCGTCCTTAAGTTCTGGGATACCGTCAAGTTGATCTGTCGTATTCCACAGTTTGAATTTGATAACGTCCTTGAAGCGATGGTGTAAGAAAGGGGCTGCCCAGGGATTGGTCTTGAGCCCTTCATACATGTCACTCAAAGCGGAAGGGTTGGGGACAGACGCTGCAGGACCAGGGTTGATCCACATCCAGAACTCAGGGCGGCAAACATTAAGAGTGTCACCATCCTTCAGATGGAGACCAACATTTTGCGTGAAGAGGAAGGAGAGCAAAGCGAGATATGGCTTGTCGGTGAATGGGCCAGTCCAGAACATGTGGAAGAGACGTGGGTTTTCAGGGTCGCAAGGTGCCGGAAGACTTGAATAAGGTGTATGTTGCAAAGGAGCACGGAGAGGTAACTGTGTCTCCCAGTCTACCCCTACCTTCTTTCTTAAACCTGCGTTAGGATCCGCCTCACCGCCTGAAGCTAGCGGACGGGGTGGAGCAATGGGATTGGCTAAAGGGATGGGATCCGTGAAAGGGTCTGTGAAGTTCTCCTTTTCTTGTTCCATATAGATGTATTTCCATTCGTCCATTTCGCCCCGCCTGAGTCTATTGCCATTGTCGAGGCCTGCACCTATACGTAAAACTTCAAGGCAGTCGCGTACATACTTTGGAAATATCAGTGGGTGAAAAAAAAGAGAAGCGGAAAGCGTACTTTGCCCTGTGAGAAGTCGCAATGATCCATAATGATGTCCAGGTCTGCGACACTGCCGGGTACAGGACGAGGTGGATATGCGACATTGAGGGGTTGGCTTTGTACATCAAGATAAACGCGTCGTGGACCATCTCCACGCGTGGTTGTAGCTACAGGGCCTGGAGGAGGCCTGAATCGTGAAGGAATCGTAGGAACTTTTCGTGGAGGAAGAGCAGGGTTGAGTGGTGGAGAACTGAGTCCGACCTGCTCGGGTACTGAGGGAATTTATGATTAACACGTATGATTACGACAGCAAGAGAGATGAGGCGCACTCTTTGCATTACTTGGATAATGGCCGCTATCTATTTCCCATTTCCAAATTCGCTGCAAATCATCTCGCCCAAAGACTAGGGTAGAAGACTCCCCAAAGTTGGTAGTCCACTGTTTTTCCTCTGCACCGAACCGACGTGCAAAGGAACACACTGTGACGACGGAAGCAATCAAGACTACGCAGAGTAGTATAGGCCCTCGTCGTCGCCCGAAATGCGAGAAACTGATCTGGCGGACACGATTTGGATTCGGCATAAGTAAACGAAGGCGACGCGAGCGTACGCCGGGGATTGGGACTGATACGGGGACTGTCCAGGACATTGAACGGGAATGTCGATGCATTTTCTCGCTCACAGCGGAAGAATAAGTTGGAAGAGAGTTTGCTAAACGACTTTTGTCTAAAAAGCCATTCCCGCGTTGAGGAGTAAAATAATTAGAAGACGCCATTTCGTCCAGTAAACGGCGAATTCACGACGTTCGTGAGGACACCGAACGAGCAACTTTTAAGAATATTGATGTAGCAGAGAAGCGTAACGATCCGTGGGAATTTATCATCTCTGCTGTTAACGGGCATAGCTAAATTGATCATTTGGGTGTGAATTTCTTTAATATTAGCAATATTTAGCCTGACACCGGCTTGGACAACTTCCTGGCTGTGAAGCACCACGAGCCCAGCTATCCGCAGCCTCAGCACTGACAAAAATAATCACCACAGCACACGCCAACGCTCCATTATACAACAGCATTTCTGAATCATGAAATTACACGCTGGTTACAAAGTCTTTTGATAGCATATGTCCAAAGTTGTGTCAAATAGATCCGCATCGAAAATGTCTTCCTGTTCAGATCAGTCACCACCGCAACCATTCACCATACATATTTGGTCTTTCTCCACGGATGTAGGCCTCAAACGTTCGTTTCAGCACAGTCGCCCAGTCCAAATCACGCTTGTCATCGGTTATTTTCTCGCTCCAATCATCAGGATCTGCATGAGGGTTGGCAGCAGCGCGCGCTGCCCTTTCACCACCTGCAAATTTAGGCCCCAAGTCCGGCCAATTCCTCGCAGGATCGAACGGCTTCCACCTTTCACAAGGACATCAACAAGGGTGTAATATTAAAATAAGAAATATACTCACCAGAAGTTATGAAAGTGATACGAGAATGCTCCCCTGAAGAACCCTTCAAATCCGGTCACCTGTGGCGCAGCACTCTGCATTTCTGGAGTATCAAAGAAATCAGCGAAGCTAAGTGGTGGATCATTGTCAGCAAATTGCAGCCATAATTATATTCAGGAACCTACCCGGCGAAAAATGGGTATGGTGGCCTTTCCATTTGATAGCCTTCCGTGTTCAGCCACGCCGGGTCGAATAGCGCGTCAGGAACACGTAACAAAAGGTTCTCCAGGTGCGCCTCTTTAAGGTACTTAGAGACAGCGACAGGATGAAAATCAAAACCGTTCTTCAATGCGGTACGGAAGAGGAAAGAACCGAGGGCGGAACCCTTGTTGAGATGGAGTACAGCAGTGTTGTAGTCTTCGTGATAAGACCACCGGTAGGCAAAAGCGCCTTTCCATCCCCAAAGCTCCTCCCAGTCCCTCAAGAAGATGGTATCAGCATCTAGGTAGATCCCTCCATAGCGATGAGTGACAATGAAACGTGCCATGTCAGACAGAATCACGGAAAGCCTATCATAAGTCGCTTCCGATTTCGAACCGAGGCGATGAACCATGTCACCGGTTTTAGATAAGGTATCACTAGAGCTCCCTGCAGGTTGCTCGGCAGGTACGCTCACAGTTACACCCCCTGAGTTGAAGAGAGTGTCCATTTTCCTCCATTCGTCTCTCAGCTCCAGGTTATTATCAAGTTGTTCCGTTGTGTTCCACAGTTTGAATTTGATAACATTCTTAAAACGCGGATGAAGGAAAGGTGCCGCCCATGGGTTCGTCTTCAGCGCGTCGTACATATCTGTGAGCGCGGAGGGATTGGGAACGGCCGCTGCAGGACCAGGATTAATCCACAACCAGATCTGCGGACGGCAGACGTCTAGCTCTTGCCCCGGTTCAAGATGGAGACCAAGATTCTGGGTGAAAAGAAAGGATAATAGCGCGACATACGGTTTCTCGTTGAATGGACCTGCCCAAAACATATGGAACAGGCGGAGATTTTCAGGATCACAAACAGTCGAACGGTTTGAACCCACGCTTGGCTGCTCGGGGGGTGGAAGATCTAGTGGACGCTCCCACTGAACGTTCCTCTTCTTCACTAATCCTGCATTGGAGTTTTGGCGTCCAGTGGGGTACGGTCCAGCAGGCACTATAGGTGCAGCCTGCGTAGCGCGGGGAAATTTTTCTTCTTCTAGTCGATCTTCTTCCATAAAAGCGTATTTCCACTCATCCACTGATCCCCGTCGAAGTCTTCGACCATTATCCAAACCAGCTGAGACGCGCAAAAATTCCAAGCAATCGCGGACATACTACGGAACAACGTAAATATGTGCGTAAGATCTCCGCAAATGACACACCTTGCCCTCTGAAAAATTACACTGCTCTAGAATGATATCTAAATCTGCAATGCTTCCGGGTATCGGTCTAGACGGGTATGCAGCGCCGACAGACTGCTTCTGATTTTCAAGATAAACCCTACGGGGACCAACTCCCCGTGTAATGGTGGTCACTGGCCCTGGTGGGGGCGTGAACGGTGAAATGAGTGTGTGTGCCTTTGCTGGAGGCAAGGCCGGATTCAAAATAGCGGAGGTGAAACCAATCTGCTCGGGTACTCAAGACAAGTCAGCCCCATCTGGCAGAACCGAAAGCACGTTGTCGCTTACTCTTCCCATTACTGGGGTAATGTCCGCTCTCAATTTCCCACTTCCAAATGCGTTGCAAATTCTCTCTGCCAAACACGAGGGTCGAATCCCTGAATGGAGGTGTCCAGTGTGACTCTTCAGTACCCAACAGCATGAGGATGATCACTGCAATGGCAAAGACTACAATGAGGAAAGCAACACATCGACGGACGAAGCCCCTTCGTCGACCGACTCGGGCTAATCTAGAGCGAGGCTCCGGGCTCAGGGATTGGAGACGTATTCGGCGCGTTGAACCTGTCATAGGCACGAGCCATTGCCTACCATTGGACTGGAGATGTAATTTTTCGCGAACAGCAGAGGAATAAGAAGGAAGATGAGGATCATAGAAGGGTTGGTCGCGAGTAACACCACGCTGAAAACCAGCGAAATAACGAGTTGCCATCGCGTTCAGGCAGTGTTTTTGAGTTTTGTGGGATAGTCAAGGAAGAAATGAAGGGAGGATGAGAACTTAGGCCTTAGGCGTTCGTGCCCGAGCTAGTACGTCAATAGTTAATATGATAGTGGAGTAAAGAAAGTGAGCATCAGGTCATCGCGTACAAAAAACCTGTAAAGATATTTTACCGGTATCAGTAGCGGCTTGCGATGTAATGGGAAAGTTGATATTCTACCACGGAGATAGTGACGCATGCGCAGTCGCTAGACATGAATAGAGTACCGCGAATAGCAGGCGGATGTAAATCGATTGAACTGAGTCAACGTCAAATGCCAGAATGTCATTTAATTGAATGCATCATAACCACCCTTCTACAATATGTAAGGACGGTCCCGTTTAATACAGTATGTTTACAACAACGTCCAAGGTAAACTCTCAACAGTCAACTTCAATTATCTAGTTTGCTCCCAGGGATTGCAATTCAAGATCAGCGGGGTCGGTAGGAACTGACAAGATACGCATGGTGTTAGTATGGCCAAGACCTCCCTTCCAGCCTTGCACAGCGATGACGGTAGTTCCCGTCTTGATGATGTTCAACGCAAGCGCGTTCTTCAAGCCGAACCGGATACGGTTGTCAACCTGGATACAGTTTCAACTCAAAACCAATTAATCAGGGGGCGCGCATTGCTTACATCTTTCTGCCACTGACTCTCATGAATTCCACGCGGTTCAGAGTACCAGAATGGATAACATCCACGGTGGAGATGGATTTGGCGCGCAGTCTGTTCATTCCGAGTGACTTAAAAAGGTGGTTGAGCTAAATATGTCGATAGAGGTCAATAGACACTTACCCGTAATGATGGGCACTCTTGGGCGGTATTTAGAGATCAGACGAGCGGTGTTTCCGCTTGTGGACAGTACGATAATAGCGCTCGCGTTTTGCTCCGAAGCGGCAGCGACCGCAGCAATCGCCACAGTCTCCACAGTCTCAGTGGGACGAGGCTGGATGCCTCGCAGCTCGTCGTACAGAGGTGGGTAGCAAATTGCCGCCTCGGCCAGCAAACATGTCTCAGCCATCATGAGAACTGCACATGGCGTCAGTCTCGTCATAACCATCATACGAAGAACACACACCAGACTCTACAGGATAATTCCCCTTTGCAGTTTCTCCGGACAACATGACACAATCGGAACCATCAAGGACAGCATTGGCTACGTCGCTGATTTCGGCACGAGTGGGCCTGGGGTTGTACTATGCATAATCTGAGCAATGCCCATAGGGAAACAGGCCGATTAACACATACCGTCATCGACTATAAGTAGCGTATATTTAATGAACGAATTATCGCACGATAAGTGATTTACGTACCTCGAGCATCTGGGTTGCCACAATGACTGGCTTTCCAGCAATGTTGCACTTCGCAATCATCATCTTTTGTGCCAAGAAGACTTGGCTTGCGGGGATCTCGATACCGAGATCACCACGAGCGACCATAACACCATCAGTTTCTCGCAAGATCTCGTCAAAGTTCTCAACACCCTGCTCGTTCTCGATCTTGACGATGATTTTGATGTTCGCACCATCCGGCCCCAGAACTGTACGAATGTCTTTGACATCCTGACCACGACGGATAAATGAAGCGAAGATCATGTCAACACCATTCTTGACACCAAAAAGCAGGTCCTTTTTGTCCTTCTCCGAGAGAGCAGGAAGGTCAACGTCGGTCTTCGGAAGGTTGACACCCTTGCGAGAAGAGAGGGTGCCATTGTTCAGGGCGCGTACGCGAACGTTGGGGCCTTCAATAGCCAAGACAAGCAGAGAGAGGATACCTAGACAATGACTAAATGAATGAACGATTCAAAGGGGATCACAGATCTACCTACCGTCATCAATGTAGATGAGCTTGCCGGGTGCAGTGACCTTTGGCAGGTTTTTCTATAAAAATATATTAGTGAGAAACACACAAACAAGTATTTCATGCGCACGTAGTCAAGCCATAGGACCTTGTCGTCGCAACTCTCGTTGTACTTGTCTTCTGTCGAGATAACGAATTCATGGCCAGCCTTGATAGGCAGCTGAAGATAACATGACGTCAATCGCCTGGTGGAGTTCACGACAAAGATCAGACACATACATCCTTTCCATCTCTCATCAAACCCGTGCGGATTTCGGGGCCTTTCTGTTACCAGCCAAATATCAGCATGAAATTATAACACGAGTACACAAGCCTCACTGTGTCCAAAGCAATCGCCACAGGCCGTCCACTGGGGTCCGCTGATATTGTGCATCAGTCCGACACGATCGTATGCTCAGACAATTCACAATTACCCGCAACCATCTTTCTTGTGTTATCGATGACACTCTGGTGGTAATCATATGAACCATGAGAAAAGTTCATGCGAACTTGAGAAGGGGGGGTGAGTCAATCGTCACAGGAATAGTATGTGCGATCATCACTGACCAACGTTGACACCAGCGCGTCTCAAGGCAGCAAGTTTCTCGACGGTGTTCGTGTTCGGGCCTAGAAGCAATCAATATCAACTAAACACCGACGATCACACAGATCGCGCACCGATAGTTGCAATGATCGAGGTCTGCAAGGTTGTAGTTAGATAAAGGATAGAAAGTCAAGAGACAACTGACCTTGCGAAGGAACTTGGTGTCAGCGGTGGGCTGGGGGGCATTGGAGACGCTCAAGGTGGAGTTCCACTCGAGCTGCGATCGGATACCATCGTAGGTGAACATCTTGTTGGTTCTGACGACGTTGGATAGGAATCGATTATGTGAATTTGAGACCGTGCACTGTACCGAGGAAGAAAGAATAGTATCAGCACTTGTAGTAGAAGATATAAATCTTTTAGCGGAGGCGCTAGAAAAGAAAAAACCGGTGCGGATCATACGATGTGGTTTTAACTCGGGTTCGGTCGACTTACCTGATGATGGCGCGGTTAAGGGAGGAATATTCAATGTCCACCAAATGTCCACTAGTGGGTTTCGGCAGTACTTGTATTTATCCCTAATATACTGATCTAATCGATTATCTATAACATTAATTGATTCCTTAATTGATAACTTCACGGCCCGCTCCTCGTGGCTCATACCCATGCCAGGCCGCCACCTAATAATTTTTTGACACGAACGTTCGAGCCAAGGCTTGTATTGGCTATATCGGACGATGGCTAGCAAGTATTGTGATTAAACTAGCAAATATGGGACCCATCATGAATTGACAATACGATAAAAAAAACCTTGCCAGCATGTCTGGCTTACAGAAATCCACTCAAGAAAAATGAATCAGCAGAAAGAAGGGTAGGTACGTGAAATGCTAGAATTCGGGAGCCTGACGACAGCAATGATCTGAAAGATAAAACAGAGCGAACGAAGAGCAACAAGCAAAGAATCGACGACAGCATATCTGAATCAATGTTACATTACTCTTAACGTCCAACCATGCAAACCTCCATCAGCCGCAGCTGCAGCTTGCGCCGCAGCGAGCCAGCCAGCATCCGCTGACCCCCCTGGCGGTGCTAGAACACCGCCAGGTGCCATCGACCCTAGTTCCATAGCCTGGAATACGTTTTCGCAACTGATCGTTCGTCCAGAGTGATAACCAATACCATCCGAAGCGCGAATGAACAACAAGGGAAGACTCCGGCCAGCAATAGAAGGTGGAGGATGTGATTGTGAACCACTTCCATTGGGCCCGTCAAGCGGCGTTCCATGTTCACTATGTTGCGGCGATTGCCGATGGATAAGACCATCTGGTGTCATCACGCTCGGGGTCATTACATCCTCTTCGAGCGCCTTGATAATCTCAGGCAATGAAGGTAGTTCCACTGTCACGATAGTGTGCAAAGGGGGCTGAGTGAGATATCGTGATGCAGCGTCGGCAGGGGAACTTGCAACGTCTTCACCTCCACCCACTACTACCTCGCTAGATGAACCAGACATGGCAGCACCAAAAGCGGCAATGTTAGTCAACGGTCCTGGAGGAGCAGCCTGATAGAAACGAGCTCTGAGGGGACCAAGGCCACCTAAATACACGGTCAGTGGCATCTGAGTTCGTGTCTTTGGGTCTTCATAAAAGAAGTGTGACACGGTCATTTCGAGTATATTGTTCGTTGGTCGGTAAACTGGTGCCGTGAATAGTGTCGGAAAGGGTGTGATGGGCATCTCGGGTATTGAATTACTATGTTGACCAAACGCATCAAAGAACGTATACTGGAACTTGGCTATGGTCGAGCGCTATCAGTGCAATCCATCGGCTCAATGAAAACTACCCACAAATGCCCACAATTGTCCAGCATAAATAGTCATCTACTTCATCGGTCAAAGTTCGCACGCCATCTTTCATCTCATCTCGTATGCGAGGCGATTGGAAAATTAAGGGGTGTGTTCCACCCTGACTCGGTGCTCCTGGTACAGATGGGGTAGAGTTCGGAGCGCCGGGGATGGGACCGGCGGCAGACAAATAATGTCTTGTACCATCCTGATTTACTCTTTGCAGAGCAATTTTCTGCATCTGACTCACAGGTCCACCATCCTCAGCAGATACGCGACCTTTGTCTACTTTGCGAATAATAAGGGGTGATGTGGCGATATTAGACAATGTGTCTGATAGGACAACCTCACAGCCGTAAGTGACAGGTTGCGGACCGGCTGAGCGTGAACGTGAGTAAACATGTATAATACCTTCCAGTCACGTGAGCACACACCATTGGTGGGCGGCGCGTCATCGGGGCGTCGCACTACGTTCACATTGAACGCAGACCAAGTGACATTACTTGCACAGAGTTGAGAGTTGTCGATGGTCATATACTTGGTGCGTACAGTCTGTGAATTGATCCTGTTGAAAAGAGACACAGGACCTCCCGCGAGGATACACGAAGAGATGTTACGCGTTTTTGCTGTCTTCTTCGAGGGTTTAGATATAATGGTTACAGGAGCTGAATCAAAGGTGGCCCAAACACGTCCTGGAGTTCCATCAGCGCTACTCTCGCCTGACAAAGCAGAAGGAGGAGGTTCTATTATGTCGAGGGACAACTGGAAGCTCTTTGCCTTTGCTGTGCCGGTCACGTGCAAGAATTTGAAGCTTCCGGTCATGTTGTTGTCCAAATTGGTCTTTTGGTCCAATGATCGTTCACCCTGTTCGGAGACAACTGACATGGCGAGCTGTTGGGAACGCATCTGCCATACTGGGCCTTGAATATGCACGACGGGGGGAGGACAAAGGAAGCGTTTCTCGCTACCATAAGATTTCTGTGCCACAGCGGCGTGCAAGCACATGACGGTTGTCATTTGAAGGAGAGGATGCTGGTGCTGCTGCGCCACATGTTCGCGAACAACAGGCCGACGAATTTTTGGGTGTGGATCGTCAGGCTCTGTCTCGTCGAGTTTGCGCTTACCACTCTTGCCGTTTGAAGACTTGTTTGATGTACATATATGAGTGCTACACTAAAGCGATGCACTTTGTACTTACCTGAACTATCGTGGGTGTGAGATGAGGGGAAGAATGATGTGGCTGAGGTGAAGGTTGGACAGGGGGATAACCCATTGATGTAATGAATCTGGAGCTGCTGAATCTTTTCGGTTCGCGGCAAGTAGAGATTGAAGAGACGCGTTCGGATCGGTGTTAGAGAGAATAGAAGGAGGAGCGGAAGTTACTGGAGGTTGTGAATTAGGAATAGCATTGTTGTTTGATGATTGAATATGGTTTGAATGCTGAAACTGTTCACCAACTTTATTGGCAAGTATATGAGGAGAAGAGATAGGGTTTACAAGTAAATCCAAGGTAGATTGTACGGGTGATGTTGGAGATGAAGTGCTTGAATTTTTATTCAGCTGCTGTTGAAGAGCAGCTTCGGGCATTTGGATGTGTGAAGAAGAGTAAGGATGGAAAGTCCTCATAACAGTTTCCCGCCCGATGTTGGTAGCCAGCTGTGGGAATCGAGGAAGAGAGGTGGGAAAATAAAGAAGAGAGATTTCAACTAAGACGTGAGAAAAAACAATTACAAACACGTGTAACCGTGAGAATTGTATATAAATAATATAATAATAATAATAACAATCTAAACTATACTAGACATTGCATGTAACGCCCATCGTACAGGCCACCAAGCAAATCTTGAGCTTGAACTCTCAGCTACTTGACCAAGTCTTCCAAGAGCAAGGTATAGTGATTCATGATTAACAGATTCATCCTCGCCATCTTGCGTCAAGAAAATGGTATCTTTGACATATCAACTCATGTACAGTTCGACTGATTGGTTGGGTCGGACTTACTAAGTACTGATAACACGCCCATTTTATCTTCCCCTTTGATTGTCTCCTCTATCTCATCTTCTGCCCCCCGTGCGAACACGACGGGTCCCGGCATGTCAGGTAATGATCCATCAACACCTTCAGATTGTGGTTCACCCTCATCAGGTTCAAATGTTTGTTCTTGCCGTAACCACTCCCAGTGTTCCCCCGGAGATGAAAGGTATGAAGCGGGGAAAAAGTCCGTAAGACTGAAAGGATCTTCTCTATCGCGCGGGGAGGCCGCCGTCGCAACAGAGGCGCTAAACCTGTGGTGGGATGATGCGGGTACCGATGTTCGATCTAAGCGGGGAATGAAGCCATCTACGGTAGACTTTGCCCTGGCTAGACCAGGTCGAACTTGATATTCGAAAGACTGGGGTGCGGTATTGGAACGACGAATAGCCATGATGAGCCTGTTCTATGGGGGACGTCCTGCAGCTCCATATATATGAAAGTCAAAACTTGTTCGCCCCAATGTATTTTACAAACTCCGCGACCATGCACAAGAGGGGCCACCCCATTTCCAGGTACTAGGTAAATGATCAAATGAAGTCATGTATGCAGCTACCTACAAAACATACGCAGACTTGAATCGTCGTGCGATATGTATTACAATGGTCCTACATATGCAGAATGCAAGAAAAGGGGGATTGACGGTAAGAAAACAATATTAATGTTGTCGAAGTCGCAAGAGATACCCTAATGAAACGACAGGCGTGAAAATATGTCCATGAACGTCCAATATGTCTTAGAAAATGAGTGACGTGATCATAGCACCTGACATCTGACACAATCTCAGGCTCAGTCCCTCAACTTGGAGGGTCGCGAGGGACCCCAGCAGAACGACGCCTGTCCATTTGGCGACTTTGTCCAGGGAATGGAACAGTGGCGTTGGTCTCAGCTTTCATCGCACGAGACTCTCGCTTTGCGCCAGCAGCGCGCTCGGGGCGAACTCCAAGCTCCACATCCTGCTGATGCCGCTGCCAATCCTCCACCCTCAGTACCGATTGGCGTTTCGACGACGACGGGTTGTTGACGCCGCCAATAGCAGCAAGTTTGTCAGCGTTTATTCCCTTGGATCGACGTTCTGGGTTCTTGTCGTCCTCAGATCCCGTCTTGCCAAGACCATCCTCTGACTTGCGCCGCAACTTTTCCTTCTCTTCTCGTGCAAGTTCTGCAGCCTTCTCAGCCTGCCGTCTGTTCACCGCTTCCCGCTCCAATGCCCTTGAGCGCTCCCAGCGATGCTTGGCAGCCTGAACCTCCGCATTTTGTTTCTCAGCCTCCGTGATGGGAGCTTGGAGACCTCGCATCTTCTCCCGATGCCGTTCCTCCATTTCCTCAAACGTCGCAACACGCTGAGGTTCTGGCCTCTTGGCAACTGGCGCTGCGATGCTTGCGCTTTGTCCACGAGGAATGATCACGGGGATATTGCTGGGGGGCTCAGCAACCGCAGCTTTCAATGGTCGAGTGGGAGGAAGGACGATTGGTATGTTGCTTCGCTCGGGCTCAGGTAACAATGGCGCGCTCCTGGAGAGGATGACAGGAGGATAACGTGTAGCTGCTGCAGGAGGTTGCGAGGGTGCTAACACAGCTGGGATCGTGTTGTTGATATATGGTTTGGGCTTCTTCGTGTGAGTGCGGGTTGTTGCAAGCGTGGCAATGGGCATATCTTCATCCGACGTATCTTTTGCGCTTGTGTCTGGGCCAGCACCAGGGTCCAACAAACTCTCCCGGCGTTTCCTTTGAGAGAGGGCTTCAGTGACAGCTGGCGGGACAGGTAAGCGGCTCGTTGGGATGGGTACAGTCACCCCAGCCGGTGGTTGTAGGAGCTTGCGGTCACGAACGTAGGAGTCCCAGTCATCATCGCGCAGAGGAACACTTGTAGGACGGCCAATAGATGCACCAAGCGGAGGCGCATCTATTAGCTTGGAAAGTTCCATGGACTGTGAACGGCCGCGTGGATCTGGCTGTCTGGGTGGGCGTGTGTGTGGACGTGGAGCAATAGCATTATCAAGGTCATAGCTAAGGGTGCGGCGAGAAGTCAGAGAGATACGGCGGGAACGGGAGTCGTCCGAGTCAAGGCCAGGTGTCTCCGATCTGAGTGCATCGATTGAGCGTCTGATGGTTTGAATTTCGGCAAGAAGCTCCTCCTTGCGTGCAAGATCTTCCAACTCCAATGAGACAGCCTTCCTCACTTCGCTGTGCTTCGTGTCGCTACTGTCAGGATCGTTATCAGTGATGAACCCAGAAGGGACATCCTGTTGAATTCCAAGGCCAAGATCAAGAGCAGGCAAGACACCGGGCGCCTGAGAATCACGTGCGATCCGCTTAATATCTTCATCAGGAGTGGGAGCAGCCATGAAGTCAGACACTCCCGATGTATAGCGACCGCGCCCGCCAACCAACGTGAACATGGAAGCGCGCCCATCTTGAGAACCCCTGGTGGGGAAATCCTTCATTAAAGGAGTCCCAGAGTATCCACTGGCCGTCCGGCCATGCATTCCAAGTGCTGGGTGATCGCGCTCCCATTCCTCCTGCTCCTTTGAGAGTTCTTGGAATTTTCCCGCAGCGTTGATTTCGGCCTCTTCATCCCGCTTTTTTTCCTCCTGAGCAATTTCCTTGAGTTTGCGCTGCAAAATGCGGAGGATGCGAAGCTGAACGGCTCCACCCATGAGAGTGATCGCTCCAATGAGTCCAAGTTCGATTTCCATCGTCTGTGTTACCGGGAACGCAATGCGGTTATCGACATACTTCGGGAACAGGGAGGTGAAACCTAGATTCCAGACGTAGAACTATCGTCGTGTATGAGTTATCATGAGCTGATTACGGAAAATGACGCAAACCTCTTTCAAACCAGCTGTTGAATAACAATCCACACCGAGTATAAAGGCTGACGAGCCAACAAAAGCAGTCGCAACCAGAAGCATATGCCAATGTATCTTGGGTATTGTGCAAAGAACAAATGCAACCACACTGCATGCTAAATGACAAGTTAGCAGTGGCAAGGTGGACCACGGAGGAAACAGTTACCTATATACAGAATCCATCTCATGCCAACAGGGGTAATAAGACCGCCATTTCTAAAGCATTGTATCCAAAGTCCGAAAGCGAAACCACCCCATGCGCCAATAAAGTATTTAGTGGCCTTCCAAAAGAATATTGTGAACGCGCCGCCCATGATACCAGCAACGGCGGAGGCCAATACGAACATGCCCTGGAGTGTGTTGCTCGGTGGGTTGATCGCGGGAAGAATGCCGAACTTGACGATAAGAACGAAACAGACCAATGAAAGGGTATAGAAACCAATGAGGAAGAAGGATGTCCTACATAGTGTGAGTGAGAAACTGGTAGATCCACGAATGAGAGAAATTACCATCTATTCTTGTGGCCCCAGAACGCACTTGGTAGTCCAGTTATGATGAGGATCGCTCCCAATACACCGAAAGCTGGAGTGATTCTAGTAGCTAGGACGATGGGAGTTGGGGTGGGTGAGGATGTTGATGTTGATGTTGATGTTGGTGTAGATGAATTTGCATGAATAGTGCTTGTCGCATTGTACACTGTGGGTAATACGGTAGTGATGGTGGTCGCAATGTTCCCTGAGTGGCTGACGGAAGTCAACGTGTAGGAGCTAGTCGTCAAGAAGGTTGTAACATTTACAGTAGGGGAAGGTGTATTGCTGCTCGCAGTGGTCTGGTTTGTAGACTGAGCTGAAACCTGAAAAAAGAGGGACGAAGAAAGTAGAAGACATAGCATAAGGCATAAGGCAGGTAGTGTTCTCGCCATCGTTGAGCACGATGAACAAGGACAAGGACTTAACCGAACTAGAACCTGGATGGGTATACGTTAACCTCTGGGTGGAAGAGAGAAAGAGGCTAGACCAAGGCTTGTAGGTTGCCTCGGCGCTAGCAAGTCAGCCACCCATAGTATGGCTATTCATGGATTCATTCACACTTAGGTTACATCATGCCATTGATCCTATTTGGACCTATGATTGGTTTGATCCGCGTGCAAGACAGCAACCAACAGCATACTACCGCCGTTAATAATCCCGTCATAAACTCACACCCATCAAAACTCATGTTAACCATACTCATCCGAATACCACGCTTCACGACCCGTGTCTCCGTACGGATATCTAATATACCGACGGGCACGGTCACGGTGTGACTGGCAAAATTATTTCTACCGGCCCCTGCTTCTGTCAGTCAAAATGCTCTAGCTTGGTCGCACCAATACCAAGCTTCTTTAGCATTATAGCCATCTTCTTCGAATCATCCTTGACACAAACTTTCCCGTTATTCCCTTCATTCTCCCGCCGTCCCTCCACGATAGTGATCACCTTCCCTCGGCGGCCGAATCGGCCAACTCTCCCTGCCACATGCTGGTAAACATCTCCCGCGCGCCCTTCCGGAAGTCCAAGGAGAAAAACGTGGGTTAGCGCAGGAAAATCAATACCTCGAGTCGTTGCAAGCGTCGATACAAGCAAGGTGGGATTCTCATCGGGAATATCCTTGTTCTTAGACAGAAGGTGTACCCGACCGGCTTCATTGTCCACGAGATCAAGGCCATGGGCATTTACCCCCAGTTGATTCAGTTCGAAAATAACTCGTCCGACGGATGTAGTTGCGGGTACCACAAGAAGCGCAATGTTCGGTACATCGAGAGCGAATGCGGATGCAACAGCTTCAAGCATCCCTAGACTAAAAACTGGAGCTTGCAGCATATCTGATAGTAAATCAAGTTGTCAATGACCGAATAAAAATATGAAACCAAAATATCCCCACTCGTGTCAGCTTCATCGAGCAATATTTCATCATCTTCATCAAAAATAAACTCTTCTTCTTCTTCTTCTTCATCGTGTTCTCTACAAGAACTCGCATGCTCAGAGGAGTCTGACGGTGTGGGAGGCCGAGCTTTGCGAGCACCAGCTATATTTTTCACAGAGCCATCCTGCGACATGACAAGAACATGGTGTGTGATCGTGCGATTAAGACCGTGAGCCGGACGTGAGCCAGACGAAGCTTTGATAAGCTTCAGCACTTTCCCTCTTTTAAACCACCCGTAAGCGCCAAAGAAAGCCGTCCTCAACCTATTTCGCATCGTTGCACTGAGCATAATCAGTTGCGGCCGATGAATTGGGGCCAACTTCATCTTCAAAAGACTCTTCCGCAGAACGGTTGGGGTATTCGTTTTCGTGCTCGTATAGAGGACATCCAACACAATTTTCAGAACTTCAGGATGCCGCTTCTGATTTACCCGAGCCTTTTTTTCTGTGCCATACTTTGAGCCTTTCTGAGGTATCGCTTGCAGAAGCCAGTCCACCTCATCGACGACGACAGTCGATAACGTGGATAACTGGAGCACTTCCGGCTCCTTGCGAAGCACGTCCATAAGCGCAGTTGGCGTGGCAATGAGTATATGCGGAGGATAATCCCGGAGTACGGATATTCCAGACGACGATGGGTTCACAATCGCTTCCAGGATCCGAGGAGATGAGTTTGTGAGGTTTTTGGGTGGTGAGCCGCGGACTAGTACCTGTGCAATCGAAGCGAGCGAATATGGTCCAGTATCACCCGCAGACGTCAACATGTGGTGTAGCCAGTGCAAAAATTGGTATGCAAGGTCACGGTGGGGGACGATCAGGAGAGTTGTGATGCCCTTTATTGCATGGTCCTTTCCTTTTTTTGGATCGTATCTAGAGATCCTTGGTTTGCTCAGGAGTGCAAGTAGCAATCCAAATGACCTTGAAGGACGTTAGTTCGAGTCAACTGGCATTTAGCAACAAGTACGCACTTTCCAGTACCCGTGAAGTCCTGTAAGAGAATATCTTGTGTACCCATCACAGCAGATATCATCTTGCGCTGCATTGTCGTGGGTTGTTGAACATCGGGGAATGCAGCACGGAGGGCCGTCACAATCGGTGTCCCCACTCCAAGGGACTCGAAGGTTACATCTCGTGGAGCTTTCCCCGTGCTGTTCGCGTGCAACAGCTCTTTGTTATGTGCATCTAAGCTACGACTCATATAGCGAAGCAGTCCATGCTTCCTGCAGACTGACTGACGCGCCCAGCTGCGATATAACAGCGCGACTGTTGGAGGTGAAGGAAAACTCATGCGGACACGTGACATCACTAGAGCAATATAATTATAACGAAAATCATATTGTGGTACACAGTAATGACGAAACAGGAAGATGCACAAATGGTGTCAATGAAGTGAAGCCGTGATTGTGAGCCAGTACGTAGCATATCATGAGGATTGAAAGGCACAACTGCTGGTGATATATACAAGTAGCATGCCAGAGAAGCAACATTGCCGCATGCGATACTAGCATACTGTCTCGCAATTAGATAGCGCTTCAACTGGCAACTGCAGCAGCAATGGGAGACGTGGGTGAAGAAGAGGAAGAGGGAGAGAGCTGCTCCCTCATGTCTTGAAAATTCTCTTCGTGCGCCTTCACGTGGTCACCTTCAATCCTCGCGAGTTCCTATTCATCGCCCTCGCCGATGGGCTGGTATGTGCTCCTGTCATCACGATAGAGTAACCGGCTAACCCATCCGCGTTCTGTGGCAGCCTTGCGTCGAGGGCTAGAACGTACCGAAGGGCTGCGGGCGTTGGACATCAAAGATGCTCGCTCGGACTCATAATCCAGCCTCTCCTCTGCAAAGATACAATCAATGTCATTCAACTGAAAAAAATAGGAAACCTTTACCTTCACCGAACACAGCATCCATCTCTTCAAGAGGAACACCTTTAGTCTCGGGATACACTGCGTTCAATCAGTGAGCATAGAAGACAGCATTCAAGATCATCTGCCCTACAGAAATAAACGAGAATGAAACTGCACGCGCAATAGAACCCGTGCATAGGGTATAATCTCCATGTAATGACATCTTGGAGGTATGGGGTCGTCTCTCCGACGAGGAAATTGAATGCCCTGGTCATGTCAGTTGGTTGACCTGTGGCAGATGCTTCGAGCTCACCAATTGGTCGCTGTTGATATAGATACACCTTTGGAACGGAATGTGAGGGGCATGATCTGAAGCAGATTCAGCGTCTTATTAGCCTATTGCTGAAAGAATATCACCTCGGGGGGATAGAGCCATGGAATAGGGCCCCAACTAAGACAATATCAAATGGAAGGCTCAGAAATGTGCCGCAAAAGCTTACCTATAGCCGAAAGCAGCATTAAAGACAATAACACAAATCACCACAGCATTGGGTGTAGCTGGTATGTCAACATACATCCACCAGCCAGTAAAACCTAGGGAAATACCCATCTACATATCGATGAGTAACTTGAAGGCCGCTAATCAGAAAAGGAACCAACGATAACGGCACCAGAAAGCAAGATAACGCGACGACCCCAACGGTCTACAAGGTACCAGCTACAGGAGCATTTAGCCTTCCTAACGAGATCGTTGATAGGGAGTCACTCACGGGGGTAAGGTGCTCAAAGTGTAAATGATAGCGTTGATGCCCGTCATCAGCACAGCATCGCGGCCAAGCCACCCGGCCTCTACGTTTCAATGAGATTTTGGCCAGAAAAAAATGCGCCCACCCGTACCTTCAAAAACAGATGCTAAACAACACGCACTGATCAGTCAAAGACCACTTTGGTGTGAAATTAAATGCGTACGAGCGTAGTAACTAATCACTAGTTGTCGTTTCAACTCATTAGTTTCATGAAAGCCGCACAAAGGCAAACACATTACCGTTGATTCCATTCTGGGAAAGACATGTTCATGACGGCATGATATAGGTAAACATGGCAGAAGCTTACCAGTTGAGCAAATGCTTGAGAAGACATAGCAAGCAACACGCGTCGCTTATACTTCTTCCACATCACAGCGTACGATCGTCCCTCCCCAAGTTCACGCTGTGATTGTTGGATTGTAAAAATGATAATTAATGCACCAACCATTAGCGTACCTCGTAAATGACTTTATCCTTGATTTCTTGGAATTCAGCTTGAGCGAGAATGTTATTAGGATCTCCTCCATGCAGATCCACGATAACACCCATCCCGGCAACATCTTGGTCAGTGTCAATCAACCACCTGAATAGTTTCAGTGCATATTACCGCAACAACGAGAGACGGCATACCGGGGGCTCTCGGGCATAACCAGGCTTCCCGCAGCAAGGATGCTTCCAATGACACATTGCATAAAAAGAGGAATACGCCAAGAAAGATCGGATTCAATGAATGAACAAAAATAGTCCGCCCACTTCGGTGAATGTCAGCTTGCCAGCTTCATAACTATAACGAACAGAACCGACTTACAACAGAGCTTGCATAGCCGAAAACATTACAGGTAAATTCCATACACGCAAGTGCACCTCTCTACAAACAAAATTAGGAGCAATAAATGTGCGACACTCGAGACCTACATGATCGGGTGGAGAAATTTCGCTCTGATAAATAGGAACAATCGTCCTGAAAAACGCGCTGAACACTTGCACAAGATTTGAACTTTGCGGACTTACGACAAGAGCCCGACTCCACAACCGCTTATCACTCGGCCAACGATCATGACATAGAAACCTGTGGTGAATGTTTGAATAGCACCACCAATGGTGAAAACGATTGCCCCAGTGAAGAGGGTTCCCTTCCGGCCAATTATGTCGCCGACGCGACCAGCAGCAATCGATGTGGCTATGGAATGTCATTATACAGCGTAAAACTGATAAGTAAAAAATACCAAGTGCCCCAAGCTCGAGAACCGCGACCATAGTACCAACTTCAATGGGACCAGGAGTGTCGAAAAACTGTTTGAAATAGGGACCAGGTGATGATACCTGACATGACGCTGCCCTTGGACTCAGTAGCTGGTAATTCATTGAGGTATGTATCTAACGAACCCCTGGTCATATCCGAACTAGAAATTAGCACCAATGATTAGTTTTTTAATGTCTCGTGCCTCTCGTGACGTATCGCACCAGGAAGACACCTAAACTAGCGAATACTGAAATGGCGTAGAGAAGAGGCTGCCCGACTAATTTGCGTCGTGAGGCTAGAAGAGCAACATCCACCATACTGCATGGACTGGCGATAGTAGGAGGGAGTTGACAATAAGAAGTAGGGAGGGAAAGCAGGGAAATCGCAGTGCCTAAAAGTGGTGTATCGTAAAACGTACGTGCAGCCACTGCAGTGCCACATAAAGTGGCAACAACACCATCAACTTAAAGCTACTTCATTTGGAGCCCATTGCGTCAAGATACTGCACTGCAGCAAAACCAGGCTAAAGCATGCCACGCTCGGACCACTTCTCAGACTCCTCGTCAACTGCATCATATGATTCTGATGAAGACTATCGCTTGGCCCAGAAAGAGTGGAACGAGAGTTTAGAAGAGCTTCAGCAGCTCGCACTCGTCTTACTACTGCCATGGGTGGGCAAATACTTTGGCAGGAGATGTAGTTATTGGCGTATGTACAAATGCATCATGTCTATCTACACTAACGAACAACATGTCTTGCAGTGTACGATCGTTACACTCGTGTCGGTCTTGGCAAGTCATTCTTCATAGGCGAGAAGCCCTTGGCATGGTTATTCTTCTCGCAATGAATGATGCGTATTATATTGTAGGTATGTCCATACATCAAACATAAACCCTTGGTCCTAACTTCATCCTCCAGGCTGTCCGTCGCTGAATTCTACCAATTAGGCTCTCCAATGCCCCAACCGGTTTGATGTACCTCAGGAGGTCCTCTACCATCTCATCTGCAACTGCCCATTCCTCTCTCGAAATTAGCCCATGTAGTAGGATATACCATGTATCATAATTCATTGGGACTTTCCGGTTTGCCATCTCCCTGTAGTAGCCCAATGCCCCTTGCAATCCTTCTGCTTCCGGGTTCTCCAGACATGCTTTGATCAGTATGTGGTAGGTCACCCGATTAGGCCGGATATTTCGCTCCTTCATCCTTTTAAGGACGTTTCTCCTACACTCCTCGGCTAGGACGGTGTTGGGCCATACCTGGCGGTGCAAGGATGCAAGCACACCTGTGTATGTCACGTCATTGGGTTGGGCATCCGGATTTGTCTCCATTTTTTGAAGTAGCTCCATTGCCGTCCTGAGACCTTGCTCCGAGGACTCCCGAAGCTGTTGGTCTATGATCGCGCTGAAGACGGCGACGTTGGGCTCCACATTTTGCTTCTTCATCAGACTCAGAATGATGTCGATGGCGTCAGTACGCCCAACCTTGAGAAGAGCTGAAAGCACAGAGGAGAACGTGAACGCATCGCCGGTCAACCCATCTTCTCGGAGACGCTCGAGTAACACCGATACTGCACGAAATTCGCCTCTGCGGCCATGGTGACGCAGGAAGGTATTGTAGGAAACGATGTCTGGCTTTGGGCCCTTCTGCCGTAAATCCTGCAGCAGCGCATCGGCATCACCAGGTCGTCCATTGTTAAGAAGACCGTGCAGCACGGTATTGTACACAGGCAGTGCGTCCCCAGTGTCTGACAATGAACCGTTGGCAAGTTCTCGCTTGAATACCGCGAATTTCTCGATAGCGTCAGCTGGTCTCCGAGCGTTAAATAATGTCGAGATGATCGCGCGATACGTCAAAATTCCCGGTCGAATTCCTTGGGAAACCATGTTATCCCAACTGGTGGAAGCGGCATCGGCTTCTCCCATGCTATCAAACCCGTCCAAGAGCGCTGTCCAGGTGATGACACCAGGCTGGATGCCATGATTAAGCATGTCATTCCAGAGATTCTCCGCCAGATCCCGACGGTTGCACTGCAAGAACCCTGTTAAGAATGCTGCCCAATTGATTTCTTGGATTACGACAGGTCTTTGTCTGGACTTCTGTGAATCACGAGCAGCGAGATATGGCTCTGGGTCATTCAAACCCTTGATGATCGCCTGGTATAACACCTGGATCTGTGAGAGATCCTGATTGCTTGAAAGGTTTGCGATATGAGTGCTGAGTGAGTGGTGGCGAGAGATGAGTCTTGCGATGTCAAGACGGTGGATGTAACTTTGGACTTTTGCCCGGAAAGAGAAATCATCAAATGAAGCGAGGAACTCCTTCTGGATGAACTGATTTATGCGTACGGGATTGTCGAGCATTATCTTCAGAGCGCCCTCGAATGAATCTTCGAGTGCATGTGCGGCTATTGCTGCGAGGACGAGTGAGAAATTGGGTTGGTGGGATGGCTGGTCGCCCAGAAAATTGAGAGCTAGCCCATTCACATCCTCAATATCTTCCTGCGTTGAAGATGGTAGAGGCTCAGACGCGGTCTGGTTGCTGGAGTGAACCAGGAAACGTCTATACAGGGAAAGGGCTGCCTGCGAGTCGCCTCTCTTTATATGTGTGATCATACAAGTCTTGAGGGCATTGACTGCGCCCTCACAGGCGGCAGCAATGGCCATGCCCTCAATGATCTTCCCCTCGTCTGCGACCCAAGGCTCAGAGTTGTCCGTGAAGCACAGCTGAGTAGCGCGCTCGGAAAACACACGCAACTCTGGACCAAGGAGGCGTAGCAACTTTCTATCTTCCAACTGCGACCATAGCTCTCCTACTCGCGCGATGTCACCAGCCTTCAGAGCTCGACGAAGTTCGACGACCTTTTCGTCAAAGAAGTTAATGTCTGGGTCGGAGACAGCAGCAGCACCTGGCTGGCTCAATAGGCTGATACGTTGCTTGATGTTCTCACAAAGAATTGCCGGGATTTGTGTGTGTACGGAGACTGGAAATTCTGCGAGTCTCTCCGTATTATGTCTTTTGGATGGTTTCGCCGCCAAAGGTACCTTGGAGCTACCAAGACGGTATCCAAATGCAGTCGGCGCAAGGAAATCAAGCACGACAGTAGTCCGCCATGTTTTTGTGGTGGCATGACGCAGCATCTGCAAGCTGAAAAGGATGAATTCCAAGTAGTGGACCTATGATCGTGATTTATCTTGTTTGCGTTTATTAGATTCGGAAGCTTGACCAAGTGCTTCCGCTCACTTGAAGGTTATTATACACTCAATCTCAAACCAACTGTAACATGGGCCACGGAAATTCTAACAAACTTTATATCACACATGCAGAACATGCTGGTGAATTCGGACAGCATTCTGCTTCGTCCGGGTACAAAGCGTAAGTCCTTTCTGCGCCTATATCATGGAGTTCTCATGTTTTGCACAGAAAGCTTCAAGCTCCGCACCCTCGAGCACAAACACCATTCGACTGTTGCGCGCTTTCTTTCCAGCCATTTAATCATCCAGTATGCGCCCGCAACGCGGATGGAACAGGCTTCGTGTTTGACCTTGTAAACATTATTCCTTGGCTAAAGCAAGTTGTCCTCTCTTCCTGCAAGGTGACGTTTGTCTTACGCTTTCATCCAAAGGCAGCATAACAATACCAACCCCATTACAAAAGAGCCCCTCGCACCCGGTGACCTGATAACACTCCACTATTCGCGCAAAACATCTGGCGAAATCCATGATCCAATTTCATTCAAGCCGTTCAGCGAGCATTCACATATAGTAGCAATTGCAACCACAGGAAATGTTTTCCTCGCAGAAAGTATCAAAGGTGGTAAGGATCTCCTGGGAGATGTTAAATTCAAGAAGTTAGTGTGGTCGAGTCTTTCTTCACCGTTCTGGACTCAACGTTATTATTGCAGGGAGGACGTCATCACACTGCAAAATATTCATGGTCTCCCACCTTCGTCTACAATCAATACTGGTGCTAGCGCCATTGCGAAGAAGGACGAGAAGCCCAAACCAGCTACCGTCAAAGCAGTCTCTGATGTGAAGGGTAAAGCCGCTGTCCCTTGTGAGCTTCATCATCTTTCATTACAAGATACAGCCTGAGTACCATATCAGGGAACATTTCTCCTTATTCTAGCGGTGCACCCGGTGCATCATTGACGTCAACGTCTGTGGATCCTCAGACGCAAAGTTCACAACTTCTGTGGGATGAGGTGCGCACAAAGAACTAGCTGAGACGAGCATTTTTGTTGATAGTAACCCAGGAAGAACTGATGTTCGAAGAAATGTCGAATCCTCCCAAAGGTAAGGGGAAAGAAAAAGACGTTGGGAAACGAAGAGCATATGTCCGGGTTGTGACCAGTTTGGGCGGTTCGTTGAACCTGGAGTTGTATTGTGACAAGGTCAGTGCTATGTGCTTTCGTTGACGTGGTTAACACACTCTCATAGGCACCAAAAACTTGTTACAACTTTCTCATGCTTGCAAGAGCAGGAAAGTATGATGACTGCCTCTTTCATAGACTTGTTCCTGGCTTCATGGTATATCTTCATTCATCATTTTGCAAGATTGAATACTCATGGCGCCATAGGTGCAAACAGGTGACCCTACTGGTACGGGCTCTGGTGGAGAGTCCCACTGGGGTACTCCTTTCCGAGACGAGTATGACATGAGAGGTGCAGCTAAACATGATAGTCGTGGTATCGTCGCCATGGCCAACAAGGGCGCTGGCACGAATACGTCCGTCTGCCGGTTTACCTTTGTTTTCTGTTTCACTGACGACTGCTGCTACAGGTCGCAATTTTATGTCACGTTCAAAGCTACGCCGAACCTTGACAACAAGCACACTGTCTTCGGTAAGCTAGTTGGGGGAGACGACGTCCTCAATGCTCTGGAAAAACTTCCTCGTAAAGATGGAACAGAACGCCCAGCGAAGCCGGTGCGGATAACAGAAGTCATTATGTGCGTACATTCCTTTTTTGCTCAGACCTATATCCTATACCTTCTCTTCTAGACATCAGGATCCTTTTGAAGCATATAAAACGCGGCTTGCAAGAAAACTTGCTCGACGTGCGGAAGCACAAGATGATTCCAAGAAACAACCCGACAAGACTCAAGGGGATGATATCAATTGGTTCGGGGTCAAAGTCGGCACTGGGGATTCGGCCTTTGGTGGGGGTGCTGTAGGTGTGGGAGTGGGAAAGTATCTCAGCGTCAAAAGGCCGTTGGATCAGGTGACACCTGGTGTACAAGTCAATGACGTCGGCGACGATGCCAAAAAGAAGCGAAAAATAGGGTTCGGAAACTTCGACAGTTGGTAGTAGACCGATACTATTGCACTAGCTTGACGTCAAAGATCTGTATCATTATCTGCTATCCTACTGCAGTGTTGTAGTATCTGTAAATGTCTGGAGAAGGCCCTATAGGCCGCAAGTGAGGGTATGAATAATACCATAATAAAAATCTCTGTGATACTATGCATGCTAACAGGTGCTAACCAGGCACAGGAACTCGCGCCCTCTCAGTCTCTGGGGGCACTTGCTGGGCTTCTGAAAAAAAAAATTGAGAATGAAGGCCGTCCGACAATCGTGAATTACTCTGACCTTCTAAAACAAGCGGCGACGACCTTGGCGGAGATGGTAAATCCAGGCGCACTTCGGGCTCTGCTTGTCCAACCTAGATAACATGTGAAAAAGAGTAAAATAATGTCCGACAGCTCGTACTGACCGTTTCCCCCTGTAACGCTAAGAGTTCCGCTTGTACGGCGTCCTCCTCATCATGTGTTAATCGGTTTGCCAGCAAATCACCGATTTCCTGTACAGCCATCCTCAATTCAGCACAAGCAGCACAAAATATGAATATATGACATACTCGCTGATACTCTCTTGCTTCCTGTGTCTCATCCATGAGCTTCTCAACGCTCTCAATACTCATTTCGCGGTGGATTTCTTTGAGAACTTCGTTGCCTTGTTTGAGACCGTGAAGGACAGAAACCTCGACCAACGAGAACTCTATGGTTGACACCTACGAGGAACATAGGGCTTGAATCAGCGTACAATTTGAGCGATGTGAATGAGACGGACTAATTGTTCCAAGTTCTCCAGTTGACTATCAGTCTTCAGCAGCAAGCTCTGTTGATACTTGCGCCTCCGGAGGGCTATGACGGCACGGTCCTGCTGACCAGTAGCGAGATGGGCTTTCGCAATTTCATGCTCGCGGTCGAGTACGACTTGTATCTATGTTCAAAGATCATGGATGCAGCACCTCTACGAGTGACTATATAGTCAAACCTTCTTCTGGTACTGCTTTAGCTTATCGCGCTGGAGTTTGAGACTATGGAACAGATATGGCACTTGTTGGGCGTTACCGTTTGGTTGAGAAATCACGAAAGCCTACGCACTCGAGAATCGCTCGATCATGAGCGGTGACTTTGGGTGTCGACTGGCTCGACCCCATGGTAATGTCAATGTCTGTGTTGACGGGATTGTGGAGACCGCCGAATTGATCCTCGTGTGAGAGGCACTTAGTAAATACACTGCCACCACTTCCAAGTGGCTGATTGATATTGGATTTTTAGTCAAAACCAATTGCGATATAACACTAAAAACGTTATCTACATGTAAAGTGAGAGTAAATATACAATATACAGTAATACAAGTATGCTCTGTGCGCTGCCATACTCACGCATGAAGCAGCATACAGCAGTGATGGGAACCATGTCCCATAAAAATACAAAACAATCATTGCTCGACACTGTTTGATATCACAGGGTGAGAAAAATGCAGCTCGGACGAGGAGCGCTGTGGTTCTCCAAGTTCAAAAGTCATAGAAGGGAGCTCCCCTTCTTCAATTTTCGTATCATCATCAAAAGGATGGTGTTTCTGGTTTTGAAACCGGCTAGTCCTACCAAATTGTTGACTTGAGCCCGTGGATGTCAGGACGACCCGCGAGGGCGACCGATGACGTCTATGCGGAAGGAGCTTTGGACGCGTTAGCGTGTATAGGATCGCGTTGAAGAATCCCGACAAGAGAAGAAGGGTATCTGCCCAAGCCGTCACTCCCCACGGGACTTTTTGAGTATGAAATTGCGTGAAGCGAGCAGCAGTGATAGGCAACACCTGTCGAAAGATAAGAGGGTAAAGAGCTAATGAGTATCCCCACGTACTGTGACAATGTAGACCGCAGGGTAACTGGAGGAGTAAAGATTAGGGACGGTCAACTGATTGGGACATCGTTAAACCCACAAGAGCATTCGTAGCGCGATGGCTCCTTCGTTCCCCCGACGTCGGGTGTCAGAACCATCGGACGGTGTGACGCTCCGGATCTCGGGCGACGAGAACCGAATTTTGTATCCATCGACGCGAATGATCCGTTTGACCACAAGAGCAAGGAAGATGTAAACAACGATAGTGATGAATGCTGCAAGCCACATCCACATATATTGAAGACCAATTCGTTGGAAGTTGTTACGTTCGATCCAGCACCCTGTCCAATGCAAAATTATTTAGCCACGTAGATAACCTGTCTCGCTGAATTCCGGACGTACAATGCCCGGTGGGTCCATAGAAGTTATCAATCACTATATTCGGTATTCCGACCATCAGGCCAACAATCACCCATATAATAGCTGAGCCAATTAGCGCTGCTTTTGGAGGGGTACTCCACCTTAATACCAGCACCTGCATCGTGTGCAACGCGATAGTCTGCAGAAAAAAAAATCAGCACGAGAAAAGTTTTCATGGACCATGTAATTACTATCGTGCTGTTCCGGGAAATTTGATTAGGATCTAGACGTAAACCCGAATAATAAACCAAACTTGCCTGAAAGCTGCCCCTGTATTTCCCACATGCTTGAAGGCACCTGGGATGATTGTGGTAAATGGGCGCTCCTAGGTACCAATCCAAGAAGGGTAATACCTTGCACAGTGCATATGGTGCCGGGGTATATCCCCTGCAGATTAAACTCAGTATTATTGAGGGGTCATGATACAAAGTGTAAACCCACAGCAGCATCAATCCACGCAATATCGAACATTCCCCCTTAAACATTGTCAGAGGACTGCGGCACCAGTGCGTGATTTCCAGACATGGATGGCTCACCAATTGCTTGAATTAGGTCAAAGAGCATTAAATTTAGGAAATAATAATGAACGTGAGTGTCCGTCGACCACCTGCGCGTAGCACCCATTCGAATTGTGACAGCGCTATACTAGTGAGCTTGGGGTAAGTCTGTGAGCTTGGAAGTTGAATAGGATACCTACGGTAATGTATGCAAGAAGACTTGTGATAGCCAATACTGATAGTGATGCCGCCTCCACGATGAAAACCAAGCCCAGCCTATCATCGAAGTCGAAAGCGGTCGCACTTTCCTGCAGATTCGCCATGATGGTCGTCCAAGAAGAAAAATAGTGTGGACTTGTTGCGTCCGCCGTGCCCGCATCCCTCCAAAATATAGGTGCCGCCGGGTTTTACTTTTGTGTTTTTACTCATCATCAGGGGCTGCGCATTTGGCAATTTTAAATGCCTAATTTGGAATCAAGTGAGACCAACTGCTGTCGTTGATGAGCTGTAATCGATCGGTCATGGTGACAAAGTTTCCTGCTGGCCGCGGTATCTAGTATAATAAGATATGATTGTTCGAGGAAAATATATGGTGAGAATATTAAGGGTCGGCAAGGCAAACAAACAGGAACTTGAAGAGCTCACAAGTTCCGAGGGAAGAAACAGCAACATTCTGTAACTGTTGAAGCTGAAGAGTACCACCAGGGTACCTGCTCCGCGGTTAAATGTTGATACACTGATCGTTAACGTTGAACGATCATGATAATTATGGAAAGGGCAGGTGTTTATGAATTATGAAATAAGCACGTGATCCACATGGTTATCGCGTGGCGTATTAATTATGCAGGTTAAAATTCCCCAACTTCATCCTCTTAACTAGGGTATCTTCCATCGATGATGTTGTCGGGATTGGGCATGGTATAATTGACAAAGCAATCATGCGCATAGTTGATCTCCCCAATTCGTTCATGCATCGCGCTGATGAAGCTAGGCAGCGCGCAGAGACCGTTCGAATCTTTCTTGCAACCACGAATGCCCGTCAGCGGCACTACACCATCGTTCAGAAGGAACCGGATATGAGTTGGCTCCTCTGAGGCCGGGCAACTGAGGACCTGCGCTACAAGCTGGCTGGAAAAAGGTGCAATCTGGCTAGCAACATAAGACTGATGTGATTGGTCAGAAATCGAGGTAAGCAGTGGTCTATGGGACTGCGTACACGGTGAGGGGGTATATGGTCGGTTGGAAGAGGACCGGTTGCAGCTAGACTGGTAAAGTTCAGAGTAGTGGCGACTGGGCCCTTCCGTCAGTAGTCTTGCATTGGAGAGAAACGAAGTGGCAACATACTACTGGAAATGACTGTGTCGTGGGTAGCGTCCACATATATAGGTTGATTAAGAGGGAATGTGATGTTGTTCGAGTCAAGAGTGCCGTTGGTGCTGCTGTTCCAGACATTGATGGGGGTGTGAGTAAGACGTGACACTAGTTCCTGGACATAGCCAAGACCCTGCGCTGCCGCTGTTGGATTACCTGGTCCTTCGCTGTACCAGAAATCTTTGTTCACAATGAAGTCGTTAGTCACTCAGGCTGCAAGTTTACCACTCAATATGCTCACTAAGATCTGCAAATAGAGATCACTGCCGAGCTCAGCAAGGATTATTTGAGGGAACATACCAACGTAATATTCGTATCCTTCCCATTCTTCCTCGGTGAAAAGGTCGCAAAACTTGGAATATCCGAGGGCTACGGTCTGCGAGATGTCAGAAATCCACGAAGACCGTGTAAATGATGTGATTACCTCATAGGCGCACATTTCCTGCATATCAATCAATCGTGGGATAGTCAAATTAAATCCTTTGATCATTGGTTGCAAGCGCTTTTGAGCATCTTTGAGATAAATTTTTGCCCATTTGTCACCCTGAATGCCACCGAAGTTACCGACATCTTCCGTATTGACGTTGGGGCACACATCATAAGGAGCGAGGGTGTTGTTGAAGTTGTTCTCCTCGATGATGATCTCCTGGCGATAGTCGGTCTGATAAGTTCTGACCCCAAAAAAGCCTGCAGCGAAGGTCAAGCTGCCAATAGCATTATCAGGCACAGTGCACGCAGAAATATGAATGAATTTCTCACGCAGAATCTACCATGCGATCTATACGAGATAAGTAAACCATGAGAGTGCATTGTGAAACAAACGATCGGTGCAGGCAAACCTTCAGAAGTAGTACGGAATACTGGGAGGTCGGTGAATGCATTGAGCAACTCGCCATATCTGTAGCGGAAAGCAACCCCACTGCTGAAGCTGATGGAGGGGAGCGTCAGTGGAAGTATCACAAAGGAGAGTGAACGTACAGCTCGCTGCGACCGAAAGGCGTCAAGAGCTCCGCGCCCAACTTGTATGTCCAGGTTGCCAAGAATTCTAAATCACCAGTGACACTAAAGCCTTGTGTGGATGCAGCAGCATGAATATCAGAGGCGAACTCAGAAACTCCCTCGCCAGAGGTTGGATAGCGGGCGCCATGGCGCATCAAGAGATGCACTGCATTGATGCCACATCCTTTCGGGATGATGGGGGATGCATCAGGAAGACCAAACGACTCCACAGAGTACATGGGCGACAAGTTGCCCCAGTGACGCATTACATTGAAAGTATTGTCTGCGCCATTTGCGGTTTTGGGCTTAGACAAGGGGAAAGCATTGTCGACCTTAGGGAACGGAACGGCGGTGACGATGGAGGCAGGTTCAGCACCAGCTGAACGTTTTGATCAGAAGACGAGAAATAGAACCAGCATTATTACTGACTAGGCGTTGGACCTGCATAACCGACTTGATTTGCATCCGGGAAGTAAGTGTCAACGGCAGTACTAGTTGCACCGGGGGGAGGATAAGAATCAACGACGGTTGATCCCACGTAACTGGATGCCGACTCTGCGGTGCAGAACGGCAGAGCGAACAGCAGAACAGCGACAAGCATGACTTGATGACTCGGAGTTGGAAGGGCCAGAAAAAAATGAAGCACGCGAGTTACATACTTTATAGTAAATCACGATGTACATACGTGATATAGAATGAACGTGGCCCATTAGTCGGGCAATTTGTACCGAATGGATAAAACGTTTGATGTTCTGCGAGATATGGCGCATGCGGTGGATGGTTGATCGAAAAGTAATGCGACTGCTACCGAATTTGGTGGATCGGTAATGATTTCGTTCCCCAACGTGCATGAAACGTTAACATGGTGACAATCAAATATTAGGGGGCATATTTAAGTTTGTAGTCAAAAAATATTAGTGAACCATGTGTTACATAACGTCGCTGACTGCTCCGTGTCGGAGGGACTACAGTGATGTTATTGAACCGAGCATTTAATTATCATGATACCCATTTTCCCACCACTGGCAGGTGCAAACCAGGTGGCACTGATAGACTTGAGGGCTATAAGCTACTTTAGCGGTTTGAAGTTGTATACTGTGGCTTCTTACTCCAACTTGAAGTGTATTGAAAGGCAATGCTCGTCATCCCAACCACATGAGCATGCAACGAATACCGTCCTTACTATTCCCAGCCATCCAAACTCTTGAATACAAATTTGTGCTCATCGATCATTTCCTCACGCCCGTACCATGACTTTGTTCGTTTCTCTACGCCAGGTTAGCTTCCTTTCCTTTCTTGTGATGAGGTTTGAACGAACAAGTTACCTTGTATAGGTGGCGCAGGCCGTATACCACTCCATTCTCCAACAATCATAGGCGTAGCATCGTCAAGAGGTACTCGCGGGTGAGCGCTCTTCCTTACTCCTCGGTTTTCACCTGAGGCTCAGTCTCCGTTTGTGCAGTCACCAGGAAGATTACTATTCTTTTGCATCATTACTCTTGGACCCTGAAGGGCTACGTGAGGGCTTGAAGAGAACACTCGGCATCGATTGGACACCGAAGAACATCAATGATCCGTTAACACGTCAGGTAGTCTTTGTCGGCCTTTATGATGGGTATGTATCGCATCTATCTTGACATAGAACAGCCGTTGACATCATGCAGACATGGCGGATCTACCGTGTCCCAGTTCTTGCGCCAGGAACTACATGGGTTATTCGAATCCGTCGACAAGGCTCACATTCCAGAATTGTATCTGTGGATCAAGGACCAAGGTGGTTATTTTAAGAGGTTCCGTGGGGGTGCCCTTGCTCCCTGGATAAATCAGTCCAACGGAACGCCTCCGCTAGATCTCGAAGCACGTGCTACTCAGGCATTCTTCGAAGTTGGTGAGCATCATTCTCTCCTCCATTTACGTTTACAAATGGGGTAAATTTAGACCGCCTCCTCTCTATCGAAAGTGAAGCCAAAACATGTGGAGCAACAGCGTCCGTCGCGATCCTCCACTCCCTTGATACCCGCCCGTTCTTCTCATCCACAAAACTTGTTCTGACAGTCGCTCATGCTGGGTTAGTCATATTTTTAATAAACACAGACATATTTAGAAAACATTCCAATAGCGATGCCCGAGTACTTCTTTGTACCACCAATGACTGTCTTGTCTGCCCGATGACCGAGAATCATCACCCCGATACCCTTATAGAGGCCACACGTCTCCGACGGATGATGGGTTCATCACTTATCACTGATTCGTTTGGCGAGTCCCGGTAAGGCAAAGCAACATTTTCTATTAACGCACCCTGTTAATGACCCTGCAGTTGGATGGGTGCTCTGGCAAATACAAGAGCGTGAGTAGCACATCCGCCTGCTTCTATGATTTGCTGATGTCAGTTTTAGCCTCGGAGATCTCAAGTGGAAGCCTTACGGCGTGACTCCAGAACCAGACGTTCGAACCATGCTGCTGGAAGGTGTTATGCTTCCTGTGGAGTATTGTCATAACTTCTTACATCTTCTACAGGCACCAAATGGGCGTACATGATTATCGTCTCCGATGGTGTGTCATCCATACTATCCGATCAAGAAATAGTCGACGTTGCCCGAGGCGCACCCAGCCCAAAGAAAGCTGCCGAGCAAATCTTATCATACTCTGAAGAGTTGGGTGGGGAAGACAATGCAACAGTTGTAGTCGTACCCTTGTCTGGTTGGAGAGAGATTCAAGGGCCTGACAGGACCCGTGCTCTTCGCGAGTATCGAAGTCAGCAAGCTGGTAAGTGTTTCGAGTTTTCTTTTTCCTCGTTGATTAACAGTGTCATCATAGTCGGAAGTGAGCGACAGAGGAGAATGTGATTTAGAGGATTCATGAGTTATACCCTCCGTTTGAGTACATAATTCGCTACATTATTGCAGACATTTATTTGACTTCATTTGCTCGGTGTGTTAGTACAATGGATCAGTCTCCTTTCGAGGGAGCTCTTTAAATCTGCGCTACGGCATGACCGTCCGACCTCGGGTCACAACCGGCAGCCCAAACAATCTGTCCAGACGCATCAACAATCTTCTGAATGATCTGTCCACGGCCCATCATCTCCCTCTGCCAGCCGCTGACAATATTGGCATCGTGACCCATAGCTAAAGCGACTCATTCAGAAAAAGAAAAAGGATGCTAAATAAACAAAAAGCCATACCGCGGAGCTTTTGAATAGTTGACATGGGAATGGCATCTTCAAAGTTGATGTCACCGTTGACTACACCGAAGGCAGCAGGATCTTTGTCATTTGGGTCAGGCATTCCAGCTGAGATGCAGAATCGGGGGGCATCAAGGGCAGCTTGGGCAGTAAATCCACGCAGCATGTTGAGTAAGACCTGGACGTGACCTTGGGGCTATATGGTATTCATTTAATCACTATCTCCACGGGCACTGGTGGGGTGCGAGTACATACCTGCATGAAACCACCCATTACACCGTAGGAGAGGAAGAGTTCGTCTCCTCGTAACGCCATTGCAGGGATGATGGTGTGGTATGGCCGCTTTCCGCCCTACAAAGATAGCACAATTCAATAGACTGCGCCGTTGAATTTGCTGTATGATATACTTACCTGTAAGCAGTTAGGGTGACCCTCCTGCAGAACGAATCCAGCGCCCCTGTTCTGAAGAGTGAAGCCACATCCCTTGGGTACAGCTTCATATAGAAAGTTCAGTATCATCTAAACTGTGGCGCGAATCAATGTCACCTCCTGTCCCAAATCCTTGGGTTGTCAAGTATCAACGCGTGCACTAGCGGATAAACTGAATGCCCTACCTGCATAATTGCTCTGGATAAAACTACATGCATTTCCCCACTGATCCGAAGCTTAAAACACGAGAACACTTAGTACATGGATGTTGCACAAGGCTGATTATTAATCATACCAGTGAAGTAGACCGTATCAGACGAGTTCACTGGATTTCCCTACCCGACTGCGAGTAAATTAAATGCGAATGACCATCGAACAAGGCTTACGTGGACGATGTTAGGGTTTCTAGCTTGAGCGTTGAATAGAGCTGCACGTTTGGATAAATATTCCTACAGCCTAATTTAGATGCGACGGAGAAATGTAGGCTCGGAGGCTAACCTTGCTTAGTAGTTCATCGACTGGGATTTTGTTGAACTCAGGATCAGTCACGTAGTATTGTGTGTCTGCTGCCTGTCAGTTGCGAAACAGAAGCAAGCCATGTAATGATCTCACCCGAAAATGCGAGACTAAATAAAAGAGACGTAAACCATCATGAATCTAGAGTATTCGACCACTAATACGCACCGCAGAGCCTCAATGAGTGCATGGAGATACTCAGCAGAGTTGTGTTCTAATTCCAGGAGGGACGGAATCTTCCCTTGTATTTGCATTTGCTCGAGAATGCCAAGAGCAACCAATGCCGTGATGCCTGTCGATGATTATTAGATACGCTCAGCGAAGACTTGTTTATCTTCACCTTGACCATTGGGAGGACACTGAATTACGAGAAAGTCAGCATCTACCCATAAACGACACCATTGATGGCTCACCTCATAGACAGTAACATCTCCAGCATAAGTGTATTTGATCGGTTCAACGAATGACGTTTGGTGTTTTGCAAGATCTTCAAGCTCCATAATACCCCCTTTGCTTTGAATGAGCTCCACTATAGCTTCTGCAACACGACCTTTATAGAAGCCATCCTTTCCTTGCTCCGCGACAGCGCGGAAAGTCTTGGCAAGGTTGGGGAATTTCATGATTTGACCTGGGAGAGGTGCTTTTCCGTTCAAAAGCATCTCATGTCCATTCGGCGACGCATTTTGTATCAATTTTTCCGAGCGCTGCCACTGTAGACAAATCAGCAACTTGCCCAACGTGAAAAAAAGGTAAACTGGCATGATAACCGTGAACCTCGGATACTGGAACTCTACAACCAAGAGTAGTCAATAAACTTGGCAGTAAGTAGTGGGATAAATATTACGGACCCTTCCTCAGCGAGCCTAATCGCAGGCGCCAGAACTTCGGCGACGGTGAGTTTTCCACTTCCGAATGTTTCCACAGTATCGACCCATGCAGCAGCAGCACCTGCTCGCTTGTTTATTCATCGTATGATCAGAGGTGTCAGAGAAACAAACCCTGGGACGGTGACACAGTTGAGGTCTGTGAGAGGAATCTGGGGGCCTTTAACACCTCGTTGACGCATGTAATCGACCGACAACTTCTGAGGAGAGTGGCCAGATCCGTTCATCGCCTTTATGGTTTTCGTTTTAGCATCATAGAAGAGACAAAAGGCATCCCTATTTCATTCTCAGATTGATATTGTGCACTTGCTCTCGAAAGAGACCCACCCTCCTATGCCGCAGCAACTTGGCTCAGTCACATTGAGAGCGGCAGAGGTTGCAACAGCAGCATCAGCTGCGAAGGAGAGCACACAATGTCGGTGGAAGCTGAGATCGAGAACGCCAGCACTCACCTGCATTCCCTCCTTTCCTTAGGATTTCGAGCCCAGCCTCCGCTGCTAGAGGTTGGGAACATGCGACGACACCCTTGGTGCCATAGACTTGGGATCGTCGACTTGGAAATTGCTGAAACACGAGATCAGGTTGGTCTACCTTACTCCAATCGACTTTCATTGCGGCAAATGCGGAGGTAATGAGAAAGACGGCGATGAGGAGCTACGAGAAATCACTCCGGATTCTTAAAAGCGGAGCGTCTAGCGCTCACACACTATCAGATGGTGCTTCGTGCTCACATGAGCTCACATGAATGTGACCACTGACTCGGAACACCGGCGCAGCCAAATGATATCTATGATTAGTACAGAATAAGAATATTACGTAACAATAAGAGGAGTCGTTGTGATATCGCCGATCGGGCATCGGGCAGGGCGAAGGTGACCGTCTATTTTTTCGTCATGTCTCTAGAACTCCGTTTCCAATCAGCATCGACGGAGTACCAGAAAATACAAACAGAACTGGCAAGTTTGGTGGAGAATCGCACTCGTCTCGATGCTCAGCTTTCCGAGAACGAGATGGTCAAAAAGGTTCGCCGAAACGTCTTCGCAAACTCATTTTTTATCAACTCCATCTTCCAGGAGTTTGCGCAGTTAACCCCCAGTAATACTGTCTATAAACTTGTGGGACCTGTATTGGTGCCTCAAGATCAGAATGAGGCTAAAACCAATGTGGAGACGCGCCTGGAATTTATCAAGAGCGAAATGTCACTGGTTTCATGTCCAAGTTGAATGCAGGACTCATCAGTATCACAGAAAACGTGTAGATGCACAAATAAGTGACAGCGAGGACAGGTCAGAGAAAAAGAAGAATGAGGTACTTCCACCTTCTCATCTTTCCCAATGATAAGTTTAACCCGACAATTGTTGTGTCGCAGCTCGTCGAAATCCAAACGAAGCTTCAGCAGGCTCAATCTACGCCAAATCCCTAGACGAGTGCTGCTGCGAAAATATCTCGAAATCGAATTGCTGGTCCCTAATGGAGTACCAACTCACTTGAGCGATTGACTTGTATTAATAACCCCACGATCACCCCGAGTGCTACTCATACAGTGTACACCGTGCATACTACTAAAAACTACATATGGCAGATCGACACATACTAACCATCAATGAAAAGCTGCTCGCGTCAATACAAACCTCTCATAGAAACCGAGCGCGACTGTTTTTGATGGACCAAGGCTCTTTGCCTTGATCATCCCAAGCTCTCGCATAGCAACGTCCCAGGGGAATTGACCAGCGGTGTTTGGGCATTCGTGAATATATGCGTAGGAAGCCTTCAACCTTGCCACCTCCTCCGATGAGAAGAAAAGAAAAGACGACAAGTCTGGGGCAGCAGCGAAATCACGAGCAAGGGAGCGAAGAACGTCCTGCCGCCGTTCAATTTTAAGGCCAGAGAAACTACGACGGATACTCTTCCTGTGCTCTTCACGCATCTTTTCGACGTGTTCGCGTATCTTGGAGAGTTCGATTTCCATCGTCAAAGCAGCATACTCATTGCTGTACTTCACACACCGCACCCTTGACTCGGCATCCTGCCATGGCTTCTCGAGAGAGGAATCTCTGTGACCGTGGTGTTTGGAAAAAGCGCCGTCGACTTGTTGCAGCTTCAGGTCCCGGTATTTCCGGGCGTGGCTCATAATCGCATCCATAACAAATTCTGTCATGCCTTTGGGACGCTGAGCATTGATTTCGTTGGTTTCCAGTTTCTCCTCCCCACATTCTTTCCACTCTGGGGAGCGCTTGTGATAGAGCCTTGTATCACTTTTTATGACCTCCGGTAAAACGGTCAATCCACTCTTCGCTCCATCGAGAATATTGCAAAACCTGTGGTTATATAAATGTATGTTCCATGACTACAGCAACCGCGACCTACATGTAAGCCAAGCGAATGGTTTCATTATGCGCATATCCAAGGGTGTACACTGCCACGTCGTGTAGATTCGAGTACTTTCCCACTGACGATATGTCGCGCAATCCTCCTAGCAAAAATGACTGCAGGCGGGGTATGAGATCGTCGAGTTGACTTCCTTGGTGTTGTTCCAAAAAATCATCGACTCGTAGGGTGTTCTTATGGAAATTCTCGGAGAGATTATCAGGCGGATGAGAATATTTGAGGTCGGCGTTGTTGAAGTGCGACACTATGGACGGCTGCCAAACAGCAATTGCCTTGTCCCCATCATAATCGCCTAATTGTTGCTCAATATCTTGACATGGATACAATTTCATGATCTGACGTACCTCCAGCAAGAAGATCTGCAAAGCGGCGAGTTCCCTGCACAGAGCACACTATCACGTCTGTGTAGCGTCTGAGCTCTGATTTTTCGACAGCTCTGACCTGCTTCCAAATCATTAAGATGCAAAAGAAACAGTAGAGGACAGATCAGCATGCCTTCTGAGTATCTGTCGGCAGTTTACAAGGATGTCGTGTGAGCTGTTATCGGCTTAGCGTCTGTTAAGGAGCGACATTGAATAACACTGACCAGGACATCACCCAATACAACATTTGACTCTGTTCCATCAGGACAGAGGAATTTCGGATCCTTTGAAAGAATTTGCACTTCATCAGGAGCCAATGTTCCAGAAGGGTCTAAGGTGGACGACAATGGTCATATAAACGATGTCTTCGTTATTGATAACCTCGCACCTGGCACAATCCATCCCATACAAGACATGGGCACCTCGATTCTATATCGTTGTACAAAGTGGTCGACCATCGTCTTAAGAACATGGCGAAGCTTGTCAGCGAGGACTGGGCAATCACGAGGAGTAAAACCAGAGTCAAGCATGACCATTACCGTCTCTTCAAGAGAAGAAGGGCAACCTGAGATCTCGTCACCCCACCAAGCGACTGAGCGAGGAGTTTCAATGATCGCATTCAAATCGTCTTCGTCATCATCCTCAATGTCGTCGTCTTTGACGGCAAAGCCTCTTGATCGAGCCTCTCCACCAGCTTCACGAGCTAATCTGGATCCGACCACAGCGCCAGCTCTAGCAACACTATGCCATAGACGATACATGGCGTCTGGACCATCCCAGTCAAGCAAACTGTTGACGATAGCATCCAAACCTTCCTTCATCAGATCAACAAATACTGAGTGTGGAACACCATTTTCAGCAAAGTTCACTATGGTCTCTGCAGCAAGGCGGGAGGGAGAGCGCAGATGAGATGACCGTAGCACATCAATCGTTAAGTGACCAGGTGATAGTTTTTGAGTTTCAGGATATTTGACTTTGATTTGTGATTCACGCAACCAAACCCGAGGGACGTCAGAACAATTTCCCGATGAATCAGGATGCAAGAGTAGAAGTCCCTATAGGAAAATAAATATTCAGCTTTCCCGACACTCGAGAAAGTGTCTGTTACCTTGGCGCCAGCGATTCTACATTGTATTGCCGTCGGTGTTGTGTCCCATTGCAAGAGCTCGCGTAATGCCTTCAAGGCAATTTTGTTAATATACCCGCAGCCATCTGTCATGTCCGGACCCCCCGGATCTTTGGTGCAGAAGTTAGTCTTCACTAGAATTAATGACAATACCAATAACTTACCTTCCTCTTTCAAATATATGATATTTTCCTGGCTGATGGTAATACCTGGGACAGAGTTCGAAAGTCCTAACGCAAACCGCGAGGACCATTTTGCCATAGTCTGAAACGCATCAGTAATGTTCCCGAACTTTCAGACTGTTGCCAACCTGAGCCGTATTATAATATATAGGGTTATGCCAGTCAAGATAATCCTCCAGAGACGGCGGTGGAGGATGAGCATGAGAAGGAATTCGACCGCATCCCGTCGAAGAATCAGTCGCCACGAGAAAAACACTTCCATCTCTTGCATAAAATGCTCGATAAACCAGACCACAGAGAAGAAAGTGTTGCGAGAAAAACTCCACGAGGCCATGCTGAGGCTTGTTTAGAATATTCCTCGGCACCTTCACGCGTAAGAAATTTTTCGAGCCATATTGTCGGGTCAGTCTCGATGAGGACCCAAGCTCCGGCGGACTAAGTTGAATGCGGTATTCAGGTGTTATAGTCTTCTTGTCGATAGCCTTCAAAGTTGCACCAAAATGCACTTTCCCTCCATACCAACCATCAGCTTGTCGCTGGAAACCGTCAAAATTATCACCCATTGCAAGAGCGAGTTCGTGCTCTCGGTCAAGCTCTTTCCAAGGCGACTTGTTATGACGTCAGTTATCGACTATCGCAAACCAAAGAAACACTGTACCAGAACTGCCTTTTCCTTCACGAAGAATCCCTCTGCTTCGCCCATGGAGTCCTGGCATGCTGCAAATACCTGAGCTACGCGTGGGGTAGCTTCTTGGTTTGTGCCGCGGAGCTTATCCAAATCGGGAATATTGATGTTCTCGTATGCAAGAACGTCGTAACTGACCATTTTAGCAATCAGCCACTGTACCCCGAAGGATATGTTTTTGCTGTCAAAATAAGCTTGTAGATTTCGATCATGAGCCTGTGAAATTCGTCAAGAAAAGTCTCGAAAACTGCGCGAGAAGCACCTACGATTGAATGGATTCTGATTTTTGCATCGCCAAATCTCGCATTCTTACGTGAAGACAAAGAATTGTCAGGAGGCTCCTCTTTTTTCCGTTTACCTAAGACGGAGGACCAACTGCTCGAAGGTGAAGCCGAATCTGCTGAATCCGACGAGTCAACAGACATAGCTGAAAGGGGTTGGGCAGAGCTAGAGCCAGCAGCGGCAATTGACGAACGGGAGGCCACTGGAATGTCAACTCTCGAGGTAATGCTGTTCACAGTACCATTCAAGACTGTGACTAGTTGTTAGGCTCTCAGATAACATCAACGATGGGTTAACTTACCCTCTTCCGGCATATTGCCCATCATATCACTCAGGTCTTCCAGACCGGAGTAGACGGATGATTGCTATGATGTCGGTGTTAATTATGCGAGAAAGATACCAGGATAGGAGACTGACTGTTGATGAGATTGAGTCGCTTGAAGCACTCCTTTCTACTGGTAGTGGAATGACAGGAATTAGGGCAGAATTAACCTCTTGGTGATGCGGAGTGAGTCCATGTCCATAACTATGTCACTTCACGCGCAAAATGCAAGATCAAAAACAATCGTACCTTCTGCAAATTCCCACTCGTCGTCTACAAAAATCTCCTCTTGTACCTCGCGGTAATAAGCCCGTGTCATACCTCTCGACATCCCTAGATACACAAGATATGTGCAAGACGTAGTTCCTAGTAGATGTGAGATCAAAAAATCAAGACAAGGACGATGATGAAAAATGTAATGGAGACCAAGTTATTGCAGGCCAACTTGAGTTGGATCAAACTGATCATCCAAAGAGATCATCCAAAGAAACACGATTGGAAAGCTCCGAGTCGCTCAAGATAGAAGGTGTACGATTCAGCTGCAACGTTGTTGACAATGAGGCTGGTTGCAAATAGATGTATTGAAGTCGCGATTGACTGACTTCGAACGTTCAGCCATAGCGTGCAAGGTTGTAACATACTACTAGTACACCAGTAGTCGACCTTTCTTTTGCAACATCGCATCAAATGACAATTATGATCTGTCGATTGTCTCTCCTTGCTGCTGAAATTGGCGTGGGTGCTGTGTCGTGCGGTGTTAGGACCACTGTTAAGAAGCTGGGAAGTAACGAGTAGCATATCATGGTTACAAACATATTCCTACTGCATAAATATAAACCCTATATGTGATATTGATAGCCCATCAGCTTTCCGTTCTTGACCGAGCCCTCAAGCGGTTCCTTCCCATTCGTGAAGTGTACCAGCTAGAGTAACCCAGCCTCGATGTCACCGAACCCTCGAAACAAGGGCTCTCTAGACGTGAAGCTTTGCATCATTTGGGCGTAAAAGACAATAAAGATCCATAGGACCGGGTCAGTCGAAGGCATGTTAGTGGCACATATTTGAAATAAATGCTTATTGTATGAGTGCCTCTACATGACGAGTATGAACAAGGGCTCGGAGTGCAGTCTAGAATGCCATGCAGACTCTGCAGGTTTGGTCAACTAGAAATTGGACCATGGAAAACCAGGACCAAAATCACGGAACAGACTACGTTGGGCGAGCAAGTTCATCTGTGCGAGTGAGTAGACGTACACATTAACTCGGCCATCACACCCCTACGACTGTTGTGCAGCCTGCATGTGTGCCAAATCCCGCTCTGTCTCTGGACTCTTCAAGATCTTTTCCAGCTTAAATCGTTTCCGCGCGGATATTGGAGGGCAGTTTCGTATTAACACGGTATCGTTCAATCGAAGGACTGTTCCATGACTCAGCATATATGCGGAGAATGACATGGTGATGACAGACCTCCTTGTTCGTCGTGTGTTAGAATCTTTTTGCTTCGTTCAATGCGCTGAAGCGGCAGGGTAAGCATGCTTATTCTTCGTAGAGCCAAATTGAAAGTATACTTTTCCGGTCAAGTTGTGGATAATATGGCGCGAGACAGTCACAGTGGCTGTCTTGTGCATACATCCGACTTTAGTGACGATTCCTGTTAATGCCATGGGGGGCATGGTAGGCAAGTAAAATGAGTGTTTGAGCTTGTGAAGCTACTGTTTGAACTCTTTATAGCGTGGGAACATCAGAATGGGTGACTTTGACATGACACATACAAATTGACAAGCTCTCTGGACCGTGCACGATGGAACTCTCTTGGTCGTCAAAAACGAGTACTACCATTAGCATTCGGTCCCCTATATTTTGGAAACCGCGTTATCTTACCATTCAACTGCTTACTAGTAAAGGAGGTACGAATCTATTGTTGAGTTCGCGGCCTCGAGTTGCGCACAAGTATAACTCATTTTTTCCCAAACGTGAATGTCGCCATCCTTTTTGCATCCGTCCAAAACCCTTGTATGTAATCCACTTGCTCCTAGGGGACATGAAACCTTGCTCTGATGCTAGCAAGGGCTGATTTTTAGGACAGCGCGTCAAGGACCGGGAGGCACACCAAATACGCGCAAACATACAGGCGTAAGAATACCTAATGCTCGCCGTTGTCATCATACTCCCTCTTTGCCTCTGCCTCATCAATTACTTGTTTGTCAGTTACAACTATGGCGCAGGCATTAAAAATTCTTTATGCAGTGATATCTAGCGCACCCCCTGGATACTCTCTTCGCCCGTTCAATCACCCTACTATATACAATGTTTCCCTTGTCATTGGTTGCTCAAAATTTATATTGCACCCTCATTTCACCCATCAAACCAAAGGCACGAGAATTTATGTAAGTTTTCTCGTGATTAAAATTTCGTAATGTAAAGGACAAAACATTATCAAGGAGGTACTACACTACACTCACTCCACACCTAAGTTCTGTATGGGAGAGAGTGGACGAGGGAATTGGGGACACGAGGATGAAAAAACCAATAAGTGGTGCATGGAGAAGCGCTGCCCAATGAATGCGCTCGACCGGTCACCGCAAGCGACGGTGCGGTGACTTCCCATTCCGTTGGTGCTGATGAGGCTGTAGGAACTTCCAAAAGCGCCTGAAGGGGTTGGGGACAGAATTCGGTGTAGGTAGCTCGGCGATGGGAGTGACCAAACGTGGCAGAATAGCGCAGAATGGGCATACGCACTGATGCGGCGGTGAAGAGGAAGAAAACTTATTGAGCGGTGGTTGAGGCCTAGGTCTTCATCATTGATGTGATCGTCCCTGTTGGGAGCCGATCTACTTCGGAATGCCAACAGGGGATTACTACGGTGCTTTAGATTGTTATAAGAAGCATTGGGTCTACTAATATTTGGGTCCCACAGGTCCCACCGAGACTCAGGTTCAACAGGCGTGGTGAGTAGTACTCGATGACAAGTTATACATGAGCAGAAAATAGGTGCTGCAGGTCTTGACTGGTGACCTCTGCTGTAGCACGTACCAAGTTGTTTTGGGGAGCTGAATTACTCGTCGGAAGGGTAACAGGGCACTCATCACTCCGGTAATCAACGAGGGGCCGACATTAATGGTGTTCTGTTCGGCCTTGAGCTTTATTATGATCACGTATGTTTGCTATAAAGTATGGAACTCGAGTGCCCCTCTGACCTCTCTAACTTGTCAAGCTATGCTTGCCACCATTCTGCTACTCGGTCTGCCGTTCTGTACTGCAGAGTCGGCATCCAGTTATGCAGGATCAACTGTCGTTGATTCTTATCCTCCCCCCGGTGCAACCAATACTGCTGTTGACACTTACTTCCCGGACGCATCTCAAGTCGGTTATGCAGGTCCAACGCCTAGTCAGTGATAATGCTAATTTTATTTCTCATCTTCTAATCAAAACATTCAGCCGGTGCTGAACCTGCCGCCATCGTCACTGCCGTCCCGTTTTCTAAGGTTGAAAACGTTTTTCCCTTATCCAGGCCCAATTCCGCAGATGGAGCAGACAATACTTTCAATGTAATGCGTCACTGGGGCAACTTGTCGCCCATGTACTCTGTGGAGTCGTTCGGTCTTCCTGGTGTATCCCCCGTCGTCCCAGAAGGGTGTGGCATTAACGCGGTACATCTCTTGATGCGTCATGGCGCCCGCTATCCAACCTCTGACTCCGGATTGTCTGAGTTTGCCTCTGATATACATGCTGCTGCATCGAAAGAAGACCTCAGTGTCACTGGTGATTTGGAATTCTTGGCAACTTGGACATACAAGTTGGGCGCAGAGATCTTGACGCCTTTCGGCCGCAACTCGCTGTACGTTCACTCTCCTTTATGATACTTCCACTGACGCTCCCCTCCATTAGCTTCAGCAATGGGGTTGCTTTTCGTTTCAGATATGGCGAGTTGCTCAATGCATTCACCGACCTCCCAGTATTCCGTACTACTTCTGAAGGTTTGCCTGCATTGACCGTTTGTTTCAAAACGCGCTCTGATGGTTTGCTTATATCGTTTAGATCGCATGGTGGATTCTGCGTGAGCAATTCATTCAGCTTTCTGCGTGCACTGTGCCTGATAATGCTACCGGTAGCCTAAACTTTGCTGCAGGCTTTTTTGGGGTCAGAACTTATCAGACTGACTATCACCAGGAGATTATCATCGAGGAGAACAACTTCAACAACACCCTCGCTCCTTATGATGTGTGCCCCAATGCCAATACAGCGGATATCGGTTACTTCGGTGATATTCCGGCTAGTGAATGGGCGAATATCTATCTTGAAGATGCTCGAAAGCGCTTGCAACCAATGATCAAAGGGTTTAATTTGACCATCTCACGATTGGGTTATATGCAGCAACTATGCGCTTATGAGGTAATCACATCATTTATACGGTCTTTATGAATTTCTGATATCCCTCAGACTGTGGCCCTTGGATATTCCAAGTTTTGCGACCTTTTCACCGAGGAAGAATGGGAAGGATACGAATATTACAATGGTGTGTTTACTAAAATAATCCTTGCCGAGCTCGGCGATGATATCTATTTGCAGATCTTGGTGAGCTCATTGAGCGGTAAATCTTGTAGCCTGAGGGACTAATAACTTCATTGTGAACAAAGATTTCTGGTATAGCAGTGGACCAGGTAATCCAGCAGCAGCAGCGCAGGGCCTTGGCTATGTTCAAGAACTAGTGTCACGTCTGACTCACACTCCCATCAATGTCTGGAACAGCAGCACCAACAGCACTCTTGACTCGAGCAACATCACATTCCCTCTTAATCAACCTATATATGTAGACGCTACTCATGATGTGATCATTTCCACTAGTAGGTTACTACTTCCTTCCTTTCCAATGCAAGACTACTGATGGAAGGACCCAGTCATCACTGCTCTGAACTTTACCAGTCTAGCTGCAACCGGTCCTCTTCCAACCGACCATATACCCCCTCATCGTGTACGCAGTCCCATAGACCACCGCTTACCTCAATTTCTGACCAGTCAAATCAGTCTTATATTGTTAGCCAGATTGCACCTTTTGCCAGCCAGCTCATAGCGCAGGTACTCAGTTGCCCAGCCTCAGAGGAGCCAACTCATATCCAGTTCCTTCTGAACGATGGTGTAGTGCCGCTAACGGGCATCCATGGTTGCATGGAAGATTCGAACGGTCTCTGCACGCTGCCCAGCTTCATCAGCGGGATGCAGGAACGAATTGGAGAGATCAATTATGCGCATGATTGCTTCGCCAATTATACCATGCCCAATCCTGACAACATCATCGATGGAAGATACCCTAGTTAGAAGGATGATTGAGTACTTGATTGTATATGTGCACAAGTTGCCATTTTTTGAAGACTGTTAGTAAACTTTGACAACCATTAGATGAAGCTGAGTTTGGCTGGCAGCAAGCATCAGGAAATGTACACAGACTTAACCTTGCCTTAAACAAACATGAGTTGTACTTTTGCAACTTGGTAAAGATGGACTTACTATTCCAGAAATTCATCTTCAACATATTCAGAAAAAGTTGTTCAGTTATATTAGTATTGTCACAAATGCCTTGCAAACTCCTAAATCTCCCTCTACAATTCCATTAGCACCCACCACACATGTTACTCCCATGACAGAAGATGAGAGGCTATACTGTTAGAAAGATAAGCCTAAAACTAGGATACATTATTTGGCTGACTTATCCATGATCCAGATTGATACATCCTTTGATACATCCACAGTGAATCCCAAATATTGCTTCTTGGAACTTACCAGGCCATGTTGAGAGGGGTCAGATACCAAATAAGAACACTCTCAGCCACCCCATGCCACTGCCACCCACTGCACCCTCTATCTAATCCAGTGGCTATAAACATGTTGAAATTTGGATCTTTGACTTGTTAGGTGGTTAGGCATATGTACTTGACCTTAACCAACCAGGAACAGACAGGCACCCTACCTGGGATACTTAGATATACATGATGTAGTCATGCCACAGCTTGGCTCTGGCTCACTTGGGTTTGACTTTGCCAGCTGTAACCCCAGTTTGGTTATCCTGGTGAACTGAGCCACCCATTTCCAACTCAGTTCAGCTCACTAGCTGCACAAACTAGCTACAACCCAGTCATGTGCAAATATTGGCTTGCGCCAGCTTAAAACAGCTCAAGCTGATGCTCACAAAATCATTTGTGAATGCTGCAGTCTGCAGGCAAGCGCTAGCACTCATCTAGGTATGAAGCACTCACTGTTGAATCCAGTTCAACCTGTCGCTGTAATATTCAAGTACACACTCCTTATCTATCATATAACATGGATAAGGTCCCTGTTAAGGTCGTACTCAAATAGGTTCGGATCTGAAGGGCTTCGGCCTCAGCTCGTACACTGTGCCCCTTTCCCGAGTATAGCCCCGTATTTCAGAATACTATACTTATCGTATCCAAAGATCCGGATGGCTATCGTAGCGTATCCGAAGGTCCGGACGACTATCATATGGTATCCGGATGTAGAGACAAGTATTGTATTCCTATCTGGATGGCGTCCAGATATTGGACGGAAGTATATAGGCTAGTCTAGACAAGTCTAAGACTAGAAACTAACAGAGTATAGACTATCCGAAGATAGAGGCAGATGCGTTTAGACTATCGAATACAATCCTTAAGTCTCAGAGGGTGACAAGAGTTGATAAGACTCGAGTCCGGATAACAGAATGAGGACAATCTAAGATGATATTTGAACTGGGGTGCTAAGGACATATACAAGAGTTTATATACAATAGAACTACACAAGAGGCTATGCACAAAGTATCGCAATGTATAAGCAACGCTTATTAGAAGTCAAACATAAGCCGGAAGTTAATCACAGGTGAACGGATCAGTAAACATAGCCGGAAGTAAACATAACCGATATACCAGAAGGGAGGATATACTAAATGGAGGAAATAAGCAGTGTTTAATGTTATATGAACAGGATATGAATGAAGAAGCTTATTGTGACGGATCTGGTATGGATCTGATCGGATCTGACATCCGGAACTTCAGATGAGAAGCGTGAATGTATGGGATATGACAGTATCCCCCCTTTAGGGCCGATCCCTAGAAGGCCAAGAATTGTAGATCCGGTCCAGACAAGGAATGCGAGAATCGATGGAGAAGAATGATGGTAGTATTGCTGAGTTTGGATTTCCACAGATATACCAACGTCAAAGCGTCACAGATGATTCCTACCCCCACTTATTAACACACACTAGCTTAACTTGAAAAATGTCTGGCAACAACTCTGGAGCTCAGAAATCTGCTAGGGCTAGGCTTGAGGAGCTTAGGCAACAGATTTTGGACGTGGAAGAAGCAGCCTGGATGGAGGAAGAGGCTTTGAGGGCTCAAGAGGCAGAGTGGAAGTGCTTAGTGGATCTGGAGAAAGTGAGGCAAGCGGAGATCCGGATCCAGCAAGCGGAAGAGAAAGGCATCAGGAAATAGTTAAGGAAATGGTGCGTTTCGGATCCGTTTGCTAGTCTTTCACTAATGTTTCGGATAGACTCAGAAGATGTCTACTAAGGAGGACGGATCCTGTGCGCGCTGCTCCGGAAGGGCATGGATCTGTCAATGGACGGATGCAGCTGCTAATCCTTTGGTGAGTTGTCTGGAAGCTTCAGATCCGCGTTTTTTGACATCCAGATAGGTTAAGTCTTGTGACGCTTGCCGGAAGGACAAGGCCACTTGTCCTGGACGGCCCAGAACTGTCAAGGCTTCCAAGGGTAAGAAAAGGCAGTGTGCTGCCGGATCTCCTTCCCCCAGGGGCAAGGGTAAGAAACATCAGCAAAGTCCCACTCCAGAGGCTCCGGATTACATGGAGTATGATGACCAGGCTTGGGTTGCTGCTGCTAACAACATAGTAGCGGAGCTGGCTAGGACCAACGCTCTCCTGGAGAAGAGTATTGAAGCGGCCAAGGGAAGTAGGGCTGCCACGGAGCGGATGTGTTCCGGATTGGAGTTGTTCCTCCAGCAACAGAGGGAATTCCAAGCCCTCTTGTTCAAGGAGCTTAGGCTTGACCCCCAGATTGCTTCGGATAAGGCTCGGATGGGTCCGGATGAGGAAGAGGAAGGTGATGAGGAGATGGAAAATGCGTCCGGAAGTGAGGAGGGGGGATCCGGAGGGGATGAGGGGTCTATGGAGATGTAGATATTTTTGGATCCGTTTTCTTAACTTCCGCTACTTGTACTTGTAGTTTCCGTTATGTACAATCTGTATACTTCAGTTTTGAATAGGGCCAGGCTTGTCCAGATATGCTGAGTGATAATCTGATACTAGTTTGGACGCGTTTCCGAGTTCTGTAGCTAGTAACCATGAAGTCTCTTCATCTGTTCCTTCATATCCGGACCATCGGACGAGGTATAAGAGTTGACATTGTCTTCTTCATCGGTCTAGCTTAGAGTCTAGGATTTCAGATATCTCATACTCTGGTTCTCCATTAACTTCTACTGGAGGCGGAGGGGGTTGGATATGATTAAGAATGGTGTTCGGTGTTGCAGGTTCTAATTGGGACACATGGAAAACAGGATGGACAGAACACATAGAATCTGGAAGTCAGATGGTAATGAAATGTGATCCTGGACAAGCTATAATCTCAAATGGACCTAAGTTCTTTTCTGATAGTTTCTTGGACGGACGAGTGGAACAGAAGTATTTAGATTTCATGAATACTTGTTCTCCAACTTTGAAGTCCGGAGCGGGTATCCAATGCAGGTCCGCAGGTCCTTGATATCTTTTCTGTGCAAGAGACATTTCTTCTCAGAGGAATAGGTGTAGTTCGTTAAGGTCTGTAGCATAGTCACGGGCGAGGGCAGATGAGAGGTCGCATTCTGGATGGATGGATATGTTCGGATGGTAACCTTTATTGGCGAAGAATGGTGAAACTCCAGTGGTAGCACTCGGAGCATTATTATATGTGAATTCTGCCAATGGAAGGAGTTCCGACCAGTTATCCTGCTGATAATTGCAGTAGATAAGGAGGTATTGTTCTAGGGTTTGGTTGGCTTGTTCCATTTGTCCATCTCCTTCCGGATGGTATCCAGATGTGAAGTGGAGGATCATATCGAGTGCCTTTCCTAGAGAACGGAAGAAATGAGATATGAACTCCATACCTCGGTCCAAAGTAACATGAGAAGGGATTCCGTGCTTAGAGAATACATGAAGCAGGAATAGTCTAGCGAGATCCGGAGAGGTAATGGTATCATGGGTTGGGACGAATATAGCTTGCTTGGATAAACGATCAATGATAACAAGGATGGCTGTATAGCCGGATGAGTCTGGAAGTTGTTCGATGAAATCCATGGATATGGAATTCCAAGGTCTTTCCGGTATGGGGAGTTGTTTCAGTAATCTGAATGGCTTATGTCTCGGAACCTTGGCTCGGGTGCAGGTAGTACAGGATTTGACGTAGTCCTTAACATAGGTACGTATACCGGGCCAGGTATATTCGTGTTGGATAAGCTCTAGGGTACGGTTCTGACTGAAGTGTCCTGATAACGGATGGTCATGGGTATTCCGAAGGACGTGAAGCCTAAGGTCATTGGATTCTGGAACGTATATGCGATTATCAAAATGGAGGAAACCACTATCATCCACGGTCCATCTATTGTTTGGAGGGTCGGACATGCATGCGGATCCAATAGGGTCATTAGGGAGTGTGGATAAGATATCCTTATGAAGCTGTTCAACATCCATAAGCACAGCTGCACGGAGCACTGGAAATGCTAAGGTTGATGCTCGTAGGGACGAAGCTAACTGTTTGGATGTGAATATGGGATGGAAATTATGAGGGTTAACTTGAGCATAGTCCTTATCCCCCTCTTTGGGATAGATGTCCCAGCGTCTAGTAAGGGAATCCAGTTTAGCTCCAAGTTTACCGGGACGGAAACGGATGATCATATTGAATTGGTGGAGGAATTCCGACCAACGAGCCTGACGGTGAGAGAGGAGTTTGGTAGTTGCAAAATACTCAAGGTTCTTATGGTCCATGACAACGTCAACAGGCTCGGACGAGCCTTCTAGATAGTGTTGCCAGGTCTGAAAAGCCTCGTGAATAGCTAAGAGTTCCTTATCATGGGTATCATAATTGAGTTCCGGAGGGGTAAGGGTTCTGGAATAGAATGCTACTGGACGGATTTCAGAATCCAGACATACTATGGACAGTATGCCAGCAATAGCGTAGTCCGAAGCGTCCGTTTCCACAATCAAAGGAATGTTCGGCATCCAATGCGTTAGTATTGGAGCTGTAGTGAAAGCTTTCTTGAGCATTTCAAAGGATTTCTGGCACTCATCTGAAAAGTTCCAAGGTGCATCCTTGCGGGTAAGCTGCATGAGCGGAACTACAATATCCGAGTAGTTATAGATAAATCGACGATAGAAATTTGCAAATCTGAGGAAGGATTGAATATCCTTAACCTTCCGAGGTTCCGGCCAGTCTACGATAGCTTGTACTTTCTCGTTAGACATAGTGAGGCTGTCTGGAGATAAGAGATAACCAAGGTACTCCACGGACATGGAATGGAATTCGCATTTTTCGGGTTTGGCATAGAGCCAATGCTTGCGGAGGCGTCGAAGTACTTCTCGGATGTGATTCTTATGGGATGCGAGGTCTTGGGAATATATAAGGATGTCATCCAGATAGACGATAACACATATGTCTAGCATGTCAATGAAGATGCTATTGACAAACCGCTGGAATGCGGCCGGTGCATTGGTGAGACCTTCAGGCATAACCAGCCATTCATAGGAACCATAGCGCGTTCGGAAGGCAGTCTTCCACTCATCTCCGGATGCGATCCGGACGAGATGATAAGCGGAACGGAGGTCGATCTTCATATAGATTTTGGCATGGCTAGGGGATTCCAATAGGTCGGATATGAGAGGTAACGGATATCGGTCTTTCTTGGTTATCTGGTTGAGGCCACGGAAGTCCACACAAAGGCGTAAGGAACCATCCCTTTTCTTGACAAAGAGGACGGGTGCTCCATGAGGAGAGGAAGAGGAACGGAGGAGTCCGGTAGTGATATTTTCATCAAGAAACTTTCTAAGAGCTTCAAGCTCTACCGGGGATAACAGATAAATAGTTCCAAGGGGTGGGGCGGATCCTTCCTCCAAATCAATCTTGAGATCGTACGGACGATGAGGAGGAAGTTGACTAGCCTTTCCCTTATTGAAGACGTCCACAATCTCATGATAATCCGAAGGCACTCCGGATAGGTCCAGACCTTCGGACGAGAGCTTAGCAGAACGGAGATCTACTCCAGACGGATGAAGGTAAATGCTGAACTGAGTGGATCCTCCTAATTTACAGGCCCTGCAAAAGGCTACTGCATTGATTAGCAATATATTAGGAACCGGATTATCAGTGGATGGTTCTGGCAAAGTCGGAGGGTGAGGTTCCACTGCAGGAATGGGATCCGGAAGTGGAGGTGACGTCAGAGGGGTCGATGGCATTCTATGAGGTGTCGTCCGGAAGTCGATGCTGCCTGTAACCCAATCAATCAACGGATTGTGTAGGGAAAGCCAGCTATATCCAAGGACAATAAGACAAGATGAATCCAAAGGAGTAATGTAAAACGTTTCGGAGGTAACTTTGCCGGAAGAGAAATGGACGGAGAGATCTATAGCTTCGGAAATGGTAGCATTACAAGTACCGTCAAACAAGCGGAGCGGAATAGGAGGAATCGGATATGTACGGAGTTTTTGTTTTTGGACGAGACTAGTTTCTATAAAACAATGAGAGGAACCACAATCTACAAGAGCTGGAAATTCAGAGATACTAGGATAGTCCGGAAGTGAAACGTATGGACAAAGTGAAGTCGGATTCGAAAGCGCGACAGCGTTGAGTCTTAACTCCTTAGCACGGGTCGAGTCAACATGACCCTCATCCCGTGTGGAGTCAGGAGGGTCGCGGACTATTTTTTTGCTTCGGATGAAGCCTCCTGTTTAGTTTCAGGAGTGACCATGGCTGCACGTCCTTTAGCAGCACGAGAGGTCGACTTAGTGCAGTCCCGAGCAGAGTGCCCAGGTCTGCCACAGAATAGGCAGAGTTTCTTATCTAAATGTCTTTGACGTTCCTCGGCCATAAGCTTTCCATCCTTACCCAGCTTGGTATTAAGATCTGGAGCTTTAGGAGCGGATGAGGTAGATGTGGATGCGGGTTTAGCGGATTTATTCTGTCCAGATCTGTGATTTCTGGATCTGGACGGATGGGAACTAGTGCAGTCGGATGTGGAAGGTTTCGGAGGATTGGATGATGAGGACTTGGTCTCTCTAGAGATCTCACCCTTACGTTCCCAGTAACAGGCATCGATAGTCTGGGCAAGGGTTTTGAACTCTGAGAGGGTAGCGGGTTTACCCATGCAACTGATTTCATCCTTAATACGAGCTGGAAGTCTGTTATAGAATTGGCGATATAAGGCTCCGTCACCCCATCCGTGGACTTGTGAAGCAAGCCTTTGGAATTCTACAATGTACTTATTGATGCGTTGTCCTTCACGCATATTGAGTTGCTCGAGTTGCATCTCAGCATCTCCGGATGGGTCATGGGGTCCGAAATTAGTTTGAAGTTCTAACATGAACTCGGAGTAGTCATCCATCCAATCCGGATGAGAACTTAATCCGTCTGAAAGGAGGTCGGGTTCAAACCATTTGAGGGCCATGCCCTTAAGATAGGACTGGGCGAAGTTAACCTTGGCCTGGTCTGAATGGAAAGTCTTGGGTTTACTTTGGAAATTAAGCTCGCATTGAACAAAGAATGCGCGCAACTTCCTAGGCTCGGATCCGTCAAAGGTATCCGGCTCGCGAACTTTGACTTTGGAGTTGTCCGAAGAGGAAGTGCGTCAGTTATTACGCGCAAAGTTATTGATGGCCTCGGATAACTGCATAAAAACGCGGTCCTGAGCATTAAGACCATCGTCTTCATCATGGTCTGGTTCATCATCCGGATCTCCACCTTCATCATCAGGTGGGTTTTCTGCCTGGAGTATCATCATCTTCATCATCAGGATCTTCATCGTCCGGGGCTAATCCAGATGGAGTATGCATAGGGGTTTCTGGGTGCCTATGGTTCATCAACTCAGATATACTCTGAGCTGGTCCGGAAATGCTAGCGCGACATTGAGAGAAACTGGTGAAGGTATTGACTATGGGTGTAGGGTCTCGTCGCGTGGACACAAGTCCAGCATTACAGAGGGAGTTCTGTGCAGTTCTAGTAGGTGCCATGGAGAGTGTTGTAAGTATACTCGGAAAGGTGTGAGTTCGAATATATAGCCCCATATTTCAGAATACTATACTTATCGTATCCAAAGGTCCAGACGACTATCGTATGGTATCTGGATGTAGAGACAAGTATTGTATTCCTATCCGAAGATAAGGAATAGTATCGTATACCTATCCGAAGGTAAGGAATATTATTGTATTCCTATCCGAAGATAAGGAATAGTATCATATACTATCCAGATGGTGTCCGGATATCAGACGGAAGTATATAGGCTAGTCTAGACAAGTCTAAGACTAGAAACTAACAGAGTGTAGACTATCTGAAGATAGAGGCGGATGCGTTTAGACTATCGGATACAATCCTTAAGTCTTGGAGGGTGACAAGAGTTGGTAAGACTCAAGTCCGGATAACAGGATGAGGACAATCTAAGATGATATTTGAACTGGGGTGCTATAGGACATATACAAGAGTTTATATACAATAGAACTACACGAGAGGCTATGCACAAAGTATCGCAATGTATAAGCAACGCTTATTAGAAGTCAAACATAAGCCGGAAGTTAATCACAGGTGAACGGATCAGTAAACATAGCTGGAAGTAAACATAACCAATATACCGGAAGGGAGGATATACTAAATGGAGGAATTAAGCAGTGTTTAACGTTATATGAACAGGATATGAATGAAGAAGCTTATTGTGACGGATCTGGTACGGATCTGATCTGATCTGACATCCGGAACTTCGGATGAGAAGCACAAATGTATGGGATATGACAGTCCCAATTCAAATTGATGATAGATTTAGGCTGGAAGATATCTTGGGATCTGGCTCATATGGCATGTCAGTTACTTAATGTTGATTTTCACATTCAACTGATATAGACTCTACTTATTAGCTGTTGTGTACCATACACAAAACTTCCTGAATGATGATGTTGTTGTCATCAAACTTGAACATCTCTCTGAGTCTGATCACAAATCTTCTGTGGAGCATGAATACTATGTTTTAAAGCAACTTGAAGGTGGAGTTGGAATACCTCATACCATTTGGTTTGGCAGAGAATCATCATATCATGTTTTGGCCCTTGACCTCCTCAGGCCGTCACTCCATACACTCTTTATTGCTTGTAATTGAACATTCAGCCTTCAGACTTTCATGATTCTTAGAGTCCAGCTGATACTTTGGTTTGTGTCAAGTTCTTGCAGATGCTAATTTATTTCCCCAGCTCTCACATCTTGAGTATATCCACTCTCACAATTTCATTCATGGTGATATCAAACCCCAGAATGTATTGGTGGGCCTGAATGAATCAAGGCAAACTGCCTTTATCATTGACTTTGGCATTGCAAAGAGGTACTGGAACAGTACAACCAAAACACATATGCCATTTTGCTGAGGTTGAGGTCTCACAGGCACTCCCGCATTTGCCTCTATCGACAACCACTTAGGATTAGACTGACCTGTTGGGATGATATCAAATCACTCGCATACTTATTGATTTATCTACTGTGCAGCTCCCTTCCATGGTTAGCAGGCGATGACAAGAAGCTCTCAAGTGCAGTCATCCTTGAGCGCAAAGTGGACACCACCATTGCAAATTTATGTGATGGAATTCCTGCTGCATTTGCAAATCTTCTCATATATTCACACACTCTTTCTTTCTCTGAAGATCCTGACTATGACCATCTTCACTTGTTATTTCATGATCTCTGTGCCATGGAATCACACTCCCTTGATTTCAGCTTGCCAGGTGATCTGATCTCACATTCATTAGTGGCTCCTCTAGGTCCTCCTGTATCCAATGATATCACAGCAGCAGCAGCAGTCAAGGCAGTACCCCTGCATCTGACAAAAACTCCTGTTCACAAATCATCTCACATGTGAGTATCTTACTTCATTTTTGCACCTTCTTGAACTCATTAATATCATTTACAAGTTTATGCCTATGTAATTGCTTGCTGCTGCCTGCAACTACTACTATGTCCACCCCATATCAGACTCAGAAGAAGCATGTTATAGTTTAATGGTGTTCTTCATTTTTTTTTGATTCTATGAGTGTAGGTTTTATGTAGATACTAGATAGCATTGTGACACTGTTTGATGTACATAATGTAGAGAGTCTGTTGTAATTTTCATTGCAAGCAATGATGGAAATGAACCTTGAGTCAGAGCCTCATCATGACACTTGATGGCTCAACCTCTACTTAGTGCCAAACTCAACTTTAGATTCAATTCAATCAGCCTCACCATTAGCACAACTTGCCTGTAAGTCAGTGACACATTCACATTCTGCTTCTGAGACTCATGATGCCATCAAGCCTTCAAGCTCCACAAGTGATTCAGTTTCATTGACTTGATGTGTGCATGTACATTTTCTCAGATCTACCTGCAAATGTTTATATAGACGGTAAGCCTCTCCCTTTCTCTATAACAGTACTGGTACAATCACTAACATGAACACCCATTGTGGTCGTCATTGACTGAACACAACTAAACATCAAGTTCCAACCACCAGTGAAACTGCTACCCATTCCGAGTCCATCCATGGTGTTGCTGCCATCCCCATTGCTACAGCAACCATGAATGCTGTTGCAGCCCTCCAATGCCCTCATAAACAATGTCAACCTCCTCTGAGATACTGAACTGATAATGCTGATACTGAGGCTGATCTGTGTCAAGCTGCCTCTGCAGATTCAGGAGCTGGTGAAGAATTCAACCTCACTAACGTTAGTGGTGAGGAGGAGGAAGAATATCAGCCCCATGCACACAACAGCCCATCCAGACTTCCAACGGTCCTCTCAATACTCTGTCAACTGATCCAATGGCAACAGGAGATGGCACTTGTGATACTGCTCAGATTGATCCTGTCATATCCCATATATTCGCGCTTCTCATCTGAAGTTCTGGATATCAGATCCGTACCAGATCCGTTACGATAAGCTTCTTCATTCATATCCTCTTCATATAATGTTAAACACTGCTTAATTCCTCCATTTAGTATATCTTCCTTTCCAGTATATCGGTTATGCTTACTTCCGGCTATGTTTACTGATCCGTTAACCTGTGATTAACTTCCGGCCTATGCTTGACTTGTAATAAGTGTTGCTTATACATTGTGATACTTTGTGCATAGCCTTTCGCTTAGTTCTATTGTATATAAACTCTTGTATATGTCCTGTAGCACCCCAGTTAAAATATCATCTTAGATTGTCCTCATTCTGCCATCCGGACTCGAGTCTTATCAACTCTTGTCAGCCTCCGAGACTTAAGGATTATATCCGATAGTCTAACGCATCCGCCTCTATCTTTGGATAGTCTATACTCTGTTAGTTTCTAGTCTTAGACTTGTCTAGACTAGCCTTTTGTCATATCCCAGATTCCGGACCTATCCTATAGTTGGATTTATGGACTAATCCTTAGATTAGATTCCTAGACCTCATCCATAACCATTTCCAGTCTTATCCACTATCGCACTTGTCCAACTACCGCTCATCCATCCAATCTGATATGCCTATCCGATACGATAAGCTTTCTAATTCATTACCTGTCCATATAACATTAACACAGCCTATTGCTTTATCTGATATGCCTATTCACTCTGGATCCAATACGATAAGCTTTCTTATTCATTACCTGTCTATATAACATTAACACAGCCTATTCCTTTATTCAGTATTCTCTACCTTTCGGATAACCGGTTCTATACTTACCCGATATCTTTGCTACTCGTCTATTACCGGTACTTGGTTGTTTACCTATCTGCTATGCTTACTGATCCATTATCCTTTGACTGCGCTAATGTACATAGCCTCAGACACTGCCTCTGATTATTCCATTAGCTACCTACAGTATATAAACTCTTGTACATCTCGATAGATCCTCAGTTCGAATATTACATTGTCTTGCAGCATTCTTGTCCTCGCACATTAGTGTTGTAAGGACCCCTTCTCTATCCTTTGGGCCTAGGGATTGATTCCCTAGGCCAGAGCTCCGCTCTTCTGCGTTTCTTGGACTTCATCCATTCCCGGATTCTATCTTAAGCCTAAAGGATTGTATCCTTAGGTTAAAGTCTTGTCTTTCCGATACTTACACTCTTTCTGATCCTTATCCTACTCCGTCTCTACCTAAGGGTAGTCTATATCCATCCGCGTCTGCTCCAGAACCCCTATTTGGAACTCCGGACCACTATTCCTGCCTCGGACTGTGTCCTTTGCAGTATATCCACCCTATGTCTTCACTAAGGATTGATACGCACGTTTATCCCACTTCCTATCAAGTGGACGGAACTCCATCCGAGTTTCTGATACTCATCCAGAAGTTTCCTGCACTCATCCGGACGGTTCCCACACTCATCCGGAAGTCCTTTGGACACTCCACCAGAGTTGTCTGCCTCCAGAGTCCTCTGGACTTTGTTAGGACCTTATTGGACTTTATCCGAAATTAAGGGCACTGTACTCAGGTGAGGGGCACAGCATACAAGCTGAGGCCAAAGCCCTTCTGAGTCAGTCATACTCACCCCTCCGAGAGATTGTATGCACCCGGCATGTGATGGTCTTTAACACCTTTATACTTCCGTCCAATATCCAGACGCCCTTCAGATAAGTATACGTTACTATTCCTTATCTTCGGATAGGAATACAATACTTGTCCCTACATCCGGATATCATACGATAGTCGTCCGGACCTTCAGATACGCTATGATAGCCATCTGGATCTTTGGATATGATAAGTATAGTATTCTGAAATACGGGGCTATACTCGGGAAAGGGGCACAGCGTATGAGCTGAGGCCGCAGCCCTTCGGATCCGATATCATTTGAGCATGACCTTAACAGTCCTCATTCTGCTATCTGGACTCGAGTCTTATCAACTCTTGTCACCCTCCGAGACTTAAGGATTGTATCCGATAGTCTAACACATCCACCTCTATCTTTGGATAGTCTACACTCCATTAGTTTCTAGTCTTAGACTTGTCTAGACTAGCCTTTATACTTCTGTCCAATATCTGGACACACCTTCATATAAGTATACAATACTAATCCTTATCTTCAGATAGGAATACAATACTTATCCTTACCTTCGGATAGGTAACGACACTTGTCCCTACATCCAGATATCATACAATAGTCATCTGGACTTTCGGATATGCTACAATAGCCATCTGGATCTTCGGATATGATACTGATAGTATTCTGAAATACTGGGCTATACTCAGGAAAGGGGCACAGCATATGAGCTGAGGCTGAAGCCCTTCGGATCCGAACCTATTTGAGTATGACCTTAACAGATCCCATGGCCACAGGAGTGGGAACAAGGCACCTCAAGACCTCTGCTGACATTCACCACTTTTTTGGAAGGAAACTGAAGGTGAGCATACATGCATCTTGTGCAAGTGAGTAGCATCTTAGACTGAGTCTTTTACTGGTTCTGACATCTTTTACCAGGCATATACATACAAATGACCCATCCCACCATGTTGTTAAATATGCTTCAAAGACAAACAATTCAGTTCTTTGCAGTCATCTGTACAAGAACCACATCATCCTCTATCTGCTTCAAGCTGAACTACAGGACTGGCTGATCATCATACAACCTGTGCTAGACAACCTGAATAATGGATGAACATTTGCACAGATGTGTGAAAAGCTCCAGGACTCAAAGTATACCATTGACACGCTTGGTGGCCCACCTAGTCCAGCACATAATGGCTTGCCAATTGGTATAATTTTGGACTATGACCTATCAGCATACTCTACTGAGGAAATGCATAGGCATATCATTAAATTCATAGTTACTGACAACCAGGTGAGTAGTATCTAATTTATTTGTGCCATTACTAATAGCTGACCCTACTAGGCCATCAGTATTGTGGAATGTCCTGAGTTTTGTAGATTGCTCCTTTTCCTGTAGTGAGACCTGAAGGACAACAAAATTTCTCACCACATCAAATTCCATCAACTAATTATTGATGCATGGGATGAGTACTTTCAAGCCATAAAGCATGACCTGGCAGTAAGTTTGCAACTAGTGAGACTGCACAATATCATCTGACTATATCTTGCAGACTGCCCAAGGAAAAGTCTCCTTCACATTGGACATATGGTCCGATGTGAAGCTTCACCCTTTCCTGGCAATTACTGTGCATTGGATTGCCAAGAAAAATGGTTCAGTACTTGTCCTCAAGGTGGCCCTCATTGCCTTTCACCACATCCCTGGCAGTCATACAGGGAGGCTACTTGGGAAAACAATTCAGAATCTGATTGAATGCGCTGGTGTGCAATCTAATGTAAATATTTCATTTGACATCACAGTGTGACATTCTCTAACTTATGTTAGATGGGGTATTTTACTTTAGACAATGCCACAAACAATCAAACTGCAATGGAAGAATTGTCTGAGCTCTTGGCAGAAGACAACATCAAGTTTGATGAGGTTGATCACAGAATCATGTGTTTCCCACATGTTATCAATATATGTGTACATCACATCATTGAAGAACACATGAACACTGACTTTTCAGAGGCACTGAATGTGTTGATAGTTCAAGTTGGCCCCCAATGGTTAGACAAGAAAGCATATGTTGAGGCACTGAAGAGTGGCATTGTCGATCGTGCCAGAGCTGTTGTGCACATGATACATGCATCAGGCATGTGACATGACAGGTTTTGCGAGACCATCATCAATGGCAACAATTCAGGATTCTTCATCAATCAGCAGAATGAGGTCATAAGGCTCCCAGTTGTGGAATTGTTGTGTGATGAGCTAATGCACTGAGATTTGACATATATCATGCTCAATCAGCTGCAAATGCTTCATCAGGTATGGTGTTCTTATGCTTAACATTTTCAGTAGATTAACGGTGACACAGGCCATTGACCAGTTCTTTAGCATTCCTGCTCAACAAAACATTTCTCATCACAAACTAGATGTAATGCAATGGCAGGTCTTGCAAGATCTTGAGGTAGTCCTAGAGGTAAGTCTTAATATTCTCAAGAAATGCACCTCAGATTCATCTTATTGATATATATCAGCTGTACTTCCCTGGCGTTTGGGTTTTACTTTAGAGTAGTAGTCACCATTAGGGCGTGCACCCTGTGGTTATCACATTTTGGCCTAGATTAGATCGCCTAATCAAGCCTTGCTTTTTGTCTGCTCCACCTTTGCTCTTGCTTTATATCGCACTCGCTTTCACTCACGTCACTTCATGCTCATTACAAATCCCTACACCGCTCCTTGCCTTCCACATCACTTGCGCACTTTCATGCACCCACGTGCATAATAGGTGCACGCCTTCCTGTGCTTCGCTTACCTTAGCACACACTTCTCGTGCTCTGCTTACTGCACATTTCTCATCACGCACTTCACGCCTCTCTATATCCTTGTGCACTGTGACAATTAAGTTTTCTTTGGGCTGATATTAGCTTTACTGACTTACTTTACATTCATTACTTTTGTGGCTTATATAAGCATGTTTCCCTTTCACCAGTACCAGTCTGAAGTTTGATGAGATTTCACTACCTCTGAGCTTGAGCCTAGATCAGAAACCCTTTAGGGTCAAACACTGTCTTCTAGGACATAGCAGCTAGGCAGGGTATTGGCCACATATTGGTTAGGGAGTGTTCCTACTACCTAGCCAAGTTTGTGCATCACAGCGCGTCCCCTGTCTACTTGAGTTCTCTCTATTTCTGGTTCTGTGTATGTGTCATATCCCATACATTCGCGCTTCTCATCCGAAGTTCCGGATGTCAGATCCGATCAGATCCGATCAGATCCGATCCACAGATCCATACCGGATCCGTTACGATAAGCTTCTTCATTCATATCCTGTTCATATAACGTTAAACACTGCTTATTTCCTCCATTTAGTATATCCTCCTTTCCGGTTTATCGGTTATGCTTTCTTCCAGCTATGTTCTACTGATCCGTTTCACTTGTGACTAATTCCCGGTTATGTTTACTGATCCGCTTCACTTGTGATTACCTTCCGGCTTATGATTGACTTCTAATAAGTGTTGCTTATACTTTGCGATACTTTGTGCATAGCCTCTCGCGTAGTTCTATCATATATAAACTCTTGTATATGTTCTTAGCACCCCAGTTCGAATATCATCTTAGATTGTCCTCATTCCGTTATCTGGACTCGAGTCTTAACAACTCTTGTCACCCTCTGAGACTTAAGGATTGTATCCGATAGTCTATACGCATCCGCCTCTATCTACGGATAGTCGATACTCTGTTAGTTTCTAGTCCTAGGCTTGCCTAGACTAGCCCTTATACTCTCGTCCGATATCCGGACGCCATCCGGATACGTATACGATACTATTCCTTATCTTCGGATAGGAATACGATACTAATCCTTACCTTCGGATATCCTACGATACTATTCCTTGTCTTCGGATAGGAATACGTTACTCTCCTCTACACCCGGATATCATACGATAGTCGTCCGGACTTTCGGATACGCTACAACAGCCATCCGGATCTTCGGATACGATACTTATAGCATTCTGAAATATCGGGCTATACTCGGGAAAGGGGCACAGCGTACGAGCTGAGGCCGAAGCCCTTTGGATCCGTTACCTTTGAGCACGACCTTAACAGTATGGTAGCAGTCCCCTTTAGGGTCGAACGCACCTGTCTCAGGCATAGCAGCCTAGGCACAGCAAGACCCGACATACTGCCTCACCAGCAGTGTTGTTGATCTCACATCTAGAGATTGATTGTGCATGCCGCAGTCAGTCTTCGTGCCTTCACCACTATATTTGCATCCTCCACCAGCGTGCTACTTAACCACAAGTCACACCCCACCATGTTCCTTCATCTCACACCCTTAGATAACTCAGCGCTCTAACCAGTCTTAGATTTATTCAGAGCACTATCGCTGTTGGGTTGATATAAGGTCGCTATAGGTCATTAAGTGCTGGTGATTCAGCTTCCCTTGCATATAAGGATAGGTGGAGCTAGTCTTTTTCTGCCTAGCTAAATTTATCTTTCACACCACCTTTCACATTATGTTACAATATACTCATAGTCTAGGTTACAATGTATTACTACATCAGGAGATTGTCCAATTCCTTGAATTTACATTTCTGTAGCTGACTTGAGCCAACTTGAAGTTCCTAATGGCAGCTATAATAATTGAGCTGAGCTGTATATGATGTAAGCTGTAGCTAAGTATCCAGCTTGGTTAACTGCAGTACTGGCCTCAGCTGTAGTTGGCTGTAAGTCAGAGCTATGGTAACACTAATCATGTGTCACATTGAGGAGGAGTATTAATGCGTGGTTTGTGCACATGACAACTGCGATACTGTAGAATGCCAATGGTCATTATATATACTGGTTGATGTTTGTTTCTTCTTTCCTTAGTTTATTACACACACAACTGAGGATCTAACTCTGTCTAGATTATACAGCATTGCAGTCGTCATGTGCATGATCCATGCATTAATACTCCTCCTTGACATGACATGTGATACCCCTCCTCAACTGAATCACTGTAATCCTAAATATGCACACAGGCACATGAAGTCAGGCTTAGCAAGAGCTTTTGTGAAAATGTCTGCAATGTTCTCCTTTGACCATACATAGTGCCATTTCAGTTGTTGATACAATACTCCCTTGCAGATAGAGTGGTAAGCCATATCAACGTGTTTAACATGGGTGTGGAATGAATTGTCCTCAGTGAGGATGATGGCTCTGTTATTGTCACACATAAAGAGGGAGGCTGATGACTGAGTGAATCTTAGTTCATGGAGGACAGTGTGGATCCATTTTATCTCTTTTCTGGCCTCTGCTGCAGCAACATATTCAGCTTCACATGTTGAAAGGGCTATGGTTTTCTGTTGTCATGCACTCCATGTGACAATGCCTCCACTGAGTGAACAGTAATATCCACTCACTGACTGACATGTTGTCTTCTTACTTGAGTGTCTTATAGGTTGCTCAGAATACAATAACTATCACAATTGTACTTGATAAGACTACAGGTGCCAGCTGCCTCAAGTTCACAGTCAATGGATTTTCTACTTCTCAGTTGATAATGTGCTGTTTGTGGGTGGTCAAAGAGTGATAAATCACCTTTGTTTGATCTCTTCTGATAGTAAGGAAGTATATATATATTGTCAGGTCACTCTGAACCTAGTAGGTAATATTAAACCTCTGCTAATGCTGGCTAGATAATACAAGTCTCCCTTCCTATGAAGAGAGAATGTGAACTAAAATGAATAGATAAAACAATAGACTATTGTATAGGCAATCCCTGTAAGATAGTATACAACTAATCTGATTAGAATATACAACAGTTTTCTAAGGCAATACTAGGCCTTCACTTTCTTCTGGATCTCACACTAGGAGACAGAACTGATGTTATCATACTATGAGCAGGTATAGTTGCAGAAATGCGGACTGGCGGAGGGGTTATATATTGAAGTCGAAATCGAGTGCTTCATCGTCGGGCTCCTCAACATTTTCTCTAGCCAAAGAATTTAGTGCTTCTTCATCTAGACCTGTGATACTGGTAACTGAGATCTTGGTTTTGTTGCATGGGAGATATGGGAATAGGCAGAATGCCGCATAGCACAGTTTGGATACCAAACCATCTAACTCTGCCAAGATATATGCGCCACCCTTGGTGCGACGGACAACAATCATAGGTCCTAAGTAGCGCAGTTTTGTCTTGCAACTTAGCTCATACTCAACTTTGGAGTTGCGCACCAATACATATGTGCCAGGTTTGAAGTCGTAATCAACAATCGAGCGATGATAGTGCTGCTCGAAATTGCGAATGGACTGGTAGTGCGCTTTCAGAACTTTCTCTTTGATGTCATTAAGGTCCTGTTGGTGCTTCTGGAGCTGGTGCACTCACCATGCAACTAGGTCCGTAGTTGAAAAGGTTTCTTGGTCGGGTAGCACTACTAGGAATGTTCCTTCTGCAAGATCAAATGGAAAGATTGGCTTGACTCCATGAACCATGAAATAAGGCGTGAATCCTGTCACTTGATGAATGGTGACGCATTCTGCCCATAATACTGCATGCACAACTTTGTACCATCACAACTTGTCCCCATCGCAACTTTTAATGATGGCCTCCCAGACATCATAGTGACACTGTTCAACAATGCCATTATCTTGTGAGTTGTAAGGTGAGATTCGGATTGGATGAATACCATAGTGCTCTGCTAAATCATCTACTGCCGCTCGAAAGGCGGGTCCATTGTTGGTAACAATTTTGGTGATTGGACCCCATCTGCAAAGAAGATCTTCAAATATGAATGTGCCAAGGGACTTGGTGTTTTCCTTGCATAACATCTGCCATTCTGGGTATCCCGTTAGTGTGCATTGCACATGAACTAGGCGGTCAAATCCACCCACTTTGGGCATCATACTGTCTATGTGCGCTCTCCTAAAGATACCGCCTGGGATAGGTATGGTTGGAGGGATGTGCAATTTGTGTGACTGTCGGATCTGGCATTTGTGACATGTCTTATTATACCACTTGATGTCGTTGATAATCATGGGCCACCAAAAATGCAAGAGTAATCTAGTGCAGATTGAGTATACTCCCTTGTGACCAAGGTCATCATGCGCTTCCTTTAGAATGTGGTAGCAACATGCTTCAGGAACGAACAGTTGGTGCTTTCCTTGAGAGTTGCACTGCCATAACTTCTGATCTAGGATGAAGTAGCGTGCTGATGATGCAACTACTGATTCATATTCTTCATCTGTCAGGTCTATGGGTTTCTTGCAATTTTCTAGGAAGCAGTAGATTTGGATGATTCTTGTATCCTTAGCTTGTCCTTCATCAGAATGGGGTATGGTCAGATTAGCGGGTGCAGGTTCTCAGGTATCTAGGAGTGTGACAAAGGCAGGTGGACGGGTTAAAGGGTCGGGTATGGGTAGGGTATACAGGTAGCAGGTTATATCAAATCCTGCACCAGCGATAGCACAACTTCTATCATGAAGGATTTCGATACTGAATGAGTATGAGTGGTCAAGCCAGTCCTCGTGGTCATCCTCCTCAGCAATATCTTCTTCAGCAGGTTGTCTTCTGGAGAGGCTGTCAGTGCCAGTATGCATAGTGGCGGGTACATGAACTAGCGCAAATGAGAATAATAATATCCCTGCGATCCATCAGTTGATAGTTGTGTTTGGTTGGAGATCTGGGTTATTGATCATTCCTTTGATATGTTTAGCATTGACCTCAACCATTAGGTTGGTGATACTGAATATGTGCATGTGTACCACACGGAGTGCACGAAATAAGCCATACAGTTCTAGCTTTGCTTGAGAATAGCAACTCTCAGCTTCAGTCAGAGAAATGGATCCGAAGCAGCTAGGATAGTGCTTGCCATCTTTCCTGACTTGAAGGAGGATGTAACCCACAGTGATGTTAGAGGTATCAACCGCAAGGATTACTTCGCATCCGCATTCATAGTCTATTGCGCGTAGTGCGGGAGATTCTAATATCGCGTCCTTCAGAGTCTGCATTGCAACCTGTTGTTCCTTGCCCCATTCAAAGGCTACTGTTAAAGACTGCGCATACGGGTGCATACAATCTCTCGGAGGGGTGAGAATGACTAACTCAGAAGGGCTTTGGCCTCAGCTCATACGCTGTGCCCCTCACCTGAGTACAGTGCCCTTAATTTCAGATAAAGTCCAATAAGGTCCTAATGAAGTCTGGAGGACTTTGGAGGCAGACAACTCTGGTGGAGTGTCTGAAGGACTTCCAGATGAGTGTGGGAAACTTCCAGATGAGTATCAGAAACTCAGATGGAGTTCCATCCACTTGATAGGAAGTGGAATAACTGTGCGTATCAATCCTTAGTGAAGACATAGGGTGGATATACTGCAAAGGACACAGTCCAAGGCAGGAATAGTGGTCCGGAGTTCCAGATAGGGGTTCTAGAGTGGACATGGACAGATATAGACTACCCTTAGGTAGAGATGGAGTTGGATAAGGATTGGAAGGAGTGTGAGTATCAGAAAGACAAGACTTTGACCTAAGGATACAATCCATTAGGCCTAAGGTAGGATCCAGAAATGGACGAAGTCCAGAAATGCAGAAGAGCAGAGCTCTGGCCTAGGGAATCAATCCCTAGGCCCAAAGGATAGAGAAGGGGTTCTTACAACACTAATGTGTGAGGACAAGAATGCTGCAAGGCAATGTAATATTCGAACTGAGGATCTATCGAGATGTACAAGAGTTTATATACTGTAGGTAGCTAATGGAATAATCAGAGGCAGTGTCCGAGGCTATGTACATTAGCGCAGTCAAAGGATAACGGATCAGTAAGCATAACGGATAGGTAAACAACCGAGTACCAGTAATAGACAAGTAGTGAAGATATCGGGTAAGTATAGAACCAGTTATCTGAAAGGTAGAGAATACCAAATAAAGGAATAGGCTGTGTTAATGTTATATGGACAGGTAATGAATAAGAAAGCTTATCATATCAGATCCAGAGCAAATAGGCATATCAGATCGGATCCATATATTGGATCAGACGGATGAGCGGTAGTTGGACAAGTGCGATAGTGGATGAGACTGGAAATGGTTATGGATGAAGTCTAGGAATCTAATCTAAGGATTAGTCCATAAATCCAACTATAGGATAGGTCTGGAATCCAGGATATGACAAGGAGGAGGAGCAGCAAGAGCAAGGCACAGAGGGAGCAGTTGTTGTGGGCTAGTTGCTATACTCTTGTTATTGCATCCCACTGCCAATGAGTCTGTTATTCTTGAGGTTAGAACACTTCTCAGTGATATGGAAGAGTCCTACCTACCCAGTAGCAAAAGGTCTGGAAGAAAATGGTTGAAAAATGGGCAAGGAAGAGCCATATATTGAGCTCATGTTAAGTGGATGTGACAGCAGATGTTACAACAGTGGGAAATTGTCATATCCCATATATTTGCGCTTCTCATCTGAAGTTCCGGATATCAGGTCCAATCAGATCCAATCCACAGATCCATACCAGATCCGTTACGATAAGCTTCTTCATTCATATCCTGTTCATATAATGTTAAACACTGCTTAATTCCTCCATTTAGTATATCTTCCTTTCCAGTATATCGGTTATGCTTACTTCTGGCTATGTTTACTGATCCATTAACCTGTGATTAACTTCCGGCCTATGCTTGACTTGTAATAAGTGTTGCTTATACATTGTGATACTTTGTGCATAGCCTTTCGCTTAGTTCTATCGTATATAAACTCTTGTATATGTCCTGTAGCACCCCAGTTAAAATATCATCTTAGATTGTCCTCATTCTGCTATCCGGACTCAAGTCTTATCAACTCTTGTCACCCTCTGAGACTTAAGGATTGTATCCAATAGTCTAACACATCCACCTCTATCTTCAGATAGTCTACACTCCATTAGTTTCTAGTCTTAGACTTGTCTAGACTAGCCTTTGCACTTCCGTCTGATACCCGGATGCACCTTCGGATAAGTATATGATACTTATCCTTACCTTCAGATAGGTAAATGATACTTGTCCCTACATCCAGATATCATACAATAGTTGTCCAGACCTTCGGATACGCTATGATAGACATCCAGATCTTCAGATACAATACTTGTAGTATTCTGAAATACTGGGCTATACTCGGGAAAGGGGCACAGCATACGAGCTGAGGCCAAAGCCCTTCGGATCCGAACCCATTTGAGTATGACCTTAACAGAAATAGCTGGGAATAGAATTCGCCATTAGGCAGGCTGACACATTGGGCCCAAAACAGTGCTGCTATATTTGGCAAGGCAGTGAGGACAGTGGTGAGCACCCAAGGTACTGCTGGTTTGCTGGTTTATTCACTGGTGTGATAGAATATAGCTACACTTTACTACTTAGTAACAGGATCAGGTACCTGACATAATTACTAATTAGTAATATGGATGGTGCCACTCAGGTGCAATATTCTCACCAAAGTCCTTCTGTGTCCTACTTTCATTGCTCATCATCACTTGTGGCAGGTTGAGGGGGTGTGTTGGAGAGTCAGCTTCTGCATTCAGACTGATGAATGTTTGACTGATTAAACATTGTTTTTGGTATGAGTATAACCTTGCCACTTCATACCATATGGTTTACACTTTGCATTGCATGGCTCTACTTCTTTATATGTCTTGACACATTCAAGCTCCATCTTTCTTCATCCATTAAGTATCTTGTTCCTTCATCTTTTGTGCACTTCAGTTGTTGTTCACCAACACTGAGGTGCATGTCCTGTCTCTATTGTGCTTGGCTTTGTACTTACTAGAATTACCTTAGCATACTTTCTAACAAAAATGATTGTAATAGGTGTTGAAATTGTAATTCTTGCAGTTGTGCCATGATTTTTGCAGATTTAAGGGAATTCGGCTTATATAAGCGTCACACTTTGTTGGCAGGCGTTGCCCACCACCAATTTCCGATCGAATGATGCAACTCGGCCCCAGCACTAGCCCATCAATAAACCGATATTACTAAGCCGAAATGCTCTGAACCGAGCGTGAATTGACGTGATTTACATTGTGATATATTACGATACAAAGTAATCATGATGTACAGGAAAGAAGCAGTACTATCTACATACTACTAATGTCTGGGTCTCACCACCGGTTTCACTGAAACTCAGGTTGGGCGTGGTGAGCAGTACTTCGACGATGGCAAGGTGCTTATGCTACAAACCTTATACACGAGCAGAAATTACCTACAGTGTGTTGCATATCAGTATGCAGCACGAGTTTTTTTCAATGCAAGGATATATATAATGTGGATCTGGTTTGAATTCCTGTTAGTCATACTTCGCTAGAACGCGTCGCGTCCTCACGTACGTCTATGCACCAACAGCCCAAATTTTGGAAAACTCGTACTGGAGACTAATACGCAACACAGTACAAGTTATAACCAAGAGCTGGGGTACATCAGGGAAAACCTCCTTCACGAATTCAAGGTAATTCCAAGAAATTTCAGGAAATTCCAGGGAATTCCACTGAAATAAAAGTAAACGAGATTTTTCAACTGCGTTCTGAATTACTTTGAATTACTTTGAATTTCCCAAAGTTTCTTTGAATATTCCATCGTTTTCCAATGATTATCACGAATTATATTGAATTCAGTCAACCTCTAGATATGCGAACATCAATGACGCTTGTAACTAAACAAAAACACCACCATCGAAAGACGTCAAAAAGATCAGCAGACTTGAACAAAGCATGTTGACAACATGTAATTAATCTTCACCCATTGCATCGAGATCAAGATAGTCGCAAGTGTCTGATGAGCCAGTGGGTGCCGAGCTCTCTACTGTGCTAATGTTGAATTAGTTAGAGCGCATGACAATAACAAATAGTGCGTGAGGAAGACATACCTGACTGCCTTGTAGAGACGTGCCATTAGTGCATGGTACTTCTTTTGACTACTATTAAAGATGCGAGTGAGAGTCGCTTGGTGAGCCTTGTAAACACCAATGTGGAAGGAGGAATTGAACGATTTGACTTGTGCGCTCGAGGGTGGGTTGCCGCTACTCCAATCCTTCAATATCGCATAAATCTGTGGCAAACGTTATATAGTGAGCATCCAGGGTCAACATTATCATGACCGGTGCACCTACAAGAGTTGTGATTAAGCACACCATGGCAACAGGTAGCTCGGGTTCGTCATTTCCATCCAAGACAGAAACAAAATCATCGCGGGACTGGACGCCAATCGAGTTCTCACCATCAAAAAATGATAAATGTATGGTGTCAATGATAGACTCGTCACAAAATGGTTGGTCCCCAAGGACCTTACCCTGGGTAGTGGATGAGAATAAGAGACAGATACTAACGAAATACTAAACAGACCTTGGCATCAACCGGAAAAATATACTTGTGACTCTTGATAAGGTCTTCTACTTGGTCAGCGCAGCCTTTCTTGAGCGCAAAACGAGAAACAACAATTTGATGGGCGAGTTTCTTGAGATTGGTACGGAACGAGCTAAGCCGCGCCTCCGGCTTGCAAGCATATTAGTAATGTCCAAGTAACATAAAAAAAAATTTACATACAACTCCAGCAAGAGCTACCGCATAGTCAAAGTCATTCTTGATCCTCTTTGATATTGCATATTCCTTGTGCTTCCCGGCAGCGATATCAACCGATTCAAGAGCCATTTTTCGCTTCTGAGTGATGTTGGGGAAAGCGTTGTCGAAGATAGAGGCTTTCTTGAGTTCTAAGACAGCGGTTTTCAATACATTCTGAATCCGAGTGTTTTGAGCCTTGAGATTGATAGAGCCATCTGCTGAGTAGACAAGATCTGTGAATGTGGGCCACATAAAGGTATATCCAGACGAGTCCTTATCACTTTCCAACTTGGAAGCTGCCTCATGAGTAGCATTTGCCGGCAGGGCCTCATCTTTGACCTCGACAAATCTGGGCCTCTAAAGTGACCGTGACCATGATCATGTCAGACAAAATGATAGTAGCATATACTTAGAACACATCACCTCAAGCTCTTGCCGTGCTTCTAGTTTGCTGCTTTTCTTCTTGCCTGGCTGGTGTTTTAAGTTGGTGACTATTGATGAAGGCTCCCGGTAATAAGTCTTGGAACGCTGACTGCCAGAGTCACCGTCACAGTGACCATCTTCAGGTTTGTCAGCAAACAGCATCTCTGAGTCAGACTCAAACTCAGCCGCGGCAATATCATCACTAGAGGCCATTGTCGACAACTTGGATACATTGCTGCTGGTTTGCGATTGTGTGCTGGCAGATCTAGCTGTGCGAGGAGGCACAAAATGAGGAATCTTTGTTGAAGAGTCAGTGCGTCATTTTTTCTCATCATTCCTGATGGAGTTAGTGACAACTAACCTCTTTCATCAGTTCCTCCTGGGAGAGTAGGTCCAAATCATCATCGTGTAGAACCTCCATATTATCGTCTGATTTTTCAGAGCCAGGTTCACTGTCTCCGTATTCACTGACGGAGTCATTATCTTCAATTGACACCGTGACTGACTTCGGCTTGCAGGTTTTCTCAAGGTGACCTTGACTTTGACTGTTCCGCTGACTGACTCTGATGTTTTGAACCGCTGTTAAGTATATTTGAACCGCTGTTAGGTATCTCATGTAGTACTATGCAACTAACCATTGTCTAACTTTTCTGTAGGTGTCTTCCGTACTAACTTAGCTGCTGGTACTGATTGTAGGGCAGTTACTGTAGGTGCGCGTTTACGAGTATTGGCCACAGTCTCATTCCAGACTGAAATGAGGTATGTCAGTCACTGCTTTCAAGTTCTCCAGCCATGCATGTGCTGACCTTTCCGCTCTAAGGCCTTCACTTTGGATGACCGCTGCTGCAGTGGCTCTTCAAGTTATTAGTGAGTCTATCACATCGTTCTTACTACTATTGTGTATATACTCACTCTCATCCGAGTCGTCTTTTTCACCAGTGGACCCGGGCCTTTGACTTGCCTCGACTTTTTTTTGGGTGTTCCGCTTGTGGGCGGCTATGTCTGATGGTGTTGAAGATGGACGGGGAGGCATACTTTGCCTTGGCAAGTGACTATTGGGAAGGGAGAGGCTGAGAGAAAACTTACAGGCAGGTTCCGCCGCCACCATCATTTTCAAGTTTGTAAGTTTGTTTATTGCTGTGCTGTGGTATTAATTTTCGTTCTGACTTGTATCTTACGATTTACAGTCTGACTCCGAGTACCTATCTACCCATTACCTGTTTCTTTACCATCACAATGAACACTTGCCCAGGTTGCGCTAAAACCTTTGAGCATACTGGATACTCCCATCACCTCAGCAAGACCACAAATCCGGCGTGCACAGCCCTATTACAACATTCTGGTCTTTTTCCTCAGTCAGAGGATGAAGATGACCGTGACTCGGACTCGGATTCTGACCATGATGGTTTTGATGGCGGAACCCAGGACAATTTTAATTCTGATTCTCAACATCTAACTGAATTTACAGGAGACTATTTCGGCAACTATGACGAACAAGATCTGGAATGGCCAGAGGCCCGAGTGCCTTTGGATTCTGACGCAGAGGATGAGCAGGATGACTCGGAGGATCATGTTTCAGAGGTTGAGCACGGGTGGGAACGCCCTGCTGATCCTGTACTTCAGGATTTCGATGTCATGGTTGATTTTGAGGAGTCGGATCCATCATCACAGCGCCATGCAGCTGAACGACAAGAAGTGGAGAAGCCCCTTGGTCGTCAGCCCACTATTGAGAAATTCCCGCGGCGCCATGCAGGTGCTCCGATACATATATCTGGCACAACAGCTTTTGAGTCTTATAACAATGTTTTGCGAGGTGCAGACAATGTTTGGGCTCCCTTTGTGTCTCGCATAGATTACGAGGTCGCAAAGTGGGCGAAACTTCGTGGTTCTGGGTCTACAGCTTTTTCAGAGCTGCTTGCAGTTGAAGGCGTAAGTTTTCTTTTTCTTGGGTCGTGATCAGGCCAATTAACTATCTTGACACAGCTTCATGATGCCTTAGGTCTTTCATATCGAAATGCCCGTGAACTCAACCAAATAATCGACGGACAGTTACCATGTAGGCGACCACGTTTCAAACGTGAAGAAATTGTTGTTGCAGATGAGGCATTTGATGTGTACTCACGCAATATCATGGAGTGTGTCAAAGCCCTTTATTCGGATCCAGAATTCTCGCAACATCTCAACTATGCTCCCGAACGCCATTATGTTGATGCCGACAAAACTATCCGAATGTACCATGATATTCATACAGGCAAGTGGTGGTGGTCCACTCAGGTAAGTATTTGAAAAATCTATTTGATTCATATTGAGCTTACTACGACATTTAGAAGGAACTCGAAGCCAAGAAACCCGGAGCGACTATTATACCCATCATTCTTTCCTCTGACAAGACACAGGTCACCATGTTCAGAAACAAATCCGCCTACCCTGTCTATATGACAATAGGCAATATTCCAAAGGAGATCCGTCGAAAGCCCTCTCGACGAGCGTGGATCCTGCTTGCCTATCTACCAACCTCAAAACTCGATCATATCACGAACAAGGCTGCTAGGCGCCGAACAGCAACAAATTTATTTCATGCTTGTTTGCGCCATATCCTGGAGCCTCTGAAAGTCCCAGGCGAGGATGGTGTTGCTATGGCTAGTGGGGATGGTGTTGTGCGTCGAGGACATCCCATTGTCGCTTGTTATTCTGCCGATTACCCCGAACAGTTGCTGACAACTGGGATAAAGTCCGGAGAGTGCCCAAAATGCGACGTCCCGCATGAGGAGTTGGGAAGTCCAGATGTTCCTGTAAAGCTGCGAGACCTCAAGGCAATTCTTGCAGCATTGTCGCTTGTTGACGAGGACTTTGACCTGTGGAGACAAGCATGCCAGGAGTGCGGCATTAAGCCTGTTTTCAAACCATTCTGGCAGGATCTCCCGCATGCTAATATATTCCAATCCATCACACCGGACGTCTTACATCAACTCTACCAGGGTATCATAAAGCACCTCATCGAATGGATCAAGGAGGCTTACAGCGAAGCTGAGATTGATGCTCGTTGTCGTAGGCTTCCTCCAAACCATAATATCCGCTTGTTTCTGAAAGGGATCAGTAATCTCTCCCGTGTTAGTGGAACCGAGCATAACCAAATCTGTCGCTTCCTGCTCGGCATTGTCATTGGGATACAGCTCCCTGGAAATCTCAGTAATGCTCGCCTTACTCGTGCTGTTCGTGCCATCCTTGATTTCCTTTACCTTGCGCAATACCCTTGTCACACAGACCAAACACTGGCACTTCTCGATGATGCCTTAACACGCTTTCACAACAATAAGGATATCTTCCTTGATCTTGGTATTCGCTCGAATTTCAACCTTCCAAAGCTTCATTGCTTTCGCCACTATGTACATATGATCAAGATGTATGGCACGACCGACAACTACAATACTGAGTACACCGAACGTTTACACATCGACCTCACAAAGGACGCCTATAGGGCTACCAACCACAAAGATGAGTATAGTCAAATGACGCTCTGGCTCGAAAGACGGGAGAAGATCCTATGGCACGACAACTTTGTTCAATGGCGTCTCATCGGTGATCTGGTCCCACAAAAAAACATACCACCAGACATGGATTATCGTCGGGCAATCAAGATGACCAAACATCCGACTGTTAAGCGGGTTCAATTGGACCGCATTGTGCAGGAGTACGGTGCCACTTTTTTTACAGCAGCATTGGCTCGTTTTGTTGTTGGAATCAATCAACCTGGTTTGTCCGCAGCGCAACTGGAACGAGAGGCTGCCCATATCATTATTCCCTTTGATACTGTGGCCACATTCCACAGGATCAAATTTAACGCAATCAATGCTCATGGGATCCAAGACTCGAGCATCACCGTGGATTCGGTCCATTGTCAACCATCGCAGAAGGACAAGAGAGGGCATATGATCCCTGCACGCTTTGACACAGTTTTGGTCAATGAAGGGGATGGTGGGATAACAGGCGTGCATGGTGCGTGCATTGAACATACTGGTTGCTAATCTGACTTGATTACAAAAGGTTACCGCGCTGCGCAAGTCCGAGTCGTCTTCACGCTGACGAATCAAGCTTCAAATGTGTTGTTCCTTACAGGAACAAAACGACCCACCCACCTTGCTTATGTGGAATGGTTCACACCGTTCCAGCAACCTGAATTACATCATGGGTTGTACAAAGTTTCCCGCTTGATTCGTCATGGAGAGCGTCTTGCAAGCATTATTGACGTATCCGATATTCGTAGGAGCATTCATCTTATACCAAATTTTGGCGCAGTGGCACCCTGTGAATGGACAAGTAGTACTGTTCTCGATTGCTGTTCCACCTTCTTCGTAAACTCATTCAGCGACAGACATGCCTATTTAACTATCATCTGAGCAGTTATAATCAATTTGGTTGAAATACCTTCAAATACGAGTAGTTTACTGAAATTCCTGAAATTCCTTGGATTTTGATGCGAGTTCCTGAAATTCCTTGGATTTTGACGCGAGTTCCTGAAATTACCTTGATTTCATGAAGGAGGTTTTCCCTGATGTAACGCACGTACCTTCTATTCGGGAGAGCTAGTACGTACGACTCCTGGTCTACTTCGGAATGCTAACAGGGTATAGTGCTGCACATCCCTTGTTTTCGGGGGCTTAGGGGACTGGGAGCCGAAGTGGGTAACAGGTCACTCATCACTCCGGTAGTCGGGTCGCCAATCGACAGCGAGGAGCCGATATTTTAGAGTTGAGCACCCTCATGGCATTCTGTTCGCGTTCTGTGTCACGTCGAACTTTTACGTATGTATATTTGCTATAAAGTATGGAACTCGAGAGCCCTCCTGACCTCTCTAATTTCTCAAGCCATGCTTGCCACCGTTCTGCTACTCGCTCTGCCGTTCTGCACCGCAGAGTCGGCATCCAGTTATGCAGGATCAACCGTCGTTGATTCCTATCCTCCCCCCGGTGCCACCAATACTGTTGTTGACACTTACTTCCCGGATGCATCTCAAGTCGGTTATGCAGGCCCAACGTTTAGTCAGTGAGAATGCTAATCATGTTTCTTGTGTTCTAATCAGAAAAAATTCAGCTGGTGCTGAACCTGCGGCCATTGCCACGGCCGTCCCGTTCTCTAAGGTCGAAAGTGTATTTCCCTTATCGAGGCCCAATTCAGCAGACGGCGCAGACACTACTTTCAATGTGATGCGTCACTGGGGCAACTTGGCACCCTTGTACTCCGTGGACTCGTTTGGTCTTCCTGGTGCATCCCCCGTCGTCCCAGAAGGGTGTGGCATTAACGCGGTGCATCTCGTAATGCGTCATGGCGCACGCTATCCATCCTTTAATTCTAGTGTTACTCGCATTGCCACTGACATTCATGCTGCTGCATCGACAGAAGGCTTCAGTGTCACTGGTGATTTGGAATTCTTGGCAACCTGGACATACAAGCTGGGCGCGGAGACCTTGACGCCTTTCGGCCGCAACTCGCTGTACGCTCGCTCTCCTTTATCACTACGATACTTCCACTGATACCCCTCCATCAGCTTCAGCAACGGGGTTGCTTTCCGTTACAGATATGGCGAGTTGCTCAATGCATTCACCGACTTCCCAGTATTCCGTACTACTTCTGAAGGTTTGGTTGCATTGTTTGTTTGTTTCAAAACGCGCTCTGATGGTTTGCTTATGTCGTATAGATCGCATGGTGGATTCTGCGTGAGCATTTTATTCATATTTCCGCATACGCTGTCCCTGATAATGCTATCGATAGCCTGAACTTTGCTGCAGGCTTTTTTGGGGTCAGAACTTACCAGACCGACTATCGCCAGGAGATCATCATCGAGGAGAACAACTTCAACAACACCCTCGCTCCTTATGATGCGTGCCCTAATTTCAAGAAGGTAGATATCGGTTACCTCGGTGGTACTCAGGCTACCAAATGGTCGAATATCTATCTCGAAGACGCTCAAAAGCGCTTGCAACCAATGATCCAAGGATTTAACTTGACCATCTCGCGATTGTTTTATATGCAGCAACTGTGCATCTATGAGGTGATCACATCATTTACAAGGTCTTCGTGGATTTCTGACATCCCGCAGACTGTAGCCCTAGGATATTCCAAGTTTTGCGACCTTTTCACTGAGGAAGAATGGGAAGGATACGAGTATTACAGTGGTATGTTCCTTCAAATAATCTTTGCTTTTGCTTTACTGAGCTTGGCGGTGGTCTCTATTTGCAGATCTTAGTGAGCACATTGAGTGGTAAACCTGCAGCCTGATTGACTAACGGCTTCATTGCGAACAAAGATTTCTGGTACGGTTATGGACCAGGTAATCCAACGGCAGCAGCGCAGGGCCTTGGCTATGTTCAAGAACTAGTATCGCGTCTCACTCACACTCCCATCAATGTCTGGAACAGCAGCACCAACAGCACTCTCGACTCGAGCAATATCACATTCCCTCTCAATCAACCTATATATGTGGACGCTAGCCATGACACAGTCATTTCCACTAGTATGTTACTGTTTTCTTTTCCGATGGAAGACTGATGACGGAGAACTCAGTCATCACTGCTCTGAACTTTACCAGTCTAGCTGCAACTGGTCCTCTTCCAACCGACCATATACCCCCCAATCGTGTACGCAGTCCCATAGACCACCGCTTACCTCGATTTCTGACCAGTCACATCAGTCTTATATTGTTAGCCAGATTGCACCTTTTGCCGGCCAGCTCGTAGCGCAGGTACTCAGTTGCCCAGCCTCAGAGGAGCCAACTCATATCCGGTTCCTTCTGAACGATGGTGTGGTGCCGCTGACGGGCATCCATGGTTGCACGGAAGATTCAAACGGTCTCTGCGCGCTGCCCAGCTTCATCAGCGGGATACAGGAACGAATTGGGGAGATCAACTTTGCGCATGATTGCTTCGCCAATTATACCATGCCCAATCCTGACAACATCGTCGATGGAAGATACCCTAGTTAAAAGGATGATTGAGTATTTGGTGATATATACTCGCGAGTTGCTACCTTTCAAGAATGTTATATAATGAACGTTAACAACCAGTAGATAAATGCCGAGCTTCGCCGGGCCCCGGCAGCAACCCTGTCCCAAAAGCACTAAGATCATTTGGAGAACACGTCACAGTATACCATTACCGGCATCCCTTGAAAAGTAGCGTGCTAGGCCAACAGTCGAGAAAGCTGTGGAAAATGACAAAATGCTACACGTGTGACGAGAACATATTTCAACAGGCAGGTTCTGACAAATGATTCAGATGGATATAACTTTCAGAAAGCACACCTTAGAGGGTTGGCTTTACAAGTAGTTGGAAGATGCTCGAGCGCTGTGACTTGGCTGACATTCCTTTCCTTTGAGAGGGTTGTTCAGTGAATGGCCAACGTGACCGCCAAGTTTACATCAACTTAGTGAACCGGAAAGCTTAGGCAATGAACGCTTAACAGTGCTAGTAACACAATCAACCCGGGAAGGTTGGTTTCATTTGGTCAGATGAGATTGAGAGTGATGAAGAGAATAACTTACAGTGAATAGTGTTTAAGTTCTCGGCATCACATTCTCGTTGAATTATCTTCTCAAACGCCCATGAATTATGGGTGAAAGCTGGAAAACTTTCCGAAGAAAATCTGTAGTCATCAGAGAGCATGAAAGTGAATTTCTTTTCATGGACAGACTGTCAAATAAAAAGTGGCATCAGCACAACGACTGGGTTTAGTTAAGATGGACCTTCTAGGATCTATACACCACAAAAAAGTTAGTAGAAGGTTTCGAACCAACTCCAAGAGAAACATATTTTGAGAATGTTGTGGAACTCGTGATGACCACTGGGCTAAGACCAGTTAGATGGACCTCTGAGGACACCATCCATAAGCCTACGTCAAGGTGTATTCCGATAGAAAAAGCCCTGCAGGTTGCGAACCTGCACAGTTAAGAGAATCAGATTTTGATTCTGTTGCAGTAACAACTTAGCTAAGATCAGTTAGAATCCAAATGAACGACCGATAGATCTATCTATCGGGCATGAAAGTAAATTGCTTTTCATGGCTGTCAAATAAAAAACAGGCATCAGCGCAATGACTGGTCCTAGTTAAGACGGACTTTCGAGGATCTACACACCACAAAAAGAGTGGGTGTGAGGTTTCGAACCAACTCCAAGAGAAACAGATTTGATTCTGTTCTAGAACGCGTGCACTGGCAACCACTGGGCTAAGACCAGTTAGATGGACCTCTAAGGAAGCCATCCATAAGCCTATGTCGAGGTATATTTTGATAGAAAAAGACCTGCAGGTTTCGAACCTACACAATTAAGAGAAACAGATTTCGATTCTGTTTATGGTAGCCGCCTGGCTATAAGACTGTCTTTAAGACTGGCTATAAGATGGTCCTCCAAGGAAACCATCCATGAGTAAATCTTCAAGGCGTGGCCCGATAGAAAAAATCGTTTGGCAAGTTTCGAACCTGCACGAGCCAATATAGATAGATTTTGATTCTACCACTTAGCTAAGACCACTTGGATAAACCTTTACCGAAACTATCCACGAACGAATGTCAAAGTATATTGCGGCAGTGAAAAAAAATCGCTGTCGGCAGGTTTCGGACCTGCCCAGGCTGGGGGAAACAGATTTCGATTCTGTGGTAATCACTTTGGCCAGGACGCTTCACAGTCGAGCCTTCGAAGAACTGTCCATGAGTGGATGTCAGAGTGTGATATAAGACATTTGTCGGCAGGTTTTAAATCCCCACCTCCCAAATTTTCTAATCTGTTCTGATGCCAGCTGGCTATGACTGCCTAACATAGTTGAAGGATCCTTCCATAACTGATTGTTCAAGTTCAAGCCGTGGTAAAAGAATAAAGATTGTTGAGCAGGTTTTGAACCTGCAGCAGATTTCTGTCCTGTCCTCGGCTTGGTCAAGACGAACGTGTGTAGTACGAGTCGATCCAATAACATTAACAGTAGAATAACATAGGATTAGCGGTCCGAGTCGATGAAATACAAGACCAGTTCGATGGACAAAATAAGCGAGTACGGGACTGGGGCCGGCACGCACCGGCGGTATAATAATGGTACTGACATCCTGAGTTATCACTTCTTGCAAGTCAAAAAAAAAACATACTGCCACGATTACAATCTGATATTGACCTGATTGTAGAATATTTACAAGGTAATAATAATATATTGCTCGGCTATGTAAACTAGGTGTCCTCCGTCCTCTTCTTTCCTGTCGGGTTCATTCCTGCCCATGACTGCACGTCGCCGACCACAACGCGCGCGCGCTGTTGGGTGTCAGCGCCAAGCCTGCGTGCGAGGCACATGCTTACTCATCCTTCTGCCAAATAAGCTATCAATCGAAAAGACCTGAACACAGGAGGGAGTAGCTGGCTGGCAGAGCTTTTGAGATATGGGAAACCGATTATGTTCGACAGGAACCCTCCCCCATTAACGCTGGGAGTCGGGGATGCGGTATGTATATGTAGGAGTACTTGGATATAAAATAACTTATTAAGTTATGCCGGGGAGCTCGTAGGTAGTGGTCCAGAAGGGGCATATTTCGATTTGAACCTCAATATTGGTCCATATCTGTTTTAGCGTCAGCTCAATATGATGCAGCAGAGACTTGTATGAATCTACCTTGTCAGTACGAATGGAATCGGCATCATGATCAGAGCGATGAAACCAAGTAATGTCGAAGCCCATTCAGGGCCAAGCCTATCGTACATCTGATTGGCGAAGAGCTGAGCAAAGGATGATCAGCCGGTGTATGAAAGGAAAAGTAGCATCTTCGCTCACAGGAAATCCTGCGCCGAACAGACTGCGAACGACAGTGTTTGCAGCTAGCGCTGAGGCAGCAACAGCCAAATATGCATCAATAATGTAGTTAAACAGTGCAAGCTTCGAAGCCATCATGAGCTGTAGGTCATCATGCAAATTGTGACAACATACAAATATCAAACAAATACTCCATCCGAGCAATGCACCCGATATCATCGGGGCCCATATCGAAATGCTAGGAAAGGATGTCCAGGCAAACCAAAAGAACGATACGGCAAAGAATGGCGCCGAGATCATGGCGACCCTCAATCTGAACTCTGGCGGCACAGGGTTTGGTGCGCATTCCTGAGCTTTGCGCTCGTAATCAGGGTTAAAAAAGAGAATGTACTAAAACGCATCATAAGAACGTGGAAGCATAAGGATGAAGTTTACACACCGTTATAACCGCAAGAATCCCGCCAATAGGCAGCGGAAGGAACATGAGTCCAGACACACCCGCATTCAAGTTATGCCCCTTCGTGAAAACCACAGGATAAGCCTCGAAAAGCAGGTATATACAGCCGTAGACAAACTGAGATCTAATGTCAACAAACTTCTCGTCAATTGGCAAATAGCTGCACTTACGCTCATGTACAGAGTTATAGCAATCAGCATCGGTTCATGAAAGAGAACTTTGAAAGGCCGAGCAAGAATGGATTCCAGGCGTTGCGAAAGTGTCATGTTTTGTGATTCAATGGCAGCATGGTATCTCTCGTCCCCAGTGCGCTTCCGCATTTCTTTAGCTTTCTTAGCAAGAAGGACCGGACTAAAATTATAGGATGAGCACCTCGCTAATAAGTCATCTCATAAAATGCGCTCACGTATATGTTTCGGGGATTGTGAAAACAATCTGCAACCAGCAGACGCCAGCCTAAAAATATGTGAGTTGTGATTGATAGAAAATGGAGGCAGGACTTGCAAAGATAGTCAATATCCAAAAAAGCCAGTGCCACGAGACACCACCTAGAACAAGGTATCCTGCTACCACTGGTCCAATGCCTGGTCCAGCAAACGGAGCCACAGTGAAAACTGCGAGAGCAGTGCCACGTCCCTTTGCGTCCCAGATGTCCGATATGAGCGCACTGAAAGATTCACCTTGTAAAAATAAAACTTTTCCATTGAAGTGAATAGTACCTACCCTGAATTTGCTAAAGGGGCAGCTGCAAATGTACCCCCAAGGAAACGGAAAATCAAGATGGACGTAATGTTTTGCGACAAAGCACACCCAATTGGAAGCACTAAAATACAAATGCAATTGAGTGAAAAGCAGGGAAAGACTCGAGAAGCCGACTGACCATGTATATGAAGAAAGATATAATGAATATTGGGCGTCGTCCGTACTGTTCCGATAATGGTCCCCAAATCAAAGGGCCAACACAATAACCGCACACGAAAAGCGAAACAGTCAAGGTTCCGACCTCCTGGGATATGCCAAATTCCTCCATGAAAGTGGGTACTAAAGCAGATGGGGCGCTACTCGAGAAGGTGCTAGATAGGGCAAATGGACAAAACTTGAGAATTTTATATTTTACGAGAAATGTCGTACGCACGCATTGAGGACTAGGAGACCGCCAGCAAGGGTGAGGTACCACTTTTTGGCAAAAGACCAATTCTAAATGGGTTTGTGAGCTCATCAACATGGAAGTTTTGCAACAACTAGAAAGTACCTTTGGATTGGCTGGGTCATCCTCATCGAAGCTCACTAGAAATGGGTCTGGAATGAACTTGTTCTCAAGAATGGTAGTAGAGGTATCCTTCGTGTTGCCCTGCTCAGGTTGAGCAGCAGTAGAGGCGGTTTGAGTTGATAGCCTAGGTGAATCGGCCATGTTTGCAGGAAGAGAAATGAGGACCGGAGTAGATTACGGTGTCCTTTTAAAAGCCTGGAAGCTGAGTGATGACAATACATTGCAAGCGTGTTCTTCGGGCATTCTGCTCCTACCTGACACAATCGCAGTGACATAGTGTAATATTAATATCAAGTTGGGATACAGCCTGACGATCAGTCAGTTTGTAATGCAACTTTGTCAGCCTGACCACGTCCTTGTGCCGACGTGCCGCTGTCCAACTGTCAGTGTGCACGTGCAACACCACTGTTCCAGACTGATATCCGCGAGGAGGGCTACTAGGACTTGACGCCGCCGCTGTGACTGTATGAAGGTGAGTTCATTCGGAGCCGGTCATTTACATTACGTGAATTTCCCCCATGAGTCATCCCAAAGTAGGCTGTAATAAGTATTCTCAAAAGTCTCTTAGGTCATTCTAGTTCTCACTGCTTTAGTCCAGATAACTGCAACATGCACTGCAACGAAATCACCTTAATGCGACGGAACGAGCTAGTATAAGTAAAGAAAGGTTCGTAATTTGAATAACAGAAGTCGGCCGATTTTGGCTAATTCTAAATAAGTTAATCTGCATTTACATAAGCACTCCAAGTTGGACTTCAACATTAAATTGACCGGTCGACCAGTGACCATGGACTTTACAGAAATCTACAAACAATCCGGAAACCTCGCGTCGTTTAGCCCAGGCGCTCACTTTATCCTCAACGTCGTCGAAAACACCTTGATCGTCAGGCGAACGGATACTCTACAGATCGCGCGCACATGGACAATCACCGCGCCTTCCAACACAGCTAGCATTCTATCCAACTCAAAATCAACTCCGTCAAGCTTGGGAGTCTCGCCAGAAGGGTGGATATCTCATGCCGGTTGGTCATGTGACTCCGAATATCTCCTTGCTGCATCAGCGAAGAAAGGCATAGTGGAAGTATTCAAGCTTAGGGAAGAAAATTGGAATGCCCGAATCGAAGCTGGTGTTGAAGGCCTCCTCAAAGCTGAATGGGCACCAGACGGTCGCCACGTTCTCTGTTTTTCTCAGTGGGGCGTAAGTATAGCTCTTTTTCAACCGTCTGTCGCTTGTTTATGATTCGTCGGCAGCTTCGGGTCACCATTTGGTCTTTAGTCACGGGCAATGCCACTTACATACAGTTCCCAATACACCCCGACAGAGGTACTCTGAAGTAGTGTTACCGCTCACTGGTCATGTTATCTAATCAAGCACAGGTTACGCTTTCCGTTCTGATTCCCGTTACTTTGTCTTGGCTGAGCGACATAGGTCAAAAGACGCCATAGGTGTGTATGACGCAACTGATAGTTACAAATTAGTGCGGGTAAGCATAATTCCGTTGTCTCCATTTCATCGCTCATGACTAGGAAGGTATCTACAGCATTTTCCTGTACCAACGTCCAATCTGTCATCGCTGGCTTTATCCCCGACTGGTAATCATATCGCCATTTGGGAGGGTATTTTGGAGGTGTGTCATTTCAGATAGCAAATACAAGAGCCGGCTAAGCGTTCACTCCGGTACTTTATCGGCAGTACAAGTTGCATATCCTGTCTCTAGCCGGAGATGTACAAGGGTCTTTTTCACCCAAGCCAAATCCGGGGTTTGGCGTTCGTAATGCAGCTTGGCATCCTACTGGAATGTTCCTTGCCGTGGCGGGATGGGACGATAAGGTATGTGTGCCCGCCATATACACGCATCGTTGTCGAACTTTTCTAGATCTACATCCTTGATGGCCTCACCTGGTCTGCCGCTGCAACGCTCGAGTTGTCAAGTAAGATACCAGTTGGCGCTGTGAGTAGATGAGTTAAACAAGGTGGAAGATGCTCAATCTTGGTAGACACTATGGCGCGAACCGTCGAACTGGCTTGAAAGCACGCAAGGTCGAGGATTTCTATCTTGTGAGAAATGTGTTATTGTCTTTCCATTGGGTGGTAATGCTGACAGAGTGCCCTCCAACCAGATGAACGACTACAAGGGCCACAAACAATCAGCTTGCAGCGCACAGATCCAACGAAGCCGAACCCAAAGTCGGGTGCGGTCCAGCTTGAATGGAATAAGACTGGCACGTTGCTGCTAGTACGGTTTGGTTTGCTAAGACATTTGTTCCCTTCGACCGAACCTGACATGATGACCGTAGAAAACTGCCCCACGGTAGTCCATTTATACGATTTTCCAGCATCGTCGGATCCATTTGTTCCCCGGCTGCGTTGTATTTTTCAACACTCGAAGCCAGTCCTGCATGCACAATGGAACCCAGTCCGTAAAGGTAGCTTGGCCCTGTGCAGCGGGAGTGGTAGCATTTACACATGGAGTGATGAATGGATTGGAGAGAACGGGGTAGAGGAAGATATGGCGGAGTGCATCGGTGTACCAGCGAACAGTAGATGGATCTGTTATTTTTCTGCATTCAGTATTATTGACTGCTTCATAGCAAAATTTGAAACAAGAAGTATCAAATGGGCTCCCGACGGGAAAGGGCTGGTATTGTTAGACAAGGAGGTGTTTTGTTGTGCGTTTGAGGTGGAAGATGGTACCGAAAGCTGACAGTCTTTTGTAATACATTGCCTTCACCGTTTATTCCACATGGTTGCTTTGAGAGGCTAATAAAATTACCTCTTGGCCCTGTACGTTTGTCCAATCGTGTCACTGCCGTCGACGACGCAGGCACAACGGCAGAAACCGTCCAAGGGGCTGACATAATCACATTAGCACATTTTCGCAAGCGTTCAATTCCGCCGTAGTACTACGGCGAGCCCAGTCATTTCATTCCATCTTGTTTTCCAATGCTTTCTCGTTCTCTCCGTGCTGTCAGGCTTGCAGACCGTCGACTTGTTTCTCTAGGTGCATCACGATGGCAGAGAACGTATGCAACACCGTCGGATCACAATGACAGCAAACCACGGCGGAATGAAGAGGGCGAGGGTAATGTGCAGAAAGGCAAGGAGAAGGCTAACAATGATGCAGCTAAGGAATCTGGAGACGGAGGTCCAGAAATTCCGAAAGGACTCGAGGGCTTTTTTAAGCGATATCAGCAGCAGACTTGGTCTCGTCAGTCCTCCGACGAAGATGAGACTCCACGACAGAAACCACCACCACCATCGGGCGGTAATAATCCTAACAATGGATTTAATGTCAACCAACTTGCTCTCCTCGCCACATCCGCTGCTATATTTTACGCTCTGACTAATTCTTCATCTTCGGGCTCGCGAGAAATTACCTGGCAAGAGTTCCGCACCGCATTCCTCGACAAAGCTCTAGTTGACAAACTCATCGTTATTAACCGGCAGAAGGTCCGCGTCAAGTTGCACTCAAATGCCACTGGCGCGATGTACCCCGCAGCATCTCTCGGTGGAGGAGATTACTATTTCTCCATAGGCAGTGTCGAGGCTTTTGAACGGAAGCTTGACGAGGCTCAGTCAGAACTTGGTATTCCTCCTCACGAGCGGATACCAGTCGCCTACCACGACGAGATATCCACCTTCAATACTATTCTCAACTTCGCTCCTACTATCCTTTTCGCCGGTCTTCTTTTGTATATGTCGCGACGAGCTGGAGGTAGCGCGGGTGGTGGACCAGGTGGCATCTTCAGCATCGGAAAGAGCAAAGCCAAGCTCTTTAACAAGGATACAGATGTGAAGGTCAAGTTCAAGGACGTCGCAGGTATGGACGAGGCAAAAGAAGAGATCATGGAATTTGTGAAGTTTTTGAAGGAGCCCGCGAGGTTCGAGAAGCTTGGTGCAAAGATACCCCGCGGGGCTATCTTATCGGGACCTCCAGGAACTGGAAAAACCTTGCTGGCAAAAGCGACTGCTGGCGAGGCCTCTGTCCCCTTCCTGTCCGTCTCTGGTTCGGAGTTCGTCGAGATGTTCGTTGGTGTCGGCTCCTCCCGCGTCCGTGATCTGTTTGCATCAGCAAAGAAGAACGCACCTTGCATTATTTTTGTTGATGAAATTGATGCCATTGGAAAGGCCAGAGGCAAAGGAAGCAGCTTTGGTGGAAATGACGAGCGGGAGTCGACTCTCAACCAGTTATTGGTGGAGATGGATGGTTTCGGAACCCAAGAGCATGTTGTAGTACTCGCAGGCACCAATCGTCCAGACGTCCTAGATCCCGCTCTTATGCGGCCCGGGCGTTTTGACCGTCACATAGCCATTGACCGTCCAGATGTCTCCGGCCGTAAAGGGATCTTTATGGTGCACCTCAAACCACTCCGGCTAGCACAGGAACTCGATACGGACAATCTTGCCCAGAAGCTCGCCGTTCTTACCCCGGGTTTCTCAGGAGCAGATATCGCGAACGTTTGTAATGAAGCTGCTCTTCATGCCGCACGCAAGGGTCACGAGTCTGTCAAGGTGGACGACTTTGAGAGCGCAATTGAGCGTGTCATCGCAGGTCTGGAGCGCAAGAGCAGAGTCCTTAGTTCGGAGGAGAAGAAAACTGTTGCTTATCACGAGGCTGGTCATGCTGTCTGCGGCTGGTTCCTCGAACATGCCGACCCGCTTCTCAAAGTGAGCATCATTCCTCGTGGCGTTGGGGCCTTGGGATATGCGCAAGTGAGTACAAATATTCTTTGACAGTATTAGATAAATAATGATTTTCCGTAGTACCTTCCTCCAGACCGCTACCTACTCTCGACTCCGCAAATGTTGGACCGAATATGCATGACCCTTGGCGGCCGTGTGTCAGAGGAGATTTTCTTTGGTCCAGAAAATATCACGACAGGTGCTCAAGATGATCTCCAAAAGATCACTCGCATGGCATTTGAAGCATGCGCAAACTATGGCATGAATACTATCATCGGTCCCGTCAGTTATGGTGGTCGTGAGAGCCAGAAGGAAAGCTGGACGAAGCCATTCAGCGAGAAGACAAGCGAAATGTTGGATTCTGAGGTGCGGAAAATGATCACGTAGGTGGATTCATGTAATCTCTGCAACATTAGCTAATAATTATATTTCAGCGGAGCACATCAGCGGACCACCGAGCTTCTGACACTCCACCGTGAGAGCGTGGAGAAGGTCGCACAGCTTCTACTGAAGAAGGAAGTCATTACACGGTATGTTATGCGGTGTCCATTCTGGCTGCCGTGAGTTGACTATTGTTTATGTAGTGAGGATATGATTGACCTCTTGGGTAAACGCCCGTTCGCCAATAAATCCGATGATATGGATAAATGGCTAGATGATAACCGCGGTCATGAGCGCAGCGCTCCAGCACCAATTGAGGAGGCCCCCCAGAGTACTGTAAATCCCGCCCCTGCACCTGTCGCCACGTCGACAAAAATAGAAGACTACAAGTGGTAGTTCCTTTTTTCTCTTGTGCTGATATACTGGGTTTGTTTCACGAGGAGGCTCCGGACGCAACTATATATATATATTGTATCTTGAATCTCACGCGACGCTCGTGTTACCCTTCTACTTACCGTTATCGATACATACTTATTAGTATGAAGTCACGGTGCTACCGTGATGTGAGTAAAATGTGCGATGAATGTGGTGCGAATGTCTGGATTCGTGCCAGCAGTAGTTGAGATAACCGACGATGTATACTGTATACGTAACTGAACTTTCGGCAAACAACCATCCACATCGACCGGTACTATCGATATACATAAATTGGCTAACCTTGAAGTTAGCCCAGTACGGGCACGTTGACATACAATTTAAGATCCTGAAATTACATTATGGACGATGATAGTGCCGAGATCGAGCTTGTATGTTCTTCCTCCAGGCAGATTCACGATGTGTTGACCGTTCCGTCATGATGTAGCTAGAGCAGAACCTCAACAAAACGCACCAGATCTCACAGCGGATGACTTGTGCGTGATTTCCAGCCATGTCCAACTGTTGACTATGCTTCATGATATCTGTGGCAGCCATCCTGACAAATTTCGACACTCGCCTAGTGAAACTTGAGAAGTCTATCCTACCACTATACAACTCAACACAGAAGCTCAAGCAGCGCACTCATAGTTGGGCAGTCCAGATTGTATCATAAACAAAAACTCATCAAATGAATACAGATATTGATCGCGCCCTGCTGAAGATCGACGAGGTTGCTAGTAGTCAAGATGGTATTGCCGTAGAAGAAGGTCTGGTTTTACGGGGGTACGTTACAGTTCGATCAAGGCTCGGGACATAACTGAATCATGAACAGGCCGCAACTTGGTCAACTTGAAGCTTACATCGATATCCTTGAACGCCTCAATGCTGCCATTGCATTCAAGTCTTCTGATGCAGATTCAAGGGATATGGTACAATTCAGAGTCATTCGTTGTCATTTTACATGTTCTCTGATCGTCTTTCCAAGGCGCGGCTGATCGAAACCGGTGCGAAGAAGCTTACCCAGTTATATACTAAGCTTGTCGCAGAAGGCTCCTCAGGATCTCCACCAGTTTCAGGTCTTGCGTTCATGCTCACCGAGTTTCCCCCTTCCTTGATGTCCTCCCTCACACCCCTGGTCGCCTTCCTCCGTACTCTGCCCCTCCCATCAACGCATCCCTCTCACCCCGCTGCTTCAGCTATCTTGAACACGCTCAAGGATGCACAGCGAGGGTATGCAGACATGCGTGGGAGTTGGAGTCGGAAAGCGCTCGAAATGCATTCACGACGAGTCGTGGACAGAGCCGAGACTCTAGATGGTGTGGCTGCTGGGAAGGAGTTTAGCATCTGGATAGACAATTTGCTCAAAGTCACTGAGGTGCTTTTTATAGTTATTGTCCCTATTTTGAAAACTTAACATACACAGACCGAATACAACCTCCTCGTCGTACTCGCCCCGCTGTCTAGCAACACCCTCGTTGCATCGACTTATGATACCCTTCTTACCCCTCTCCTGACCCTCTTCACGGATACCTTGTCATCTTTGACATCCCTCATAAAACGCTCGCTGCACAGATATACGTTCCATGCGCTTTCTGCGTTTTCTGCCTTAACGATGTCTCAGAGTCGCTGGGAGTCTGTGTTGGTGAAACGTGGACGGGAGGGAAATGAGTTACGAGACGGGCTCAATGCGATCCGCGGTGTATGCCTCAGGAGCTTTCCCGAATTCTTGGCTGATCTGAAGCTTGCCGCTACTGGCAAGGGTGGTGACCTGAGTGTCGGCTTAGCAGATATCACAATTTCGGTATGTTAAGACAGTCCTTTGCTTTGTATTCACCCGCACTGAACAAATATAGACTGTGCAGTATCTGAATCGCATACCTGATGTCCAGGATGCTGTCGGGTCTGCGTTGTCTGCGCTCGGGGATGGAAATTGGAAAATGGGTGACGGAAGCAAGTAGGGAAAACTCCCAAGACCAATTCTGTAGAGGTAAACGAAAAAGTCCTGATTCAGCACTTTGTTTGTGGGTTGTGTTTCCTTTCCCTTGTTCGTATATGGTTCAATCAATCTGCAGACGACGTCATGAATACTCTCATCGGGAGCCTCACAACTCTATCACGCACACAACGCCGGCCTCCTTTTGGTTCTGTGTTCCTCCTCAACAATGTCTCACATCTTGTGTCCCACCTCGTCTTGCGCCCCACGAATCCCAACACACCTTCCCTGTTGTCTAAGCCCACGACAGACTTCCTCACCTCGTCATGGCGCACTGCAAAGGCAGGTTACTTTGATGCTAGCTTCTCACCCCTTATGCAGGCGCTCGCCGACGACGCACGAGATAAGACAAGCGGTAGTGGTTGGAAGGCGGCAGCGAAGGAGAAGTTTACACGCTTTATGACTTGCTTGAAGAGGTTGGCGAACGACATCGGCTAGCAAAAGTGTTGGAAGAGGATTCAGAGGAGAGGAACGCTGTTGGGGAGGAGGTAGTAAAGCTGGTTGTCCCATCGTTGCAGCGGTTCATGCAAAAGCAGAAGGAGAAAGAGTTCAGCAAGAGTGAGCATCTTGCCCTCGTCGTATGCAATGAACTAACGTTTTACCAGATCCTCAAAAGTGTAAGCCATCCCGTATTTTTGTGCGAATCTGCTTCCTTTGACAACGCGTCATGTAGATATCAAGCTGTCTCCCGAAGAAGTGGAGTCCCGTATCAGGAATTTCTACAACTAATTCTCCATTCATATTAATATTAATTAAAAATGTTCCATAGGAAACCATGAATGCAGGAAAGGATACCTTGATAATCAACGCCTGATGTCAGACACGATGACCATTTTCCTGACCACGACATTCAAGAAATCAGTTGGTGTTCCTGTTGGTGCCGATGGAAGAGGTAGGGGCGGGTATGCACCGGTATCTGGCAGTGGAGACGTTAACTCGCATGTTAATAACATTGAGTATAATTAAAAGCCGGATTGAGTGGAGCGCGCATTGGAAATCACTCTGTCCTCACAATATGTTCTCCTGCGGTTCTTGCTACATGGGTGATGACAATGCCTCATCTCATACGCTTTGCAAAGAATTAACTCGGACATGGTAATTGTTCTCATGAAGCCTGGTCAACGATCGTAATGACAATCCCCAGGGTCAGTGAGCCTAAAGAACGATAGATGTGATTTTTCAACAACAAAAATCAAGCGCTGTGCTTGCTGGTGTGAGGCCATGTTGGCCTACTAGGCTACTACTGCTTCTTGAATGTGTTACCAAACAAGTTATCAGATCATTACTAGATGGATCCAGATTTTCGTCGGTATCGTATAGGGTCAGGTAAAATATGTTGTCTTTCCAGGGATCCATACAAACAAGAATTCCCCTTTGCAACAGTCTGAGACAAGGGGGACTGGCAGGGAGAGATGAAAGGTCGCCGAAGAGCATAAGAAGAGAAGATGAGTGGCGTGATGAAAGGAGTGGGAAGCAAGCGGGAGTTGAGTCTGAGACGAATGACATGGGTTATTGAGACACTGAGATCATCGTAAGGAACTGTCCCTCCAGGTCCAGGTTCAGGCCTACGGTAAGAGTCCCTCCATCGGCGGCCAGGTCCCTTCTCCACTGAACGTGGGAGTCGGGGATTGATTTGATCCGTCGATTCACTAATGTCGGAGTCGAGAATTCATTTCGATAGATCTCGGCCAGGTCCCTTCTCCGCTTGATTTGATCCGTCGAGTGCTTTCGAGCTTATGTAATTATCCTCCCTCTTACCACTATGATACAGCTCAACCCGACGGCTTTTCTATGCGTGGCTTGCATTGTTTGTATTTGCCCTTACCACTCGATTCTACATCTACATCTACATCGGCCTAAGGGCCGTTCCTTCTATTTAACATCCAGATACGCCCTTGAACCTGGGCCTGAGGCCTGAGATCTCGGATGATACCCCCACCCAAACTCATTCGTTTCTTATCTACAATAGGCACCAATGCACGGTCTACTAAGAGCAACAAATAGGCCTATGGGCGCCTAATGCCCTCGATTTAAGGCAGCGGTGCTAGAGTCATTTCTTCCATTGTCAAGATGGATCCCATCACCAACGGTCTGGCTATTGTTACACTCGTTCAAACGATAAAGCAAGCTTCAGCTCTTTTGTATGGATATGTCTCTTCCGTCCACAATGCCGACTCATCCTGCCAGACTCTGCTTGATCAGCTCAATTCAATCCTTGGAGTCCTGACCGCGGTCATGGCCATTCAGGACGATCCCTCTCTTCCAAACAATCTCCGCGATTCACTTCGAAACTGACGGCCGACAATGGTCCAATCACGAAGTTACGGAAAGAACTGAAGAACCTCCTACCAGACAAGCAGGAGAAAATAAAAAAAGGTATCATATCCAAATTGATATGGCCATTCAAGGAAGAGAAAGCAGCAACGATTGTTGAGAGATTGAAAAGCTTTTATAGCGATATCACAACAGTTCTAGCAATAGACTCTCGGTGAGTTGACTCGCTCGTGGTGATTGCTAATGCTAACGCAGTGCCAGAATCACGCTCAAGGAAGTCAACCATGGAGTCCAGGAATTAAAACAGGATTCTATAGCGGAGGGACGTCGAAAGTTCCTTCAATGGATGAACCCTGTATCTTGTATTGAGAAGCACAACGCCTCCTGTCGTCGGCGCAGCTCCGAGACTGGTCGTTGGATTTTCGACACTAATCAGTACATGGACTGGAACAAATCTCATCGCGCATTCCTATGGTTGAATGGGCAGCGTGAGTTTTATTACATTCGTCATTGATTGCAGGACACTGACACTCACAACAGCTGGGCACGGAAAAACAATTCTTGCGTGAGTTCGGACTCGGAAGGTCTTCAGACAGCTCAAATTAATTTTTAAATATGCAGTTCCTCCATTATCGACAAAATCCAGGAGAGCGGTGAAGCAGAGCCACAGACGGTCGCTTTCTTCTACTGCAACTTTCGAGACGACCAGATGACAAATGCAGCTGCAGTTTTGCGCTCCTTGGTTGTTCAATTTCTCCAGCAATCTAAAGATAAAGAAGACTGGTTCACCAAGATAAGCGAGCCAGGGCCGCAAAAAGGGGATCTTGTGTCTCTGCGAACCCTCTGGCAGCAACATCGTAATGCAAAGCCATATCCCACAGATCTGGAATTCCTACAAAAGCTTCTGGTTGAAGCGTCCACATTAGTTTGCCGACCAATCCTCGTTATTGACGCCTTGGACGAATGCAAGGACTGCCCCGATCTCGTGAAACACCTCGTAAACCTTGCAAACTCGGAAGATGCTTCATTACGAATTTTCGTCACCAGTAGAACCAAGCCAGAAATCCAAGGCGCCTTCAATACTCTTCCCAGCATGTCGTTGACAGACAAGGCAGGCCAAATGAAAGATATACAGGTTCACATTACTGAGCAGCTGAAGAATCAAATGCGTTTGTCACACCTACCCGAGGAGCTAAAGGCGACGATTTCAAAGAAATTGTTAGAAAAGGCTGGGGGCGTGTAAGTAAAGCCATTTCCGCTCGCTCCTCGGAAATTCATCATTGTATGATCATATGCAGGTTTCGCTGGGTTCAGTATCAACTGGACGAAATTGTGTCTTGCAAAAGACTTGACGATATCAACACAGCCCTCAATAACCTTCCAGATGGACTTTACGATACGTATGATAGGATTTTCCAGACTATCAAACAAGGAGGACAGAGCGACGAGCAAATCGCTCGGAGTTGTCTACTTTGGCTGACCGCCACGTTCACTCCATTGACGCTTGATCAGCTCAACGAAGCGATGATGATTGAAGTCGGACACTCAAAACTTAATCCAAATCTTCGCGTGATGGTCCCTATGGATATCGTGGCTGCGTGCGGAAGCCTTGTGACCTACGACGAGAAAACTGGTGTCGTCGCTCTATCTCATTATAGCGTTAAAGTACGATATATTAAACTCTGTCATCCTACTCGTCCGCTGATGTGCTATGCAACTAGGAATATTTGATCAATCGTCCTAATAACATCTTCAAATCGACCTCGGACATGCACGCACGAATCTGCGAGTTGTTGATTACGTATGTTTTATGCGATTTTGTGGATGAGGTCTGCGCAAATGGTGCGATACTATCTTCCACGTATATGAACTAAGAAGCTGATGCTTGTATAGGCGAAGATTCATATGATGTTACAGATGTCTGCGAAGACCATCCGTTGCTCAGCTATGCAGTTCAGGGATGGAAGCATCTTGGACATGTTTCGGAGGAGGATCCTTGCCTTATGACCGCCCTGTCACGGCTGAACTCGGAGTTTCGTAAAGACACCAAGAAACATCGTGTGCTTGCAACTCGAGACGGTATTCCAGGTTACCAGCCTATTACTGATAGGTGGTTTAGTCCCGCTGTGACTTCGCCCTCACTTCTATGCATCCCGCTTGAGCACGGAAAGCCGTGGATGGTTGAATCTATCATCAAGCAGCACCCCGAACTATTGGACGAGGATGTTGCCCCTGGTTGGGGTTCTCCCTTGATTTTCGCCATAACCAAGAACCCTGATTGCCTCAGTATTCTCCTGAAGCTGGGCGTTAATCTCAACAAGCTTTCTTCCATCGATCCTAAGGTTTTCGTTCTTGACGGCTCCTATGCTCCAATTTCGTGGGCAGCTGTGACTGGAAGCGAGGTTGCCGTGGATTTCTTGCTGTCACAAACAAAGGTCAACCTACCTAATGACATCCTACACATGGCTGTTTGGATGCAAGACCCATCGCACAAATCTATTCGCAAATTTCGTCAACGTGGTGCGGATGTCAATTTCACAGTCAACGGTTCCACCCCTATCCACGATTTCCTTTTAGCCACTGGCAGCGACGAAAAGCTACCAGTTGTAAAAGCCCTTGTTGATCCGTTTTGTATTCCGTTTTGTGATCTTTCTTTGCAGGACTGGACTGCCAGAACGGTACTACACATTGCTCTTGATAAACGGTTGGAAGATGTTGTCATATACCTTCTCGAGCAAAAGGCGAAGTTGTCAGCAACGGCGACTCTCCATCCAAACATGTGGAGCTGGGCTACAAGCAAGCCATGGTTTTCCAAGGTTCAAGCAGCGGTTCCTGCTCCTGATCGACAGCGCGCCAGAATTGAGGGGAAGGTTGTTGGTGCTGCTTTGGGGCCTATGATCATTGAGTTTCCATTTGCCGTCACTGCAGACCACGATGACCATAATCCGATTCGTGCTGTCGTTGTTTCAGCGATACTCAATAGTGAGCTGTTTGGTAAGTGACCGCCTTCATCTAGCTATATAAGTTACCGATTAGTGCAGGCCCCTACAGTCCGCTCACATTGAGCGCCGACCTTTCATATTGCAATCAGTCGCTTCAGCAGAAAGTCCAAAACTCCCTGAAAGATGATTTCCCCGGTCTCAAGTTCGACTTTGCATGGTCGCAAAGTGAGCGGCGTGTCTCTAGTCGTTTGTTCGACTATCATCAAGGAGACGAAGCTACCAGGATGCTACGGCAGTTAACTGAACATAAACACTCAACTAGCACCTCCCTTTTTCTTCAGGTGTCCAAGCCGGTCGGGCAGAACACCAAAGTCTTTGGATCTGTGGACAAGTTCATACTCGATATCTACAGAAGTCCTTTACCTTAGTCTTGAGGTAAGTAACGACTTTTTCAAACATCCAGTGTTCTCATCTTTACGTGTAGGGTACTGCAAGCTGTCATAAATCACCCGGGGTCATGATCAGATGTATGCTAGTGTAGTCATCCATGTATGATGCTGGCACATTGTATAACCTTCTTCAAGGTGGTAGGCACACATATCACACTGGCTTTGCAATCACTGTTTAAAACAATGTTGAGACGGAATACGAGATGGTACTGCGATAACCGACTGATAGATCATTGTGATCTTCGATGTAGCTAAGTAAGTGAAGAGACGCCCAACAAACAGTAACAATTTGTGGTCAATACATACATGCCCGACGCGGGATATGTACCGTCAACGTGCAAATGGAAATTAAGCAATGATTTTGGTCCATATGCCTACAATATCTCCAGCGTTCTAACGTCCATCATACTGTGAACGGAAGCCATGTTTCTGACTTGCGCAATAATATGGCGATCTGATGCGATTCTTTTATACTCTCCACTAGGCTGCGGCTGTGCAAGCAAAAACGCGCTGAAAGGTTGTCCAAGGCGCACAATCAACCGCAATGCTTGCAAATGCAGCTCGGATTGAACGGCCTTATTGTCTCCAGGAGAGTTGCGAAGCGAATCGAGGAATGAGCCAAAAGACTGTCCAATACGAGGAACGAATCGCAATGCTCGTGACCGAGACCGGGCGGGGGAGATACTATATAACGAAGACCCGACCTCGGACAGGTTTGTCTCGCTCTGCATATCATCTTCAAAGTCAGGCAGTTCAAGAGCGGGCCACAACCTCCTGCAAGAGCCTCCCGAGAGCGTTTTGCTTCTTCTCACCATAGATGACAGGTAAGTGCACACCGAATATACCAAATAATGAATATGCAATGTCTTCTTGTATATTGTATTTTGAATCTCACGCGACGCTCGTGTTACCCTTCTACTTACCACACATACTAAATAGTATCTAAAGGGTGTATCGAAATTGACTCCACTCATCACCCTTCTCGCGTCGTGCATCATTAACTGTCTCAAATCGCCCATTCTTCAAGGCCAGCTGGTCCATCCCCTCCCTAGAGCTGTCGCTGTCGATTACCTCATCGCGCTCTCCTCTGTCCCTTCGCTCGTTCTCCCTTCGCAACAGGAACATGAATGCTGCTGAGCATAACCAGCCGATTGCAATGTAGGCAAGAATGATCCCATGACCAAGCCTGTACCAAGGTGCATCCACCGCACGATACTACGGGCCAATAAGCGGGCAGTTAGTTTGAGCTAGCTTTGCAGACTCACAACATTCGAGGAAACAGCTCCGTTCAGATTTCCCCTTTATGGATGTCAGTTACACTGCTTGGTGGTATAATGTAAGAATCGACATACCACCCGATAGCCATGGCTAGTGTGATACCTCGTTTATAGGAGCCTTCGACATTGCTTGCAACCCATGCTCTGAAGTACGGTCAGTGAGAGAGGTAAGAATAAACCAACTAACGTACACCGAATTCGCTGTTACATTGCCATATCAGTTCCGTGCTATCTGAATGCGGAAGAGGAAGAGGATTGATACATACGGACTGTAGGATATATAGCGCTGAAGATGAGATGTTCAAGTTAGCACTAACGTTCAAGTCAGAGTGCATCTAATGAGACTTACGATGCAGCCAAGAAACATGCGAAATAAGACAATGCTGGAGTTCTGGATGTGATTAATATGATATAACCAACCAGACCTGAAAGATCTATAGCCTATGTTTCGTTATAGAAAGTTAAAAACACTTGCCCGTTCCGAATAGAAATCTATCGTGTACATGAGACCTCGAAAGTTATCGAAAAATGATGTTGCGCACAAATTGATGTATCCTCTCTTTCCGAGACGGTCACCGACCAATCCGACAATCACGGTCACTATACATGACCAGACGTAAACGGGCACGGAGAGCAGATTCGCTGTTGTCGCTTTGTAACCTGGGTACAGGGGGTCAAGCCTTTAGCAGAATAAACATTGACAACACTCACCAAGCTACAAATTTCAGCCGCAAGGAAAGAAACATTGATAAGTGAGGTATAATATCTGATTCTGTGGAAAATATACGAACCTCGTCGATGATTGTCGGAGTGAATAAGGAAAACGCGAATAATGGACCATCACTGACGACATATTAGAGTAATCGCAAGTTATGGCTCTTTGACCCACAATCCCATATATATACCCACTATGTACACTCAGCATCACTGACAACAATGACATGAACGTACGTACTTGCCAAGTAGGTTTTCCAGTCCCTGAGGCTTTGCCAAATATATCGGACTTTGAATTCCTCGCCGCCAGCGCTGAACTGCATGTCGTCCCTCAAACGTCTAATGACGAAAACTCCTGAGTTCATGTCAGTTTCGAGTAAGGGAGATCTTCTTTCGCTACCTACTCTCTTCTTTGGTCAGAAACCCGGCTGTCTCAGGGAAATTTGAGATGATCCGATACGAAGCAACCGCACACAATATGGTGAAAAGCCCTTCGAGGATGAAAATCCAAGACCAGCCAGGTTTTCCTGCGACACCATTCATGTTGGATATAGCGGCGGCCAGGAGACCGCCTACGAGCATACGATGATTCATTAAACCTTGGATGTACTGTGAAGCACTCACTGAATGCTCCCGCTATGGTGGCAGAAGTGAAGAATGCTGCTACCCGTGTACCAAGCTCGGACCGCTTATACCAGCTGAATGCGCGATATCAGCACCGGAAGTGGGATTCTGAGGCATATGAGACTTACCAAGAGATATAAAATACGATTCCGGGGTATAAACCAGCCTCAGCCACTCCAAGCAGTACTCGCAAGGCTAGAAAATGATACTGGACTCGACAGCGATCAGCTTTCAGAGTATGTCAGGCTTACTGACGAGCCCTCCATAATTGTGTAGAAATCCGTGGCACATCTTGCCTGGAGTGATTACATTGCGAAGATGTTAAGGAGCTTCTAAAACATACCATGACAATTCCCCAAACGAACATCATTGAAGAAAGCCACACGGAGGGTCGAATCCTTCTGAGGACTACATTGCTTGCAGGCTGCATCACAAGGTCAGCACAGGCAGACATCACACATATCCCCCTTACCTCAAGCAATGCATATGGAAAGAAGAATACAGTAAGTGCAATGAGATATTGCTTGTCTGTGATACCCAAATCGGTCGCCATGTCGTATAACTGAAAACTCATCAGGATTTTGAAGTTCGACCGACTAGCTAGCTAGAAAGCATCACCTTCGCATTTCCTATGCTTCCTCGATCCAAAAAGTTGAGAAAATAGAGGAGGGCCAACCAAGGTACTACTCGGATGTCGATCTTACGAAGGAGTCGTCTCTCGTCGACTTGACTGGTGTCGACATGGGCTTCGTAGAGCTCGTCCTTGTCTGCTGTCAATGATACGATTGATCCTGAATGCGACATCAGAGAAAAGGGTGATAAACATAAGTATCAAACAGTCTTATCGGGTATAAATAGTGGATTTTCAACAGTGCGCTCGCGACCCAGCTACCTTCTCAGGCTGTCGGATACCAACTACAGTGCCTTCGCATCAAATGAACACTTTACGATATTCATCAATCCCAACAACAGCTTCCAGCCCCTTAAGTGCCTCCTTAAACCAATTCTTCACATCCTCTGTATCAACCCCAGCAGCTCTTATAACCGTGCCTTTGCCGTCATCCACAGGAGTCAGGGACCAAAGGAACCTCTCCGGAGCAGCACGCTTGAAAATAGAGATAGTGCGGTACTTTGCCTGCAAGTCAGTTACGACACCATGCGTCTGAGGCCCATAAAGAAGCAGCATGGCATAGCATGAATAGGGCGCAAGCCTATCTTTGAGCGTCCGAAGTGGTACGCGGCTAGTAGCATTTGATGAGCAGGACTCGGACGCAGATTGGGTATCAAGGAACGAGTTATCTAGCAGTAAAACGTCCCGTGCGACGCGTCGGCCTTCTACGAAGACTTCGTTGACGCTGTGATACCGGAGGAAATCCCAGTCTTCCCCCATAGACTTGCGCCCCGAGGTAATCCAGTCTAGTAATACAATCGACGCGCTTTCGGCAAGATGGAATGTTTGCACTTGGGTATAGGATGCAGAGCGGAAGCACGTCACAGGGTCCGCTCTGCATATCATCTTCAAGCCAGGCAGTTCAAGAGAACAGCGCGTCTACGGACGGACGAGCAGTAAGGTCTGCCGGGTGAGCTTCGCCCGTAAGAAGTGGTTTGGCTTGTCTTCTGTGGTGATCAGCAGGTCATGAAGCCCTTCTGCCTTGACTTCGTACGTGGAAAATGTCTTCTGGCCTTGATCGCGCCTCTATTTCATGGCTGTGACAGGGAATGTAATGCAAGGCAGATGTAGTAGTCTGCAGTTTGCGAAACGAGGAGCGCTCAGCTGGTCAAGCAAGGCATAGAATTCCTAGGCCAGCTCCACGGTCACGACCTTCTGCAGGAAATACACTGATTTTTCCATCTCATCTTCGGGCAAAGATGGCAATATGGGTGGCGAAGCATTATAAGAAGCGATATCGGCTGGAAGACAGATATTGAACTCGGATGGCGTTCCAATCCAATCCAGGGCAGAGATGTCGCCCGAGCGGGCCACAACCTTCTGCAAGAGCCTCCCGAGAGCGTTTTTCTTCTTCTCACCATAGATGACAGGTAAGTGCACACCGAATATACCAAATAAGGGGGGCCCTTGATCTCGAACCACCACCATGAACGAGAATTCCCACGCCCAAAAAGCGCGGGCAAGGTAGAGCGTCGCAGCTCTCAGTACAACCTGGTCCACAAATCGATACAATGAAAACCCTGCAATACGCAGTAACTAACCCACCTCCAAATTCAATCATACACCATAAGTAAACGATCACGCTTCACAATACCAACGCATGGAAATAACCAAGTAAGAACACCAACACACCCACACGCACCCCAATTACAACAACAGAAACATAATACATGAACGACCGAATCACTCGACATACGTCAACATGACAGTGTGATGATAAAAACGCAGGCCCTGCACGTAAAAACTACACCGTCCTAACTCTACACTGACCCTTACCGCCGCTAAACCACCCCCACATAGAAAACACGCATACAGATAAACGATACCCAAACCACAGCCTCCCTCGACTCACAAAGTGAACCCGGCCACGACGCATTCCCCGACCCAACGAAAGGAACCAATTAAAAACTGCGCAAGATAAGAAAAGGTATAAAACCCCTACACCCCCAAATGAAATCCCCGCCCGACTAAAGATGAAAGACAAGGAACCCTCCTCCCTTAAGGTGATCTCCCAAGCCGCAAGACCATACCCTACCACCCCCCGCCCACCACCCCAGCCATCCAAGTCTGGGCCAAAATACTTCCCCCCCGACGCCATCCAAGAAGAGGACTTAGAGAGCGCCATGGACCTAATCCCATACCAGCCCGACCCCCCATCCCCCCCATCCCCCCCATCCCCACCGAGTCCCCAATCCCCACCTGACACCCTGACCCAAGCGGGCCAGGGTAACCGAGCTCACCCATTCCAACCCGACCTCCTAATCTATAAAGAGTTCAAGGTGACGGTGAAAAACTCTAGCAAAGAAACCCCCCCCCGCGAATGACCTCGCCCACTCTATCCACGCTCCCCACAACCAACCAGTTGACCAAGCTATGGGAAACCTCCTGAGCCCCACCGGCTCTCACGCCCCAACCCTGGAGGAGAAAGAAATCCTAGCACACTTGGCACTCGCCAACTTAAATAGAGCGGCGCTAGGTCAGAACAACGCGAATCAGGTCACCACCCTCCCCCAGTTCACCCCAACCCCAGATGGGGGGTTCCCGATAGTACACATGTCGCATGCCGCGCAGATCTTTGACCACCTAGATAACCGGGTCCTACTAGCGTGGTTCCAAGTCCCACACCCCAAACTCATGATTCGGGTCTTTGACCACTCCGGGAAAGACGTCACAGAACGAGCCGCTATCATAGCCGAACGCATTCGCGTGAATGTAACAGCCATAGCAGAGTCTATCCAACATGACACCCCCCCCATCCGTGTCTCCCCCCCGCAGCCCCAGGGCGGCAAAGATGCAAAGAGCTTCCCACTCGGTTTCCTAGTCCATAGCGTATCCAATGAGACTAAAACCCTCCTCCTGGACCAACGCATCTGGTCCACAGCAGACCTTACCTTCGAAGCCCTTCCATTCAACTGCGCACACCCACCCGAACTCCTCTTCAGTCTAGAAGGCTTCACAACCCTAGACCCCACCATCATCTCACAGGCCATTGCAGAGACTTGGAACCAGGAAGAGACTCGTCACCGCATTGAATCATTCTTCTCAACCTGCAGCCTCCCTGACGACAAACCGATATATAAGGCAACTCAAGAATTCATCTCATCTTGCCGCGTCGAGCTCCTCGACTTCAAGATATCTGGCGGTCTCTCCGTCCCCCGCTACAATGTCTTCGCAACCAGCCCCACTAACGACGCGAAGACATGGACCGACCTCCGCATGTACCTAACAACCCTCACCTACCCTACCAGCCTAGATGGCCGTGGAACCACATCGGCGCTCTTTGACTGTCAAATCTGCCATTCCCTCGCTCATCCTCGAGGCCTGTGCCCATTTCCCCTCACCCCCCTCTGGAACGGCCCAAAAGCAGGCAGTAGAAGCAGCAAAAATGCGTCCCGCCCTACTGGAAGGACCAGGGGGGGCAAACCAGGACGAAGCACCTGAGACGACCCGATGCAGTGCATAAGTATATATCTAGACGAGACAGCAGCACATATGCGACCGAAGTAACCACTACATACATCCACCCCCTGAGTATCTGCCTACCATACCTACCCTAGTCCTCTTACAGAAATCCCAGTCCTTTCCCTCGAAGCTAGTCTGGAACCCAAAAAACAAGCAGCGCCCCAACCCTAGGCCCGACACCTAAGATCACGTGTGCATCTGATAAAACCCTCCCAGTTACAATGAGACAAGAACTGGGAAACAAAAAACCCCGGCCCAAATATACTGACCGCTTGCAAACAGGACAGGAAAGCCGTGGTTGTCTCACAAAAGCATGGTGCATGCCAGACCACGGAAACCTATTTAGGTTAGAACGAGCCGTGCCGAGAGGCTCAAGTTCTCATTAGTAGGAGGAGTCAATGACACGGGAATTGACTCCATCGAACATGCTAACATAAGTTCACTGCTAAAGGGCCAGGATATGCCCCTTCTAAGGCTACATCATGATCGTAACGCAGTCTTAGTAACACGATCACCACAAACACTCAACAAAACCCCCCATTCTCGGTCTTCTCTGTCGGTCATGGTGCTTGCTTCCCAGACTGTAGAGGAGGACCCCCTCGCGCCACTGGGAGGTCCCCCGATGATCAGTCTGGGTTTCTTGGAAGTGGAACCGCCCACCATGGGCAACCCCAAAACCAACCCCATAGCCCAACCAGGCGTACCCAAACAAGAGACACACCACTGCTCCCAACCATCGCACAAAACGACACCCAGTCCCCCCTGATACTCATCGATGGAACCCCCCATCACCCCACCGAGCGACCCAAAACCCCAATAGTCAGAACCCAATAAAAAAGAAAAAATCCAGAGCAAACATACTCATTGCAACACTAAATATGAGAGGGCGCGCATCCCCAGACCTAGGAAACAGCACAATCTCAAAATGGTCAGCAATACAACACGTAATGAGGAAAAAAAAAATAGGCGTACTCTGCCTCCAAGAAACGCACCTAACGAATGAACATGAAACACAAATCGAATCGCTATACTCGAGAAGACTAAAAGTACTTAACTCTGGTGACCCGTTCCGCCCTGGCAACTCTGCAGGAGTTGCTTTTGTCCTAAATAAAGAAATAATTAACACAACGAATGCTGAAATCACCGAGATCATACCCGGTAGAGTGATCGCTATAAATATAACATGGCACAACGACAAACGTATCACCATCCTCAACATCTATGCACCGAACGACCTAACAAAACACCCAAACTTCTGGGATATGATCTCAAAAACCTGGCTAGAAAAAGACTTACCACAACCTGACTTTATGTTAGGCGACTTTAACCTTACAGAAGACGCGCTAGACCGAGCACCAGCGAGACCGGACAATGAGAATGCAACAAATGCACTACGAGACCTAAAGCAAAAATTAAATATGCAGGACACTTGGCGATCCCTATACCCAACGTCAAGACTCTTCACATTCTACAGCAATATGAACACTTACTCTTGCCTCGACCGAATATACACAGCCCCACAACACGAACGGAATACCCACCACTGGGAATCATGTACCACTGCCATCCCATCAGATCACAAAATGGTCTCAGTCAGATTCATCCCACAAAACGCACCTTTTATTGGAAACGGGCGCTGGACCTGGCCACTGAGCCTGATGAATGAAAAGAAACTATTTGACAACATAAGTGACCTCGGATGCGCCATGCAACAACAAATAACCCACCAACAAACAAACAGGAACGCCGCGTTGAACCCCCAAAAATCCTGGGAGGAATTCAAAACTAACATCACCACACTAGCTAAGAAGACCGCAAAAGAACACCTACACAAAATAAGAATCAGGACTAAACAACTAGAAGACGATATAAAACACACTCTAGAAAACGGCGACATGGACACCAATGAAAATACAAGACGCCATAGAGCCTGGATTGAAAAAGAAATTGAACACCTCGAAAAGAAAAAGCTCAAAAACATTCAACTGCACTCGCAAACAAACTGGGCATTAAAAGGAGAAATTATAAGTAAATACTGGTCAAAGATGAACTCACCTAAAAAACCAAGAGACACAATACACAGCCTAAGAAAACCAAACTCAACCCGCTTCGCCAACCGCTCGGACGAAATGGCAGAAATAGCCCAACTCCACCACGAAAACCTCCAAAAAGACAATCTCCCACATGAGATCGAAGATATCAGACACACAACCAGACAGAGATACATGAGAGAAGTCCCAAACACACAAAAATCAGAAAATCACAACTCACCGCTACACAGCGTGCTGCAAGAAAAACATACACACGAAGCCCTCTTCTCATCCAAATCCGGCAGCGCAGCAGGCATCGACGGCATACCATATGAAGTATGGAAGAAACTACACGAAAAACACATCGAAAATCAAAAGAAGGAACACCCGAGCTTTAATATCATCAGAACACTCACCTTAGTATTCAACGACATACAAATACATGACGTTGACCCCGACTCCGAATTCACCCTCGGATGGATGTGCCCTATCTTCAAAAAGAAAGAAAGAACTGAAATAGTAAACTACCGCCCCATCACCCTCCTGAACACAGACTACAAAATACTCACCAAAGCCTTAGCAATGCAACTAGCACGAGAAGCACACACACTCATCCACCCAAACCAAAGTGGCTTTATCCCGCGAAGATCAATATTCGACCCAATAAGACTGGCCAGACTAATGATAGAATACGTGGACATCACTGAAGAAAACGGAGCGTTAATAGCCCTAGACCAAGAAAAAGCGTACGACAGAATAAAACATGACTACCTACTAGAAACCCTTGAAAACTTCAACCTCCCACCACTATTCATTAAAACTGTCAAAGCCCTCTATGTGAACGCATACACCAAAGTTGCTATAAACGGGGTCTTAAGCACCTCCTTCAAAGTCACCAGAGGAGTACGGCAAGGAGACCCGCTCTCATGCCTCCTTTTCGATATAGCAATCGAACCCCTAGCATGTGCACTGAGAAACTCAGAAAAACTAACAGGATACAACATACCAGGCATCGCGAACAAACTTATAGTGAACCTCTACGCGGACGACACAACCATCTTCCTGAATGAAAATGATAAATACAGCGACCTTGAAGACATTCTAACGAGCTGGTGCTTAGCCTCAGGAGCAAAATTTAACCTAGAAAAAATGGAAATCATACCAATTGGCTCGAACCTACACTGCAAAAGAGTCATTACAACACGTAAACTAAACCCAACTGACCTACCACTAGACAACACCATAAACATAGCACCAGATGGACACCCCATACGGATACTCGGAGCTTGGATCGGAAATAAAACAAACAACACGACACCTTGGGAACCAATCCTGGACAAGATTAACTCTACATTTTCTACATTAAACAGATGGAAGAAATGCCACCCCACCTTAACCAGCAAAAAACTGATCATACAAATGTTTGCAGGTGGGATGACCCAGTTTCTAACTAAAGCTCAAGGCATGCCCAAGAACATAGAATCGGCACTCACCAAGATGATCCAAAACTTCATCTGGGATGACAAATGCTCCCCACTGATAAGCCTCGAACAACTACAACGCCCGAAAGAAAATGGCGGAATTAATCTACTAGATATTGAGGCTAGAAACGAAGCGATCGAAGTAATGTGGATCAAACCCTACCTTGACCTCTCCCCCTCCAGACCCGACTGGGCCTTCATCGTCGACCTGCTAATACACAACATGAACCCAAACAAAGGCAAAAACATGTCAACAAACCCACCACTAAGAGGCCCCAGAGCAAACACCCTACCCAATGAAATCAAATCGCTCCTAAAAACAGCAAAGAAATTTAACGTTAGCTTCGCCCCAATCAAAATATCGAAACAAATAAAGAAACAACTACCCACCTGGCAACATATAGGAGCACCCACAACAGCTTTTCACAAAACAAAAGATAAATGCCTCCAAAACACCCATAAATCGCACACCATTAAGAACATGATAAAAATAAGCAAACGCACAACGAACATTAGAAACAACTCACAAAGACACCTCCCCCGCAAAGACTGCACGTGCCCACCATGCCAAAAAGACCGACAAGCGGGATGTTCAAACCCACATAAATGCGCAACAACTGCAAGAGAAATCCTCAGTAAAATAACCCCAAAATACGATACTGGAACAAAGCCCAAAAAAGATGAACTATCACTAACTCACCGACGCAAAGAGAAAAACACCCAAGCCCATCAAAGTAGAAATGGAGAAATCCTCTTCGATCCAACAACAACGATAAGAACAAACCTAAAAGACTGTTTTAGAATATTCACAGACCCTAAGCACAACTCAATAGCCCCAGCCCACCGACTTCAAAACCCAACACGTGGACTCAACCTCATAAATGAAAAAATGACCATCTTCACAGACGGATCATGCACCAACAACGGGAAAGAAAACGCAAAGAGCGGATGTGGCATATGGATCGAAGAAGGCCATCAACACAATACAGCACTAAAAATACCCGGAAACAACCAATCAAACCAGTGCGCGGAAATATTAGCCATCCTCATAGCACTACAAAAAATAGAACCCTACGTACCTATTACATTCATGACTGACTCAAAATACGCAATCAACAGTCTAACAAAATACCTCCCCACATGGGAGGACGCTGGCTGGATCGGCATAATGAACAGCACTCCCCTTAAGGCAACAGCATACCACCTGAGAAAACGCTCGGCCCAAACAGGCTTTATCTGGGTAAAGGGGCATAGTGGCCTGCATGGAAATGAACAAGCTGACCACCTCGCCAAAGAGGGCACAAACAAACTCACTGAAGACAACATAGACTTAACTATTCCAAATGAATTTAACCTGCAGGGAGCGAAATTAGCAACCATGACCCAAGCCCTAGCGTATAAAGGAATCAGAGAACAAAAAAAGAAATCCGAAAGACGAATAACTAAAAACTTCCTCGACATAGCAAGGTTCACAATCCAAAATATAACAGGACAATTAGAAACAGACGAGAACATCTGGAAAGGTAGCGAAAATAAAGACATACCCAAAAAGATAAGGCAATTCATCTTTAAATCACTACACGGCGCCCACCGAATTGGTGAATATTGGTCGAACATCCCTACCCTCGAAATCCGAGCCAAATGCACCCATTGCCATGACGACATCGAAGACATGGAACACATACTGATAAACTGCCCTGAAAACGCCCAATCAACGATATGGAACCTAGCAAAAACAACATGGCCTGACAAAAACGGCCCCTGGCCACAAATATCACTAGGAACAATCCTAGGCTGCGGGAACATCACACTTACCAAACGAAACACAGAAACCCCACAAAGTCAGCAAGAACAAGAACCCCAACGTCGGTCAGAATCTACAAAAGGCACATCAAGACTATTGCACATCCTAATTTCAGAATCCGCACACCTTATCTGGGCCCTACGCTGTGACACAACGATAAATGGGACCATATTCACAAAAGAAAAAATAGAAAGCCGATGGCGGTCGAACATAAATAAGAGACTACAATGTGATAGACTAACAGCGAGTAAGATAACCCGCACCAAAACCTTCGAGAGCTTAATCTCCGCAACATGGTCCAATATCATAACAATAAACAACCCCAAACAGAAGAACTGGGTCACCGCCCTTGAGGTTTTAGTGGGTATCACACCACCCAGGCCCTCTATGAACGAGGAAACCAGGTAGTCTAAATGAGTCCCACACGCCCCATGAAAATGGGTGTGCGTAAGTGCATTTTTCCTTGGACCGGAGTTCGCAGAACTCTGCTATAGTGCGTACTCGTAGAACTAGATTTTGTCAGCTGCTACAAATACAAATCACTTGTCTAAAAAAAAAAAAAAAAAAGAATATACCAAATAAGCTATAGCGCCAGCTAAAGTGACAACACCCGCTACCTGTTCCGGCCCTTTTTCACTACTATTTTTGCTACATTAATGGCGTTCAAAGTAAAATTTGGGAGGCTCTGAAAACGTGGGTAAGTTTGACAAATTTCTTCCAGAATCTACGGAATGTTCGGCAGGCTCAAGCGGGGTCTGAAATCCAATCTTGTATGCTACTCTATGCAGGATGCCTGCACAATGCCCACAGGTGCGACGTTCAGAATGAATTAAAGGGCACATCAAAATGAGCAATACCATGAATATGGCCACACAATGACCCTTGCATGGTAATAGGGGAAGAGGAAGTGTAACTAGCGGTACAAGGGGACGAGGAGGGGGGAGTGTAGTAGCGTCCAACGCCATCCAGCAAGTATCCGTCGATACTGCCCCTAATTCCACAGCTACTCCTACCGCTATGCCTGCCACCACCACTGCTATTCCCGCCACTACTACCGCCAGGGTCACCATCAGATGGGAGACTTGTGAAGGTGATCATACCGATGCCCTCATACAATTTCTTGAAACTCACCCTGCCAACTGCTGCATGCTCTTCAACGAGTCGAAAAGAATGTGCGATCCTGTGGTCAGTGAACCTGACCCTTCAGGGAGTCAAAAGGGTCAAGTCTGGGCAGCAATCGCCAAGACTATCTTCGCGGAGGATGAGGAGTACAAGGTTATGTATGCTGAAGATAATCGCAAGTTTGCACTTGCAGTATCTAACCGTCTCACCCAGTGTGTGCTTCCCCCCCCTTCTGATGTATTAATTACTAATGAATATCAGTCTCAGGACTAAATACAAGAAACATCGCGCTCGCTTTACACAGACCAGCGCTGGCATCAACCCACTTGATGCTACCGGTGCAAAAAATCTTTGAGGTAAGTTTTTTTATTCAAATTTATTAAATTATGCTACAAGAAATTATAGAACAGGTCTCAATTGACTTCCCTTGGTATGATGCACTCAATGCACTCTGGAAGGGCAACCCATCGTTTGCACCAAAGACGATTTTGTCTGCACCTGGTGTTGATCATGCCGGTGGCATGGCTGCCCTTACCAAAGGGAAGGGCAAGCAGACAGCAGCCCCTCCTCCTGATTCCTATGACCTTGTCAGAGACACCGAGAATGATGTTGTCAACATTGTCGATGACGTCATGGACCTGCCTCCACTCACCCAGGGGAAGGGTAAGGAAAGGGTTCCCCCCCTTCCCTCCCCTGACGAACCTACAGCCTCCCTTGATGTTAACCATTCCTCCCACATTCCCGATGTCGAATCTCCCATCCACGGCACCCTTTTTGACAACACCGATGATAATATGGAGATGCAGCAATGGGATGGTGTTGGGGAGCTGCAAGATGATATGGAACTGGCTGATCAGGAGAAGGACAATACCATACAGCGGCGTCTTTCCAGCAAGCGCCCTTACCCATCCCCTTCGCCACCCCCTACATATGTTCCTCATACCCCCAATAGTCCCTCCTGTGGAAAATTTAAGACCCACGCAGATCGTGTCATCAATTGTGGTGCAATCTGCTCACCCAAACTGCCATCCTCCCTTGCATCATCATTGTCATCATCTGCGTCATCATCGCACTTGTCATCTGCTCGCAGACCGGCTGCTGTTACGAACTGGGATGGGTTCTAACAACCTAAGCTCAAAAGAGAACTTCCGTGGTTGAGTCGAAGTCGGGCCGACGCAATGACAATGAAGTCGACTTGCGAAGGTATCAGTCTAACGACGAGGAATACTCGAAGTTAGGATCAAAGGTTCAGACTGACGAAGAGGAGTGCTCTAAGTCAGAGATCGGTTCAGACAACTAAGCTTGGAGGGCTTAGTCGAAGGAAACCAAGTATCAAGTAAAACCCAGTAAGATTAAAGTAAAGAACTATACAAGATGTGAGCGCAGTATTTATACGTAATCCTAGGAGAGACTTTAGGGTAGGTAAGTCGTAGACGTAACTACCTAATTAAGTATGCGTGCGCGGCAAGTCAAGAAGACAAGTTGTACAAACCAAGAAAGGGAAAATGAGTCATCTAGCGACGGCGACAAGCGATCGTGATGTAATACAATTGTAAGAGAAAAATCAATAGGGGAAGACGAGCCTATTGTAACATTACCCCCGTTTTTATCGTGAAGACACCGGCTTCAACTATCAGTATTATCGTAAAGGGTATGGTCATAATCATAGTCTTGGTGAAGAAGGTCGTCTTGGTCCTGAGTAAGACAGAGACCCTCCTCGGCGTCCCGGTCAGCTTCCCAACGTGATAGGGCGCTGTAAAACTCGGGGTCTTTCCAATCAATCGAAAGGACGGCTTCACCTTTAAGCTCCCTACAAAAGACAGAAAAGTGGCCTGGCGCATACGCGCGGCAGACACGACAGTGATATGTTGGACAGTTCTTATGACGATGTCCAGCGGTATGACAGTTACGACAGACAAAGTTGTTGTCGGGGTCGGTGGTTACGATGGTGAGTCTGGAAGTGGAGGTCGGCGGGGGCGAGGTAGCGGGGATACGTGTGGAGGAGGGCGTGGGGGACGCAGAACGTTCAGGGTTACGATTGGGTGGAGATGGGGCTGACGCGCGAGCGACTCTTGCTCTGCGAGTGGTTCCTGAAGAACGTCTACGGTGTGTTCTTCGGATGGGGTGAGCGACGGGCTCGGGTTCATTGAGTGGAGGTGTGGTCTCCTGCAATACTTGTAACGCAGCCATTGTCGACAAAGACATAGTGCGTAAGCCAGGAGGAGCACCCTCAGGTGCAACGGGAGCAACAGCACTAGCTGGCGGAGGTACTGGAAGAGGCTCATGAGGGGAGTGGGGACGAAGGACCGGATTTGCGATAATCCGTTCGCATACTTCGTGGACCACTTCACGAATAATAGTTTTAGCGTCATCAGGCATGAGACGTACAGCAAGGTTCCTAATACGCCGCTGTAAATGAAGGAGGATGCTGGTGTGTCGGGGGTTAGGGAGGATTCTCGCGGTTCGTTCGACGAGCTCGGCGGCTCGGATAATGTTGACGAGGAGCCCGACGGCGGTGGCGTCGTGCTGGGCGAGGCGCTCGTCAATGTCCTTGGCATATTGAATGTCGAGACACGCTGCTTCGATGAGCGTTTGGTTCTCTACTTCTTCTAAGATAGCGAAGTAATCTGATGATGCGGTGGAAAGGGGTGAAGCGTTCTGCGTAATACGGGCGTCTTGACTGATGAGATTTGTAGAGTCGAGCTGTTTGGTTACGGTGTCTAGGTAGGAGTCGAGGGACACGAAGGATGCTGCGAGGTCGGTGGTGATGTCGAGGGAAGAGCTCATGATAAATTTGTTGGCGAGGATGAGGAGTTCGAGAGCAAGAAATTTGATAAGGCGAAGATAGTCGGGAAGTTGCCAATCGATGTCACCGGAGTACATTGGAGAGGTTTAGGTGAGTTTGTGCCTCTTCTTATACGCTTTCGTTATCTCTGAGGCGTTACCAAGATTCTCTTCTGGGATCCATTCGTTACTGGCCGATGAATAACCGACCCAAGATACGAGGTAGCGTCTTCGTTTACCCGTTCCCTTATGGGCAAGAATAGCTTCGATTTCGTATTCTTCTTCTTCGTTGATAATATCAGGTGGTGGTTCTTGGAAGTTCGGACCGTGTATGTCGGTTTCGCGATAGGATGATAGTTCCGAAGCATGGAACGTGGGGTGGATTCGCCATTGTTCTGGGAGCTGGAGTGTGAAAGTGATCGGACTGAGTACGGCTTTGATCGGGAAAGGTCCGTATCTTTTCGGTCCGAGCTTCTTCTTTGGTATCGGGACGATCAAATTCTTTGCTGATAGCCAGACCTTATCGCCAACCTTCCAGGGTGTATACTTTACTCCATGAGACCGTTCCGCCATACGTTGCATAGCGATGTTGTGACAGGCAATGGCTTCTTCTCGAACCTTCTGTAGAAGTCTCACGCGTTCCTCAGCAGCTGGGACAGTTGACGATGCTAAGGTATGAGGTAGCGATCTTGGGTTATATCCCATCATAAGATAGAATGGAGAGGCGTTACGGGAATCATGTTTTCTGTGGTTATGGACAAATTCGGCGAGGGGGAGGTGTTCGACCCATGTTTCGGGGTTGGTTCGGCAATAGATTCGCAGGTACGTTTCTAATTCCTGGTTAAGACGTTCGGTTTGTCCGTCAGTCTGCGGGTGATAGGCGGTCGAAGGTGCGATGGAGTAATCGAGGAGTTTGGCGAGGGCTTTCGAGAACTTGGAGATGAACTGTGGGCCTCGATCAGAGATAATCTTGTCGTAGAGTCCGAATCTTCGGTAAACATGCTTGAAAAAAAAGCTTTGCTACGCCTTCCGAGGTGATAGTTTTCAGGCAAGGAGTAATAATTACCCCCTTCGTAAGGCCGTGGTCGACCACGACCATAATAGAATCAAATCCACCGGAGGGAGGGAGATCCGTGATAAGATCAACGGACAAAGAGGAGAAAGGCACGGTCGCGGTGGAAGGGATGGGAACAAGGGGAGGGGTTACCGGGTGGGTGTCAGCTTTCATCTGCTGGCAAAGGGAGCAACCGTCAACATATTTACGGACGTAGGTGCCCAGGCCGGGCCACCAGTAATCGCGTTTAACGAGTTCTTCGGTTTTAAAAACGGCCAGGATGGCCTGCCGTAGGGTGGTCGTGGAGTCGGCGGAGAAGCTCATGACGGGCGGTGGGAGGAACATAGGCGCGATCCTTGTAATAAAGGATCCGATCGACAATCTTCCAGTCAGACAAGGCTGACTTCATCGGGGGGAGGCAAAGGCCGTTTAAGGCATCACAAGCGGTAGAAAATATGGGGTCGGAGGAGGGGTCATCTGCAGAAAGGGCATCGTGGAGAGAATCATCGAGAAGGCGAACAAACATGGTATCAGGTAGCAAGGTGACGTCGTTGTTGTCTGAATCAGTGGGGTTATGGTCGGGCCTGCGAGATAGCGCGTCAGGGACGACCAGTTTAGTTCCGGGCACGTGGTGAAGCTCGATATCAAACATAGAAAGGATCAATTGCCAACGTGCCTGACGACGGGTTAACTTCTGAGCAGTGCGGAAGTAGAGCAAGTTCTTGTGATCGGTGAATACGATAACCGGGTGTGGGTTTCCTTCAAGATAGTGACGCCATTCAGTAAGCGCACGGATAACGGCGAGCAGTTCTCTATCAAAGATCTGGTAGTTTCGTTCAGCTGGGTTCAAGGACTGAGACAGGTAACCGCATGGATGATACTGTCCATTATCATCGGTCTGAAGGAGCACCGCTCCAGTGGCCACGAGAGAGGCGTCAGTTGCAACTGCGAATTGGCGGGTGGGGTCAGGATTACGAAGCACTGGTTGACGAAGGAAGCAATCTTTCAGGGTCAGGAACGATTCGTTGCACGCGTCGGTCCACAAAAATTGGGCGTCTTTCTTAGTGAGATCTATGAGGGGTCGTGCAAGGTCGGAGTAATGCGAGATGAAGTTCCGATAGAAGTTGCAGAATCCTAAAAAGGACCGTGTTTCTTTTACCGTAGTAGGGGCAGGCCAGTCTCTAATTCCATCGAGCTTAGCGGGGTCCATGGTGACGTGGCCGGGCTTAATAATCATGCCGAGATATTCCACTTCCTCGGCGTCAAATGTGCATTTCTCGGGTTTCAGGAACAGCTGTTCTCGACGAATTATTTCCAATATTCTCCTGGTTCGTTTCTGGTGTTCATCAAGCGTTTTTGAAAAGATGAGGATGTCGTCCATGTAAATGACTAGCCATCCCTCGTTAATCTCCTGCTGAAAGGTTCGATTCATATACGCTTGAAACGTAGCCGGTGAATTACAAAGACCGAAAAACATGACGTTGGGTTCGAATAATCCAAACTCCGTGGTAAAGGCAGCTTTCCATCGATCGTCAGGATGGATCCGGATGTTGTTATATCCCGATCGGACATCCATCTTGGTGAAGTACTTGGCATCATGTAACCGAGCGATCAGCGTGAGAGGGAGGGGGAGTGGATAAGAGTTCTTTATCGTCCAATCGTTGATATACCGATAGTCTTGACACGGACGGAGTTCTCCGCTCTTTTTGCCAACAAAGAAGAATCCGCTTGCTTGCGGGGACTTCGATTCGGAGATGAAGCCTTTCTTTTTATTCTCATCGATAAATGCCTTGACCGCTGACCGTTCTTTTTCAGATAAGGGGTAAATCTTCGACGTTTTCGGGATAAAACCGGGTTTCGTTTCAATGCGATGATCAATTCCAGGGCGTTCGGGAGGAAGCCGATTAAGACCGTCTTTAGCGAAAATGTCACGAAAATCATGAAGATAACCTGGTACAAGTTCTTCGAACGATTTCTTCTTCTGTTCTACTTCGCTATGTGCTCCGGCGATGGCGAACTGCTGAGCCTTATTACTGAATTTCATTTCGGTTTTGGATGTGCCGTCTTTAGTGAGGGGGGAATCGAGAGAAACATTCTCGATAACACGCATTTCCGTTCCGTCTTCCGAGTATTCAATAAGGACGTCATCATCCCGTAATTGGTAGGTGGTGATATCGGTTACCATGGGTTCATAATTCCCCCATATATCCTCTTTCGTGTCGAAGACCGGGGCGGTTTCTTCTGGAACCGTCATTTCCTCGTCAAGAACTTCCTCGATGGACGCAGAGGGATAAGTCGTGGAGTCAATACGTTCAGGTGACACTAGTTCGACTTTCGTCGGAACCGTGGAGTCAACGCATTCAGGTTTCACTGACTTCTTAAGTTGAGAGTGTTCATACTTCGGTTTCTTCTGGAAGAGAAGGGGTAATCCGTTCTTCTTTCGTTCGTTATCAACGTCTTCTTCGATCAAGTCGGACTTGGGAGTCCTAGGCAAGGAAAGTGTTCCTGCCTTCCATCGAATGATGGGGTCCATAGCCCGCAGCCATGGAATTCCTAACAGAATCTGGTCCCTCTTTCCGAGGCGCGTGACGTTGAATTTGCCAATCATGGCACAATCATCTATCTTTACGGTTAGTACGCAATAATGCGTAATTGGGCCACCCTTGGTCAGACTTCCATCGGCAGTGGTTACTTTGAAGGGTTTGGAGAGTCGGTGGGTTCGGATCTTATGGAGTTTAATGAAATCCTCGGAGATAAAGGTTCCTGCCGCTCCGGAATCGACAACGGCGGTGGTTTCGACGGTTTTCAGACGAGTTTTGGAAATAAGAGTCATCGGAACACGCAGTTCCTTTCGTTCTCCAATAGCCTGTACAAGTCTTACTGTTACATTGGAAGATACTGACGTCGTACCAGTCTTCCACATCAAAAATCCTCCGCAAGGCGGCGGTTTTCCGTTTCGTCATCTTCTTCCTCGATCTTCTCTTGCCTAACTGGGACCTTCTTCTTCTTATCGGGGCAGCTATTGGCACGATGGCCACGCTTCTTGCACACGAAGCACAGGCCTTTAGCCATGCAATCGGCGCGCTCTTCTTCGTCGAGACGGTCTACGTCCATCGCGTCATCGTCCTTCTTTTTAGGTTGGGGGCGATAGTTGGGGTGTCGATTAGCGCGGGTGAGGGCAATGGTGGTTTTACCCGCGTTTCATATTGCTGTCAATTTTGACAACGGCAGTAACATACTTGTCGAAATCGGTGGGGATTTCTCCCATAAGATGGACGGCATTTACGAGGTCGTCGTTCAGTCCTAAGTTAAACATATGGATAAGGACGTGCGACTCTTTGACGTTGGCTACCGCTACGAGCGCGCGGAACTCGGCGACATAGGACGAGAGGCCTCTTCCAAGCTGTTTAAGCTTCTGAATCTTGTTAAGTGCGACTATACTCGCATCGGCGGGGATGAACATCTCCCGAAATTCTTTCTCAAAGTCAACCCAGGTTCCATACTTGGACGATCTCCCTTCGCATAGTTGGTAGAAGGTGTCGGACCAGGACGAGGCCGTGCCTTCCGTCATATAGGCAAGGGCGGTAACTACCTTCTTTTCATCGGTAGAATAGATCGCGGCGTTAACGGTGAAGTACGCTTTTACAGAGTGCAGCCAGCGCGAGGCTTTCCTAATATTACCATCAAAGGCAACCGGGGCTCCGGCACGAAGCTCGGCTTCTTTAGTTGCGTGGGACATTCTAAGGCTGGGATGAGCAGATAGCTGTCGAGGGGGTTTTTCTTCTGGGAATTCGTCTGAAGAGGAAGTTGAGGTAGAACTCGAACTGTCTTCGATATCAGTGGGGATCAGGCGGGGTTCGGTGATAACCGAGTCAGGGACCGCGTGAAATTCTTCTTCCGGAGTGTCCGGTTCGTCTGGTTCAGGATCTGGCTGGGTAGGATCTCTTTCCCACCAGAACGTTCTCTGCCAAGAGCTCGTCTTGGACTGGTATCAATAAGGGGCGTCGCAGATGGCGACGGTCAGATAAGGACTTTAATCTTTTGTTACGAACTGGGATGGGTTCTAACAACCTAAGCTCAAAAGAGAACTTCCGTGGTTGAGTCGAAGTCGGGCCGACGCAATGACAATGAAGTCGACTTGCGAAGGTATCAGTCTAACGACGAGGAATACTCGAAGTTAGGATCAAAGGTTCAGACTGACGAAGAGGAGTGCTCTAAGTCAGAGATCGGTTCAGACAACTAAGCTTGGAGGGCTTAGTCGAAGGAAACCAAGTATCAAGTAAAACCCAGTAAGATTAAAGTAAAGAACTATACAAGATGTGAGCGCAGTATTTATACGTAATCCTAGGAGAGACTTTAGGGTAGGTAAGTCGTAGACGTAACTACCTAATTAAGTATGCGTGCGCGGCAAGTCAAGAAGACAAGTTGTACAAACCAAGAAAGGGAAAATGAGTCATCTAGCGACGGCGACAAGCGATCGTGATGTAATACAATTGTAAGAGAAAAATCAATAGGGGAAGACGAGCCTATTGTAACAGCTGCCTCCCAAAAATCCTCCCTTTCGAAGTGCATTGATGCGGAAATGCAGGATGTTCAAGGCCAAGTCAAGTCACTTACTGACAGTATGAGTTATATTTATACCGCAAAGGCAGCTGCCTCAGAGTATAAAATCACCAAAGTCAATGTTGACATCGAGTTTCAGTGGGAGCAGGCTGAGAAGGAGCGTGATGAGGCCACCATCGTCCACCAGCATGCACAAGAGGCAAAGGCCTTAGAACTTCAGCTTCTCAAGGCCCAGGCCAAGGTTCAGTCAGAGAAACGGGCTGCTCTATTCTCAAGTTGAAGGGTTCGGCATCTGGGTAAGGGCACTGTTGTCACTGTGTTGCCGTCATTGTTGTGTTGCCGTCATTGTCATTGTGTTGCTGTCGTCTTTGTGTTGCCATCGTTGTTGTGTTGCCATTGTCCTCATCACTCTGTTGTATGTACTCTTTCTGTTCTTTTCACATTACATACATGTTGTATATCAGGTCTTACATATGTCTACATGTCATTCTTATATGTCTTACATGCCTCCTATGTTCTTATGGTAATACATTAGCTATCTGCTTGTCTTGTAGGATTCCTGTGTGAGAGATACTATTCCAACAAAGTTTGCATCAACCTTGCATGAAATGCATGGCCAGGGGTGCCAAAATATGAGGTGTCACCCACAAGGCCTACATCAGGGTCTGGTAACTCTGGGGGAGGGATAAGGTCTCCTCCCTCAACCCCAAGGGCCCAATCAGAAGTACCACCTTCACCACTAAAGATGTTGTGTTGCTCTTCAAAGTGAATGATCATGTTATGAAGGATGATGCAACACATCACCCAGTAGGAATGGAACTGAAGCTGGTCATCATTTTGCAGTGGGTGTTGAAGCTCCCTAAGAGACTGGAAGTGGCCTTTGAGAGCAGCAAATGTGTGTTCCACCCAAACACGGATCTAAAAAAAATTAAATAAACATCAGGAAGTTGACAAATAAAATAATAAATATACCTTGGATAGGGTAGTGTTAAAATCCTTCTGCTCACTGGTTAAGGCCCCATTAGGAGGCTTCTTGAAAGGGGGAATGCACCAGGTCTCCAGGGGATAAGCACTATCTGCCCAAATCCAATGATCATCACCAAGAAGTGCTTCATGCTATTGGAACACACAAGTAGCTTGGAATGCAAATGCATCATGTGCACTACCAGTGTGTCCAATAGAATAATCCACTATAGTGAGATTGTGGGGCATGATAACTGCCTAAAATATTTTTTTAAGTCAGATAAATAGGTGTCAAATAAATTAAACATACCTGGCAGTTGAGGGAGTATTGAGACTTCCTGGTATAAAATGATTCACCATAGTGGCCTGGCTTTTGATGGAGATTAAATAGTGATCCATCAACTGCTAGAATACTATTCCTCCACTCTGGGCAGGACTTGGACTGAACATAGTGACAGGCACGGGCAGCCTCATCAGAGTCAAGAGCAGGGAAGCAGATAAAATTATCATGCTGCCTAAGCAGGGCAGTCATGACACGATTAGTGCAGTTGGTAACAGACCCAATGCTAATACCTGCCCACTGGCAGATATCCTGATTTGAAGCCGCATTGCCATAGTGGCCAGCACAATTAAGAAAGATGGCAAGTTGCACAGCAACAGGGAGTCAGGGATTATTGGACTGGTTATAAAAGACAGGGTCATCACTAATCTGATTGAGGATATCATCGAATATATCAGGATTGACGCAGAGCTTCATCCGGAATAGCTGGGGACGATGGATAGCAAAGTGGTCAAGAAGCTGGATCTGTGGTGCTCGCATGGGAGGTTCATCAGGAATGTGAAGGACACGTGCCATCTGTACCTCATCTTGAAGAGCAGTAAGAGAGCTGATGATGCGAGCATATTCTTTGTGAATCAGGATTGAGCCATCTGATGTGCCCGATGTAAGGAATAATGCCTCTCATCATGTGATATGGCACTTTTCACTAGGGAATACATGGCATGAACTTGCAGCACCACTCTGGGTGCTATCTGCAGCTATTCCTATATGAGGCGCAGCTTTCCCGCGCAATGCGCGCCATGCGCGCACACTTCCCGCGCTTGAAGCGCCCTATAGCGCCAGCCATCCAGAAGCATCCATCCACTGTCCACCAAGCTCTCTAAGTGCGTATATTCCTATTTCCCTTATTTGCATATCGTTCCACTTTTATTTTTATCATGGACCCTTACTTTACATACCTTACTCGGTAGCGCATCGGCTCCGCATGACAGTGCTTAGGCGCCATATATAAGCGCCAGCAGTACTTACTATTGGAAGACTTTTCGGTTGACAGAACTTTCCTACCCACTATTTACCTAGCAGAACATAGTAGAAATCCATTCATTTTACACTCTCTCATTTGCGCATATACGCGCGCACTTTCCCGCGCTTCGCGCAGCACACGCGCGCGTTCCCACGCCTTCATGCCTTGCGCGCACCTGCGCTTTCTCGCGCCCTGCATTGGCGGACCAGTAGCACCTTCAGCGCATACAACTAGATCCTTGCTGCACTTGCTTCCCCTTTAGGGTCGAACGCACTTGTCATCTCAGGTATAGCAGACTAGACAACGTGCGACCTACAACAATTATAGATACAGTCTGGAGCTTTGTTCGCACCTCGCTGTGTTGTAGTTTCTACACCGAACCATCAGATGTCTCAGACATAGGGGAGGGTGGTGATGGGGTCCTGATAACACTATCCTCTGAGATAGAGGAGCCAGATGAGCTCAGGTCTCCTTCTGCCATGGCATGCTGCACCCAGGCATGTGCAACATCTAATGTAGTAGTATCTATTTCATTAAGTAACTCTTGACGGCGAGACTGACGAGGCATTGGGGTAGGTGGGCTGTTGTTGCGTTATCAGCTACAGATGTGATCTAACCAACTTTTAAGCGGAGTTTGAATTTTATGTGGTGTGCGCTGTGCCACCTGCACTGTGCCACGCAGCGAGTACACTACCATGGACACCGTTTGACGATGCCTTTTCTCCCGCACCCTCGACACCTCAGATGCACAATGCATGTTGTTCGACGATGCCTTTTCTCCTGCACCCTCAATGCCTTGGATGCACAATGCGTGTCATTCGACGATGCCTTGTCTCCCGCACCCTCGACGCCTCGGATGCACAATGCGTGTCATTCGACGATGCCTTTTCTCCTGCACCCTCGATGCCTTGGATTCACAATGTGTGTCGTTCAACAATGCCTTGTCTCTCGCACCCTCGACACCACATCTCGTACTTGTATTAGATTAGTTTTTGTAATTCTAGCTACGAAATATACAAACTTCTGCTTTTTTTGCAAATGTGTGCATCTAACCCTAACCTTAGCATTGGGACTTTGAGAATTTCGCATCTGAACAACGCCAAGTATTTCAAACGGAGTTTAAATTAAGCTTTTCAAGCCAATTTTCAGAACCCTCAGAACATCTTTCAGAGCAATTCTGAACCGTTTCAAAGCATTTCAGAATTGTTTCAGAACGTTTAAAATTTTACTTTGAATACCCTTATTGCGTGAAGAGATATTTTGTTTCAATCTTACCCGAATTTGGCTTACTCATCAAGTCACATGCCAATCCATGCTGTTGATTGTGCACTTTCTTTCTCGGTTTTTATCCATTCAGGTGCAAGTAGAACGGGCTGTGGCCTGATGAAAGCATTTGTTTTCACAGCAACTTTTTTTCACATCAGTTCTGCATCACTTGAAACCATCGGCCTCTTCCAGTACAGACCCAAATTTATACAAACTTCATGTGCAATATTACATCATGTTAAGTTGCTGATTTGTTTGTTTCTTACGCCTCTTTATCTTCCTCCCTTGCCCTTTTGCCTAGTTGGACTCCTGCTATTGCATCTGATGCATGCAAGTTTGATTGTAATATCCCAAAGTTGCCTCCACTAGGTTGGGCACTGAATGGTTCGATTTCGAGCTTTGATTCATCCAAAACGCGGATGGTATGCATGTTTAGCTGATAAACCTTAAAAATCACTGTGAGTCGTTGTTTCTCTAAGTGATTTAAACTCACTCGTCGCTCTTTCCAATTGAAAGTGTGCAAGGTGGCTCTGATCATGACCAAAGTCCCGCGCCTGAGTTCAGAATACTAATCCTGGGGTGGGATAAGGTAGTTTTCCACATTCCATATGTCAAGCTGGTGCAGTTTGGCATTGACGTGTTGGAATAAATCACCTCCATAATCAGGAAGAACTATCGGCTCATAGAAATCGTTGATTGTGATGCTGCCTTCCTTCGTATTGTCTTTCAACTTGGTGTCTGCAGTGGATGTGCTTTCGGCTGCTTTTCCATCTGCACTATTGGTCCCCTTATTGAGCACTTTCTTTGTGATTCTCGCGTGTTTGCCTTGCATAGCTTGTTGTGTACTCTTGGGTACCTTGAGATATGTCAGTTGTATCAACTATCAATTGAGTGAGTTTTATTCACCACATACAGTTGGTCTGTGCTGATCATAATGAACTCTGGTGCACTAGATGTTTTGGCGCCTGCGTTCATGGTCCACTCTTTGATGTTGATATCTTTGTTCTTTCTCTTTAGTTCCTTGATGTCGCTTTGGATAACATCGTCCAAGGTAGCTATTTGATTCTCGAATGCGACATACATCATCTCAGTTGCCTGTGTAGGCTTTCCCAATGCAAACACTCCTTTTACTTGCATCCTGTCATCGATCACATTGGGCTGTCATGCATGTGAGCTTTGGAATATTATAATTTTTCAACACTCACAGTATCCGCTGTTCCGACATAATGGTTGTCCATGGCATTAAATTTTGTACCATATGGGCAAGGCATGATTTCTCCAATCAGAACCGTCTCGTACTCAGCTCCGTTCTGTTTGCATCTGTAGTTGAAACTCCCAGTGTGCACGTTAGTGTCTCAAATGAAGTCATGCTTATATGTGGCGTCTCCCAAAGATACACCTTTTGGTAGTGCCATGAGTTGCTTCACTACCTCATCGTAAAGGCCTCCTGCAACGCGCTTGTTGTGATGGGAAGGATCGACGTCCATGGATTATGATTTAGTGAGTTTGATTTAAAGCCGTGAGAAGAGGTAGCTGATGAATGGTGTTCAGTCAAGTGACAACTTTGTCTCCCATCTCTGCTCGTCTTATATGCATTCTTGATTTCATAGAGGGGCATCTAACACCATCATCATTATGTACCCCTTTCATTGAGCCCCCTCTTCGCCAAGCACCCCATTCGTCAAGTACCCCTTTGGACAAGCACTCCTTTTTTCACCCACTCCTCTTTTCAGGTATATATTCCTCATAGTCGCATCATGCATGACATTTGTATTTAACATTGGTTTTCCAAGTCAATCATTAGCAGCTTCTTGTTTATCACATCCAAGCCATGTCACTCGACAGACTAATCACCGCATGTCTTTGTTCGTGGGGTTTGAAATCAGGCTATGTTGAAGTTCCCATTAGGGATGCCATCGGGAGAGGTTTTGACATTGTATTTGGTGAGAAGTATTTTGGCAGTTGTGCCGATGTCAGAGAACACACAGTCTTTGTGTCAAGTAGTGACGAGGACTCCAAGTGTTTGGAATTTTTGGTTTTTTTCGATTGCAACCTTCATTGCAATGGCACCCAGCATTGTCCATATCTGTTAAGGTCGTACTCAAATAGGTTCAGATCCGAAGGACTTCGGCCTCAGCTCGTATGCTGTGCCCCTTTCCTGAGTATAGCCCTGTATTTCAGAATACTATACTTATCGTATCCGAAGATCCAGATGGCTATCATAGCGTATCCGAAGGTCCGGACGACTATCATATGGTATCCGGATGTAGAGACAAGTATTGTATTCCTATCCAAAGATAAGGAATAGTATCGTATACCTATCTGGAGGGTGACAAGAGTTGATAAGACTCGAGTCTGGATAACAGAATGAGGACAATCTAAGATGATATTCGAACTGGGGTGCTATAGGACATATACAAGAGTTTATATACAATAGAACTACACGAGAGGCTATGCACAAAGTATTGCAATGTATAAGCAACGCTTATTAGAAGTCAAACATAAGCCAGAAGTTAATCACAGGTGAACGGATCAGTAAACATAGCCAGAAGTAGACATAACCGATATACCAGAAGGGAGGATATACTAAATGGAGGAAATAAGCAGTGTTTAACGTTATATGAACAGGATATGAATGAAGAAGCTTATCGTGACGGATCCGGTACAGATCTGTGGATCGGATCTGATCGGATCTGACATCCGGAACTTCGGATGAGAAGCACAAATGTATGGGATATGACAGCATCCCCCCTTTAGGGCCGATCCCTAGAAGGCCAAGAATCGTAGATCCGGTCCGGACAAGGAATGCGAGAATCAATGGAGAAGAATGATGGTAGTATTGCTGAGTTCAGATTTCCACAGATATACCAATGTCAAAGCATCGCAGGTGATTCCTACCCCCCACTTATTAACACACACTAGCTTAACTTGAAAAATGTCTGGCAACAACTCTGGAGCTCAGAAATCCGCTAGGGCTAGGCTTGAGGAGCTTAGGCAACAGATTTTGGACGCGGAAGAAGCGGCCCGGATGGAGGAAGAGGCTTTGAGGGCTCAAGAGGCAGAGTGGAAGCGCTTAGCGGACCTGGAGAAAGTGAGGCAAGCAGAGATCCAGATCCAGCAAGTGGAAGAGAAAAGGCATCAGGAAATAGTTAAGGAAATGGTGCGTTTCGGATCTGTTTGCTAGTCTTTCACTAACGTTTCGGATAGACTCAGAAAATGTCTACTAAGGAGGATGGATCCTGCGTGCGCTGTTCCAGAAGGGCACAGATCTGTCAATGGACGGATGCAGCTGCTAATCCTTTGGTGAGTCGTCTGGAAGCTTTGGATCCGCGTTTTTTGACATCCGGATAGGTCAAGTCTTGTGACACTTGCCGGAAGGACAAGGCCACTTGTCCTGGACGGCCCGGAACTGTCAAGGCTTCCAAGGGCAAGAAAAGGCAGCGTGCTGCCAGATCTCCTTCCCCCAGGGGCAAGGGTAAGAAACATCAGCAGAGTCCCACTCCAGAGGCTCCGGATTACATGGAGTATGATGACCAGGCTTGGGTTGCTGCTGCTAACAACATAGTAGCAGAGCTGGCTAGGACCAACTCTCTCCTGGAGAAGAGTATTGAAGCGGCTGAGGGAAGTAGGGCTGCCACAGAACAGATGTGTTCCGGATTGGAGTTGTTCCTCCAGCAACAGAGGGAATTCCAAGCCCTCTTGTTCAAGGAGCTTAGGCTTGACCCCCAGATCGCTTCAGATAAGGCTCAGATGGGTCTGGATGAGGAAGAGGAAGGTGATGAGGAGATGGAAAATGCGTCCGGAAGTGAGGAGGGCAGATCCGGAGGGGATGAGGGGTCTATGGAGATGTAGATATTTTCGGATCCGTTTTCTTAACTTCCACTACTTGTACTTGTAGTTTCCATTATGTACAATCTGTATACTTCAGTTTTGAATAGGACCAGGCTTGTCCGGTGTGAAAGAATAAATTTCGCTAGACTGAATAGACTAGTTCCACTTATCCTTAATTGCAAGGGAAGCTGAAACTTAAGGACTTAGCGACCTATGACGACCTTATGTCAACCCAACAGCGATAGCGCACTGAGTAAGTCTGTAACTAAGTAGCGCGTTGGCGGGCGATTTGAGAACTGCGGCGGGCAAGGATATGGTAGATAACCCGCTGGTATAAGGCGCGGTGATATGAACGGAGTGAGTATTGGCAGGCAGCGCGTTGGCGCTAAACGCAACTACAGGGAGGAGCGGATATTGGCAAGCAATGGGCTGGCGCTAGACGCAACGGGTTATAAGCGCGACCTTGCGAGAGTGAGGGCCTGAGTAGTAGCGCGCGACTGCGGGAACTTAATAGCGCGCGCGGACACAGAAGAACAATAGGATTTGAAGATTGCGCGACTATGGAAACTACTAGGTGACTCCGCTATATGACAGTTGCCCGTGGGAAGGGGAAGTAAGTAAGAACTATCTACTGCTGGTCCTTATATCGTAGTGCGTGAATATACGGAAGGCGTAGGCGAAACCTGTAGCGATGTAAGCGCGGCGCGTCGTATCTGTAGGTTGCGCGACACAGGGATACATGTAATACGGCCTGCGCCAGTAGCTTTAGCGATGATAATCAATGGGAATTTACGCACCAGTGGAGGTAAGCGGGCATAGACAGGACATGGGGGAGCGCGATACCGACATCGGACCGGATTCTACGTAGGTGTGCGACAAGCGAGGCCAGTTATGGGAATTTATTCAATATCCCCCAGCGCTAATGTGTTTGTCACACCGGATATGCTGAGTGATAATCTGATACTAGTTTGGACGCATTTCCAATGAAGGGTCAACAATTCTGCTGGCTAGCAGAACTATGTTGGGTGAATGCTGCCTAGCTGCTATTCAACCCAAGGGTTTCTGGACTAAGCTCAGGGCTCAAGAGAGAGAGAGAGTGTGTGTGTGTGTGTGTGTGTGTGTGAGAGAGAGAGAGAGAGAGAGGGAGAATATGAAAATGTCACTCCAGACAATGAGGACAAGACTATATATCAGGAGCTGTATAGTGAGCTATTGAGCTACTACTAAAACTAATAAGCTGCAAGTCTGGGGAAGCTACTGAATCCTAGAAGGAGAGCTACCAGAACTATAACTGAAAGTCTAGCTAATGAGTGGAAGTATAGGGCGAAGATTTGGTGATTATGTAAGCAGTGGAAATGCGGACATAAGCAAGGAAAAGTAAGGTAAGAGAAGCTAAGTAAAAACTGTTAATACCAGCCTAGAGGGAAACTAATCCCTACACCGAGTTCTGTAGCTAGTAACCATGAAGTCTCTTCGTCCATTCCTTCATATCCGGACCATCGAACAAGGTATCAGAGCTGGCATTGTCTTCTTCGTCAGTCTAGCTTAGAGTCTAGTATTTCGGATATCTCATACTCTGGTTCTCCGTTAACTTCTACTGGAGGCGGAGGGGGTTGGATACGATTAGGAATGGTGTTCGGTGTTGCAGGTTCTAATTGGGACACATGGAAAACAGGATGGACAGAACGCATAGAATCCGGAAGTCGGACGGTAATGGAATGTGATCCCGGATGAGCTATAATCTCAAATGGACCTAAGTTCTTTTCCGATAGTTTCTGGGACGGACAAGTGGAACGGAAGTATTTAGCTTTTATGAATACTTGTTCTCCAACTTTGAAGTCCAGAGTGGGTATCCGATGCATGTCTGCAGGTCCTTGATATCTCTTCTGTGCAAGAGACATTTCTTCTCGGAGGAATAGGTATAGTTTGTTAAGGTCTATAGCATAGTCACGGGCAAGGGCAGATGAGAGGTCGCGTTCTGGATGGATGGATATGTTCGGATGGTAACCCTTATTGGCAAAGAATGGTGAAACTCCAGTGGTAGCACTCGGAGCGTTATTATATGTGAATTCTGCCAATGGAAGGAGTTCCGACCAGTTATCCTGCTGATAATTGCAGTAGATGCGGAGGTATTGTTCTAGGGTTTGGTTGGCTCGTTCCGTTTGTCCATCTCCTTCTGGATGGTATCCGGATGTGAAGTGGAGGATCATATTGAGTGCCTTTCCTAGAGAATGGAAGAAATGGGATATGAATTCCGTACCTTGGTCCGAAGTAACATGAGAAGGGACTCCATGCTTAGAAAATACATGAAGCAGGAATAGTCTAGCGAGATCTGGAGAGGTAATGGTATTGTGGGTTGGGACGAATATAGCTTGCTTGGATAAACAATCAATGATAATGAGGATGGCTGTATAGCCGGATGAGTCCGGAAGTTGTTCGATGAAATCCATGGATATGGAATTCCAAGGTCTTTCCGGTATGGGGAGTTGTTTCAGTAATCTGAATGGCTTATGTCTCGGAACCTTGGCTCAGGCGCAGGTAGTACAGGATTTGATGTAGTCCTTAACATAGGTGCATATACCAGGCCAGGTATATTCGCGTCAGATAAGCTCTAGGGTACAGTTCTGACCGAAGTGTCCTGATAACGGATGGTCATGGGTATTCCGAAGGACGCGAAGCCTAAGGTCATTGGATTCTGGAACGTATATGCAATTATCACAATGGAGGAAACCACTATCGTCCATGGTCCATCTATCGTCCAGAGGATCGGACATGCACGTGGATCTGATAGGGTCATTAGGGAGTGCGGATAGGATATCCTTATGAAGCTGTTCAACATCCATAAGCACAGCTGCGCAGAGCACTGGAAATGCTAAGGTTGATGCTCGTAGGGACGAAGCTAACTGTTCGGATGTGAATACAGGACGGAAATTATGAGGGTTAACTTGAGCGTAGTCCTTATCCCCCTCTTTGGGATAGACGTCCCAGCGTCTAGTAAGGGAATCCGGTTTAGCTCCAAGTTTTCCGGGACAGAAACGGATGATCATATTGAATTGGTGGAGGAATTCCGACCAATGAGCCTGACGGCGAGAGAGGAGTTTGGTAGTCACGAAATACTCAAGGTTCTTATGGTCCATGACAACGTCAACAGGCTCGGACAAGCCTTCTAGATAGTGTCACCAGGTCCGAAAAGCCTCGTGAATAGCTAAGAGTTCCTTATCATGGGTATCGTAATTGAGTTCCGGAGGGGTAAGGGTTCTGGAATAGAATGCTACTGGATGGATTTCAGAATCCGGACATACTATGGACAGTATGCCAGTGATAGCATAGTCCGAAGCGTCCGTTTCCACAATCAAAGGAACGTTCGGCATCCAATGTGTTAGTATTGGAGCCGTAGTGAAAGCTTTCTTGAGCATTTCAAAGGATTTCTGGCACTCATCCAAAAAGTTCCAAGGTGCATCCTTGCGGGTAAGCCGCGTAAGCGGAACTACGATATCCGAGTAGTTATAGATAAATCGACGATAGAAATTTGCGAATCCGAGGAAGGATTGAATATCCTTAACCTTCCGAGGTTCCGGCCAGTCTACGATAGCTTGTACTTTCTCGTTAGACATAGTAAGGCCATCCAGAGATAAGAGATAACCAAGGTACTCCATGGACGTGGAATGGAATTCGCATTTTTCGGGTTTGGCATAGAGCTGATGCTTGTGAAGGCGTCGAAGTACTTCTCGGACATGATTCTTATGGGATGCGAGATCTTGGGAATATATAAGGATGTCATCCAGATAGACGATAACACATATGTCTAGCATATCGGTGAAGATGCTATTGACAAACCGCTGGAATGCGGCCGGTGCATTGGTGAGACCTTCAGGCATAACCAGCCATTCATAGGAACCATAGCGCGTTCGGAAGGCAGTCTTCCACTCATCTCTGGACGCGATCCAGATGAGATGATAAGCGGAACGGAGGTCGATCTTCATATAGATTTTGGCATGGCTAGGGGATTCTAATAGGTCGGATATGAGAGGTAACGGATATTGGTCTTTCTTGGTTATCTGGTTGAGGCCACGAAAGTCCACGCAAAGGCATAAGGAACCATTCATTTTCTTGACAAAGAGAACGGGTGCTCCATGAGGAGAGGAAGAGGAACGGAGGAGTCCGGTAGCGATATTTTCATCAAGAAACTTTCTAAGAGCTTCAAGCTCTACCAGGGATAATGGATAAATAGTTCCAAGGGGTGGGGCAGATCCTTCCTCCAAATCAATCTTGAGATCATATGGACGATGAGGAGGAAGTTGACTAGCCTTTCCCTTATCAAAGACGTCCACAAACTCATGATAATCCGAAGGCACTCCGGATAGGTCTGGACCTTTGGACGAGAGCTTAGCGGAACAGAGATCTACTCCGGATGGACGAAGGTAAATGCTGAACTGAGTGGATCCTTCTAATTTACAGGCCTTGCAAAAGGCTACTGCATTGATTAGCGATATATTAGGAACCAGATTATCAGCAGATGGTTCTGGCAAAGTCGGAGGGTGAGGTTCCACTGTAGGAATGGGATCCGGAAGTGGAGGTGACATCAGAGGGGTCGATGGCATTCTATGAGGTGTCGCCTGGAAGTCGATGCTGCCTGTAACCCAATCAATCAACGGATTGTGTAGGGAAAGCCAGCTATATCCAAGGATGATAAGACACAATGAATCCAAAGGAGTAACATAAAACGTTTTGGAGGTAACTTTGCCGGAAGAGAAACAGACGGAGAGATCTATGGCTTCGGAAATGGTAGCATTACAAGTACCGTCAAACAAGCGGAGCGGAATAGGAGGAATCGGATATGTATGGAGTTTTTGTTTTCGGACGAGACTAGTTTCTATAAAACAATGAGAGGAACCACAATCTACAAGAGCTGGAAATTCAGAGATACTAGGATAGTCCGGAAGTGAGACATATGGACAAAGTGAAGTTGGATTTGAAAGCGCGACAGCGTTGAGTCTTAACTCCTTAGCACGGGTCGAGTCAATGCGACCTGCTCAAGCGCAGTGTCCCTATCTGGCCAATGCAACTTCAGTGGTACACTGAAGTGCTACTGCCGTGAGCTGTGTAGATTGAACTAGTGCGAATATTGAGCGTCACTGACCTGATTCATACAGGGTATCTCCACATCACGATTATAACGTGCAGGCAATGCAGATCGACCCTGCCAGGTTTGTTGCCGTAGTTCCTTGCAGTATCGATCTAACAGTACTATCAACAGGTGCAGAGAGAAAGGAGATTGGCAAGAGTCTATACACCTGTCAGGAGCAGCGTATTACTACAATGATAAAACAGTAAGTGCTAGCCAAAATTTCAGTGTGTTACATGCTCACCCAATGTAGAGAACATACACAGAGATGAACGTGGGCACCTGTTTGGAGGAACAGCTCACAAGGCTCAAGTCGTGGATCGACGCATCAAGATCCAAGATAGATGGCAAACAGTGGCTACTAGTCATTGATCCGATGTTAGCGAGAGGGGAGGAGGTCTACCCGTACTATTACGTGGTCCCAGAGAATCAAATCATAACTTGGGTTGAACCAATAGACGGTTACATTTTGTTCCAAGAATGCACGGTGTGGCACTGGAACCACAAAAGTACATTGGTTTTTACTTCTTTAGTTCTTGAGCTTAGTTTTGCAGGACTCGAACTTGAAGCTCAATACTGGTGAGTAATCGGAACGAACCGACCTAGATGTTTCTCACCACAAACTAGGAAGCACGTCGAATACTTTCCACATGGGGTGGCAATACCTGTTTTGGAAGTAAGAAACTTGCGGGCGAAGTTGAATTGGTATTGTGTAGGCAAGTTTTCTCAGCTTTGCAACGTCCGACCAGAATGACTTGAACGACCAACAGAAGCACTGTCCATGGAACAATCTACTGCTGCTACCATATTTTGGACCCTCGATCAAATGAAAGAAATAGGTGCAGAGCTGGCCATTGCTGGTATGCACCCCATCTTGGCCTGCACATTTAAATTGATGGCCAAAGGATAGAAACACTCGCAAGACCTAATGGGATGGTGGAGGAGCCAGGTGTTGCAATCTGTGGTACATGGGCCTTACGAAAAATGAACAGTTGAAAGCTCATCTCATCACTTACAAACAGGAAAATTATCGTATATTCTTCATGCGTCATCACTTTCTTGTACTAGATGTCATCGATTGAGGAGTCACACAAGGTCATCATGAATACCTCAACCACTATGGTCAACCCGAGGCTCGCTTGATCCAAACTCATTCAGTGGGTGAAAGACGCAGAGATCTCAAGGATTCTCCCTTTATGACTGGCCTTGCAGTCGCTATGCTTTGCATTCCGATAATGGTGCTCAGACGCCTGAAAAAACATCTATGTTGATGGTCTCGTGAATGGGGTGGACGTGAGGGGATTTACGGACAATTTCATCATGCAGGCCAAATCTCAAACTACTGTGGTAAGTCCTACATTGTGGGCCCAAACGAGAATACTAACCTCTTCTCTGACAGGCAAGCGTCATCATGGCAGTAAATGCCAGCATCCTTGCTATCCCAGGCTTAGGCTCGCAACTCACAACAAAGACGCTGTGCTCCATTTCCTTTCTTCTGAGCGTATACTGCATTATCGGATGTACCATGGCGCAACACTTTGCCCAAAGATTGAAACCCCTGGACTTCACGGTTCGATTGTATTATATTTCTTTAACCCGAGCCTGATGTCATTGATTCGATAGGCATATTACCTGCAAGAAAAGATGCTAAGTCTTGTGATCCTCACAAGCATACCCAGTTTTTTATATTTGATGAGGTAACCATTTTGTTGTCTCAATCACCATCACTGCCAGTACTCACAGATATCACAGTTTGGCATTCTCTATGCTTGGTTTTCTTGCAGGTATTTTCACAGTCGACTTTGGACTGCCCTTATTTGCAAGGCTCAGATGCGGACTGACCTTCATGGTGGGAGCGGGCCTAGTTATTCCATTGGTGATTGCCAGCCTTACTCCTGGGCTGATTCGGCAATAAGGAATTTTCTGATTTGAATATCGCCTGTCGTAGTTTAGTTGGATAATATGAATTCTCTGCCACGACCCTAAATCCGTGGTATCCGTTTCCTCCAACATGTCGACCAATGAGCGTGACTATTGATGGGATCGTCAGGGTTTTCTCAATGATGTATTTCTGATATCCTTCGATCTAAGGCAGACTGTCCTCTCACTTCGGTGCTGTACGTACTCTCATTCTCAATCACCTTTACACCTCCTGCTCTCTATGCCATGTCTGGTTGTTTTAGGAGCTAGTAAATTCATACCTCAGGCCGTTAGTCTATTCCTGTACTTAATGTATATATTTGTTGTAACTTTCAGCAAGGGAATTACCTGGACCCATCACAACTGTGAGGAATGATGGTACCACGTAAATATTACGATAAATTGTAGCAACTTGGGGATTGACCTGAACCCATCAGGACTGCGAGGAACGACTATACCACATAAATATTATGAATTTTGGCGAGGGATTGAACTGGTGACATCGCAATTGTGAGCGATGACCACACTGCATCAATGATACGAGGATATTGTAAATTCTGGCAAGGGATTTCCCTGAACACATCACAACTGTGAGTAATAATCTTGCTACGTAAATATTACAAGGGTATTGTGACTCTTGCTTGTTGACTGGTTGCCATTCTAAACAGCCATCACAAGGTCGAGCCCATACAACGAGTGACCACCATGTCGGAGAGATGCGGAATCTCTGTCAACTATTTATCTACCCAGTATCACAGTTACAATACTTATACATCCTCATCAGCATTGGAGTTTTCTTGTCCTTCGATGACATTATGTTGATGCTTATGTATGACTCTGTCTTTAGATACGATCTGCATATATTCGATGAAATTTTGCCACAAATATCTATCCAAAACATCTCCTGCCCAATTCTGTGATGTGGAAGAGGACTAGTAATCTACTCCTTTGATTTGGTGTACATATGCGATTTGTTGAGAGCGCTGATTGATACGTCGGTCATTACTAGCTATACTGTTACTTTACATACCCATTTCTAATCAAAGCCTAAATTGTTTCCTGTAATGCTGTCTGATGTGAACACCACTACAACGTCTAAATTTGAATGGATGATCCCTCAAATGCATGACAAATTAGTCAAATAACGAAGGGTTATCAACAATTCTGTCTAAATTATTAGTAGGTAACATAATCCATGAGATCGTTCTAATCAGTCGTTTTTAGAGAAATCAGTCGTCTTTAGAGAAATCAGTCAATAATTTTCGATAATTTGATGTTTTTAGCCCAGGAGGGTTTTCCTGATGCAAGGTAGCGGGAATAATGAATATGCAATGTCTTCTTGTATATTGTATCTTGAATCTCACGCGACGCTCGTGTTACCCTTCTACTTACCATACATACTAAATAGTGTCTAAAGGGTGTATCGAAATCGACTCCACTCATCACCCTTCTCACGTCGTGCATCGTTAACTGTCTCAAATCGCCCATTCTTCAAGGCCAGCTCGTCCATCCCCTCCCCAGAGTTGTAGCTGTCGATTACCTCATCGCGCTCTCCTCTGTCCCTTCGCTCGTTCTCCCTTCGCAACAGGAACATGAATGCTGCTGAGCATAACCAGCCGATTGCAATGTAGGCAAGAATAATGGCATGACCAAGCCTGTACCAAGGTGCATCCACCGCACGATACTTCGGGCCAATAAGCGGGCAGTTAGTTTGAGCTAGCTTTGCAGACTCACAACATTCGAGGAAACAGCTCCGTTCAGATTTCCCCTTTATGGATGTCAATTACACTGCTTGGTGGTATAATGTAAGAAACGACATACCACCCGATGGCCATGGCTAGTGTGATACTTCGTTTATAGGAGCCTTCGACATTGCTTGCAACCCATGCTCTGAAGTACGGTCAGTGAGAGAGGTAAGAATAAACCAGCCAACGTACACCGAATTCGCTGTTTCATTGCCATATCAGTTCCGTGCTATCTGAATGCGGAAGAGGAAGAGGATTGATACATACGGGCTGTAGGATATATAGCGCTGAAGATGAGATGTTCAAGTTAGCACAAACGTTCAAGTCAGAGTGCATCTCATGAGACTTACGATGCAGCCAGGAAGCATGCAAAGTAAGACAATGCTGGAGTCCTGGATGTGACTAGTATGATATAACCAACCAGACCTAGAAGATATATAGCTTATGTTTCGTTATAGAAAGTTAAAAACACTTGCCCGTTCCGAATAGAAATCTATCGTGTACATGAGACCTCGAAAGTTATCGAAAAATGATGTTGCGCACAAATTGATGTATCCTCTCTTCCCGAAACGGTCACCGACCAATCCGACAATCACGGTCACTATACATGACCAGACGTAAATGGGCACGGAAAGCAGATTCGCTGTTGTCGCTTTGTAACCTGGGTACAGGGGGTCAAGCCTCTATCAGAATCAACATTGACAGTACTCACCAAGCTACAAATTTCAGCCGCAAGGAAAGGAACATTGATAAGTGAAGTATGATATCTGTACCTATGGAAAATATACGAACCTCGTCGATGATTGTCGGAGTGAATAAGGAAAACGCGAATAATGGACCATTACTGACGACATATTAGAGTAATCGCAAAGTTATGGCTCTTTGACCCACTATCCCATACATATACCCACTATGTACACTCAGAATCGACATCACTGACAAGAATGACATGAACGCACGTACTTGCCAAGTAGGTTTTCCAGTCCCTGAGACTTTGCCAAATATATCGGACTTTGAATTCCTCGCCGCCAGCGCTGAACTGCATGTCGTCCCTCAAACGTCTAATGACGAAAACCCCTGAGTTCATGTCAGTGTCGAGTAAGGGAGATCTTCTTTCGCTACCTACTCTCTTCTTTGGTCAGAAACCCGGCTGTCTCAGGGAAATTCGAGATGATCCGATACGAAGCAATCGCACACAATATGGTGAAAAGCCCTTCGAGGATGAAAATCCAAGACCAGCCAGGTTTTCCTGCGACACCATTCATGTTGGATATAGCGGCGGCCAGGAGACCGCCTACGAGCATACGATGATTCATTAAACCTTGGATGTACTGTGAAGCACTCACTGAATGCTCCCGCTATGGTGGCAGAAGTGAAGAATGCTGCTACCCGTGTACCAAGCTCGGACCGCTTATACCAGCTGAATGCGCGATATCAGCACCGGAAGTGGGATTCTGAGGCATATGAGACTTACCAAGAGATATAAAATACGATTCCGGGGTATAAACCAGCCTCAGCCACTCCAAGCAGTACTCGCAAGGCTAGAAAATGATACTGGACTCGACAGCGATCAGCTTTCAGAGTATGTCAGGCTTACTGACGAGCCCTCCGTAATTGTGTAGAAATCCGTGGCACATCTTGCCTGGAGTGATCACATTGCGAAGATGTTAAGGAGCTTCTAAAACATACCATGACAATTCCCCAAACGAACATCATTGAAGAAAGCCACACGGAGGGTCGAATCCTTCTGAGGACTACATTGCTTGCAGGCTGCATCACAAGGTCAGCACAGGCAGACATCACACATATCCCCCTTACCTCAAGCAATGCATATGGAAAGAAGAATACAGTAAGTGCAATGAGATATTGCTTGTCTGTGATACCCAAATCAGTCGCCATGTCGTATAACTGAAAACGCATCAGGATTTTGAAGTTCGACCGACTAGCTAGCTAGAAAGCATCACCTTCGCATTTCCTATGCTTCCTCGATCCAAAAAGTTGAGAAAATAGAGGAGGGCCAACCAAGGTACTACTCGGATGTCGATCTTACGAAGGAGTCGTCTCTCGTCGACTTGACTGGTGTCGACATGGGCTTCGTAGAGCTCGTCCTTGTCTGCTGTCAATGATACGATCGATCCTGGATGCGACATGGGTGATAAACATAAGTATCAAACAGTCTTATCGGGTATAAATAGTGGATTTTCAACAGTGCGCTCGCGACCCGGCTGCCTTCTCAGGCTGTCGGACACCAACTACAGCGCCTTCGCATCAAATGAACACTTTACGATATTCATCAATCCCAACAACAGCTTCCAACCCCCTAAGTACCTCCTTGAACCAATTCTTCACATCCTCTGTATCAACCCCAGCAGCTCTTATAACCGAGCCTTTGCCGTCATCCACAGGAGTCAGGGACCAAAGGAACCTCTCCGGAGCAGCACGCTTGAAAATAGAGATAGTGCGGTACTTTGCCTGCAAGTCAGTTACGACACCATGCGTCTGAGGCCCATAAAGAAGCAGCATGGCATAGCATGAATAGGGCGCAAGCCTATCTTTGAGCGTCCGAAGTGGTGCGCGGCTAGTAGCATTTGATGAGGACACAGATTGGGTATCAAGGAACGAGTTATCTAGCAGTAAAACGTCCCGTGCGACGCGTCGGCCTTCTACGAAGACTTCGTTGACGCTGTAATAGCGGAGGAAATCCCAGTCTTCCCCCATAGACTTGCGCCCCGAGGTAATCCAGTCTAGTAATACAATCGACGCGCTCCCGGCAAGATGGAATGTTTGCACTTGGGTATAGGATGCAGAGCGGAAGCACGTCACAGGGTCGGGGAGGAGGAAGAGCGCGCTGTCAGGAGCTATGCTGACTTCCATGGATTGAGTAGTGACTGCTTGCAGACTCGAACTAAGACTTGGACTTGGTTTGGGAGAAGATCTTCGAAAACGCGTGGATGCTCTGTTGCCAGCGCGCGTTTTGAAGACTTTGGTGGATCCCTGACGGACGTGGTCTCAGACTGGTCATCCTTATGCAACACACCATCGCACCTGTGAGAGTAGTAAGAGCTTGCATTCTTTTCCTACTTCAACAATAAGTTGCATGCAGTCACCGCCAACAAGACCACCGCCATAACTCATCACGTATACTATAGCAACTCCATGTTCTGCAACCCTAGGCGATAAGAGCTTGAGCGGGTATGACGACGAGAGCTTTGAAAAGACGACGGTCGATGAATGTAGATCACAGGTGATATGTCCAGTGCCCACAGGGATGCCCTCTTCAGCCGTGGAGGACATTCGTTGTCAGTTGACATGGAATGACAACTTGGTGATGATTTAAGGCATATTCCCAAATTATGTCTTGAACTTCTTGCTTATCATAATCTGAACATAGCAAAAGCTAATTAAATTCACAACATTTCAGCGAGTATTTGAACAGCGTATTCCATATTATCCCATACACATTGAGTCAAGACGTTGAGCCAAGGCAAAAAGAGAAATGAAAAGGAAAGAAGAAAAAAAGGAGAATCCAACGAGCGACAATAAAAGAATCAAGCAAAAGTAATAAGATATTCGGACAACGATCGATGGAGTAGGATGGAACAAATCCAATAATTTTGTACTGCAAATCTGGGAAGCTCCGGAAAAGGATATGCGAATCAAAGAAATGCATAGCAGATCGATCAGGGGAATAGCATAAGATACGAAGATAATATCAATACTGCCGGGTAGCCAGGGCACGGATTTCATACAGGTCTCGTCGATCAGGCGAACCAAAGGGATCCGTCTGCCGTGACGTTCGCCATCCTTTAATCTCTTGCCTGTGTCTTTCTTCTGCAGCACGACATATTTCCACGAAATCATCGGCCACGTCATAAACAATAGATGCTCTTGAACCACGATCGCTTTCCGACTCAGAATTTGTGCGTATTCGACTGCGTGCTGGGCTGGGAGCAGTGATGATAATGGCAGAATTTGTCGAGGTGCTTGTATCTGATATTGCGCCATTGGTGCACCCTTGACTAGCACGAATAGTGCCTCCCTTGGCTTCCCATGCATTTTCGTCGTCCTCGTCATCTGCGAGATCGGCGAAGACATCCGGTTCTTCTTCATCGGGAGGTAAGGTTGATACCCAACACATCCGTGTAGGGTCGAAGATCATGTTGCCGACCTTGCGGGCACCGGCGGCAAAGGAGCCCACTGGGGATCCAATAGATGACCCAGTGAGGTGTGTAATCAATGCAGGGCGCGTTGAAGTTCCGACGACGGTATCGAAATCACGGAGCACTTGATCATTCCCTTCCCAACGAAGGGTTGTCGGATTCCATTTCATTTCACCCACAACTATGTTGACACTCCCATGAACACCAAATTAGAAACTACTATGACTCAATCGTACCTTTTGGTCCGCTTGCACTGCCGAGGTGGCGGATCAAGGTAGGTTTTCTCCTTGTGTGGCTGGGCACGGGCGATGAGGCATCTTTCTTTTTCTTTACGGAAATCTCAGTGCCAGAACTCTTTGAGAACTCAATGCGACCCGTGCGCCTCAACGTGTTGGTGGCGGGTGCGAGTGCGCCCGAGACGTCTATAATAGGAAAGTACATGAGGAGGGCGAGTACACAAATACACGTGTTCTTACCTGGACTAGGGGCATCCTTTCTCCCCTTCTTGCGCATCGTACCTGTCTCCTTATCTTTCTCCTTGTCGGAGGACTTTGACAAGTTGCCAACAGGACATCGATTTGTTGCCTTGGGTTGTACCCTAAATTTTCCCTCCTTATCTCGGTCTGTCGGGAGGTCGTCAAAGGCATCTAGTTCAGTGCCGTCACCATATGTGCGTTGTCGCTTTGGTCGGCGTAGAAGTTTGGGAGCTGATGTCGAAGGTATGAGTGGTGACTGCGTCTGTGCAGCACGACTACGTAATGATACTATTGAAGGAGGGCGAGGTGGTATTGGTGATGTTGCCCGATGTGTAGGCTGAGGTGCAGAGAGGGTAGTGACAGTGGCAGGTCCGGGGAAGACAGAAGACAGTGAAGGTCGCGACTTCATACGTATTGAAGTTGGCATAGTCAAGCGCAGTGCGGCAGGATTTGAAGAAGGCGTAGATGGCCTCGTGGGTGGCACGATAAAGTCGAGGCCATGGATACGACTCGTTGAGCTCGTGTGTGACTTTGCACGTGAGGCGGCTGTGGGTGCCTCATAGCGTGCAAGTTTACCTGATGATGGACCTGCAGTGACGACGACACCAGAGCCTGATGCTTGAGAGGTGCCGCATTCCATTAAGGAAGACAAAGACGCTTTGCGGGTGAGCCCCTTGCGTTGTGTTGAAGGAGGTGTAGGGGGTTTAAGGCCAGAATGCGACTTTTGCCCCCGGAGACTGCCTGGTTTAGGGGATAAAAAGGTGTTTGTTGGAGGAGGGGGCGCAACGGAAAGTGCTTCCTTATAAGTGAGAGCACGTGTACACAATGGACGGGGTGGGGGTGAAGACGAAAGCTTAATGCGCTGTAACTGACGGGCAGATGATATGGGAGGATTTACAGGTGACTTTGCCCTGTCAGCCCTCATCCTTGAGGGCGGACGTGTGGGTAAGAGTGCGCGAGCAGGAGCGCTTTTGCTACGATTGTAGCGCTGGCTCTGCTTTGCATTGACGAGCCTACTTGGGCTGAAATCGTCATCATCCTCGATAACGAGACCCATTTCAAAGTCATCGTCGGGGTCGGGGCTGGCAACCTTGATACGTTGATCAGTTATCAGGACCTGTTTCTTGAGTTCAAGCATCTTTTTAAGATGCTTTGCGCTATGGCTGGACTCGAAGAGGTCAGAGGGAACAACTAGCCCCTCCAGCTCGCTCTCGTTTTCATCGCATTCACTTTCTTCTGTTTCGTGTAAGGAAAGGGAGGATACAGAGTTTGATGATGAGGAAGCGTCAGCGAGACCGAGGGAGGAATATGCATCAGAGGATTGAGATGATGAAGTGTGATCACCCCATTCCAAGGAGTTCTTTGAAGACCGATGGCTAAGTGAGAGAGGTGCAAGGGACAACTGTGTGAGGTCTGAAGGAAGAGCGAAGGCAGATTCAATGTCCTCGTCGATGGGAGAAGGAGGGGGCTTTGCAAGAGCCATTTGAAGAGCGGCGACCTTTATGGTAGACACACCTTCATCATCATCCTCGTCTTCTTCTTCCTGACAGGTGAGTGGGGGACGAATTGTGATCATGTTGCCAGAGACAATCCTTGAGAAGTGTGACCTGGCAGCCATGCCAGCAACAACGGCCTTTGCCTTTGCGCCGCCGGTTTTACCGAGGTCCATTTCAATATCCCAGTCCAGAGCGTCATCTTCATCATCATCCTTGTCGGATTCGACGTCAAGAGAACGGATATGGTCGCCATCTGGTAGATCGAAGTCTGCGTCCGGCCACTCTTCACGAGCGAGCGGTAGTATTGGAGCTGGAATGGTGGACATATTGGATTACAGTATTTGTTGTAAATATACTAAGCCCCGTCCGGGGCTGGCGAAGTAGAAGGTCAGTGGAGCTTAATGGTAGGGAGCGTATTGGAGAGAGAAGGGCGACTAGAAGATATGCCGGCCGGATGATAAGTGTGTAGCGGATGGAATGATCTTCACATACGCGACCTATGAACGAACAATGGCCTTGGGTGAGGACAAGTCAGTACTTGATCCTCGTGTCCAATCAACGAAAACTGAAGAAGTCGAGGAAGATGTTGGTGACTATTTGTCACCCAATGTGACAATGCTCCAATAATGTCCTCGTTACAAATAAACCAAAATAATATCAAATTGTATGTATTTGTACACCAAGAGAAGCGTACAGCCTTCGCAGCTTACCGAAGTTACACTAGTATGGCATTAGTAGTCGCCTCTGCCTCGCCTCGCGTTCGATCTCGTCCTCGGAACCATCCAGATCTTCGCTATCAGAACCGCTTTCATCTCCGCCAGTCATCCTCTCAATATATTCATCTACACCTTTCCTCATCCGGATACCCCTTTCCGCCATGATGTCCACGAATCCATCAAGCTCGCGAGCATTAAACACAGAACGAAGCGGCCCAAAAGCCATCATATATAAATCTACATATGATATTCAGCCGAGGGTTCGATAGACATCGCAATATACTTACCTTTGGCAAGCGGACATTCATTCACTGCTCTGTAAAGCAGTTTTTTCGCCCTTTGCAACTCCCCGACCCGAACCTCAAATTCCAAAATTACGCGCCACAAAATAGCGCTTCCCGTCGTCCTGAAAATAATGTCAACCCATGATAGCCGGAGCAGGATAGTCGCACAAACCTCTCACTCTCCGCAGCCGCAGTAAGTCCGCTCCTCGTCCTTTCGATCTCACTCTGCCATCGCCCTTTCTCCCACCCAGCCACCCACACTTCTGTGATACGCCGTGAAATGCTCTTTTCCCTTGGGCCTCCTTCAGCCGTGCTTTGTCCGAGTTGCGCCCGTACGCGACCCCAGATACCATGTCCCTTCTCGGCCTCGAGAAACATTCCCAACACCAGGCTGTTGTCCGGGTAGGTATCGATGGCAATCTGCAGTCGATCCCTCAGGACAGCTGGCGGATAAGGACTTCGTAGCATGACTGAATGATTGTACAATAGCATAAGAGATGCCACCATCGTACTCTCTCTCGGACCAAAACTTTCATTAACGCTCGGCTGAGAGTCAAAGATCGTGAGTGCCCCATCTTGAGACGAGGAAGTAAGCAGTTCGATCAAGGCTCGCAGTTTTATCCAACTCTCCTGGTCCTTCCACTGCTCGTGAGCGCAGCTAATCGTATCATCGAGGGCGCGTTTTACGCGAAGAACCATCATACCACCCGCACCTTCGATGTTGACTGAGCGCTGGATAACACGTAGTGCCGCATTTTGGTCACCACTGAGCCATTCCATTTCGGCCCAATCCCACCATAACTGACCAACAAAAGGCTGGTTGGGCGGACGCTGAGAGGCTACAAGTACCGTTTGATAGATCTTACGGGCATCATCCGCGTGGTCGCGCAAGCGCTCAAGACGTGCGTGGATTGCCCAGTGGGGTAAAGAATCCCGTGATGTTGATAAAAACATCCGCGAGAGCTTCAGGGCACTGCATCACCAGCATAAGTGCCATTAACGCACATCAAGAAACGGATCGCACCTTTTGATATTAAGAGCTGCCTCAAATGATAATGCGTAAATATCCCACTCATAGTCATCGCTACCACACCTGAGCTGCTTGAACACGGCTCGTACGAAATCCTGCTCGATCCCTTGCAGATCAATAGCAGTCCACATGCGCCACTTCTCTTGGCCTACCCACTCCAACGGTCCGAGGGCATTACGACTCCACTCTTTGATCGGACCGAATGCGCTAGAAAAATCTCGTTCTCTCCCTATGAGCGTGCCAGCATGAGAGTCAGCCATCATCTGCCGCTGTCCTGCAGTAGCAGGAAAAATCGAGTCCAACCGCGAGAGAGAACAGAGGTAAGTGTATGACCATCGATCATCCCAAGATCCCCGCGACAGCGTTTCTGCGAGACCAGGAATATGCAAGCCTAGAACGGATAACCAAATTAGGCGGAACGCATTCTTGGCACCTTCTGTGTGGAGGGGCAATAGTAGTGCCTTGATATCCGAAAGCAGAACTGTTGCGTATGGATCAGACTCGTTCATTGCGTCCACGGAGCGGGCGGGAGCGCGTGATGTGCGATCGGCGCGCAACTCATCGTAATGCCATTGGACATACGGATCTTTCGATTGGATGTCAACATCCATCTGGGGAACCGCCTTCAGCGGGGAACCGGAGATGTCAGGTCTACCGCATGAGATCCAGTCACCCCAACCTTTGGCTCCAGGCTCGCCGGCGCGTGGTACTTCGGACTCCCAAAATTCTTCCAGGGATTCCACTTGCGATTCAAGGGGAAGTCCGTACAATGACTGGGGTACTTCGAATGTTCTATCACAAGTGTGAAAATAGCACTCAATCGGAATGGGATTCCACAGTACTCACAGTTCTGCTTGTGCCTGAAATAAGGCTGTTGTACGTTCGTAGTAGCCTGGAACATACCGATAAGGAATATGGATAACGCGGCAGTCGTTACGTACCTGCTTGCTGGAATGCGACTGCAATTCGCCACACGACCCGTAGTTTATCAATTTCACGGCTTTCAGAGCTACCGAGCGCGCTTAGGACGCGCGTCGCATCCGTGACTGACGTGTCAACTCCACCGGCAGTGGTACGAATCCGCCATTCAAGCCATTCCATCCAAATTTCAATTCCGCCAAGTTTTAGTGCTTCCTCCCACTCGGCCTTGGTTTTGCTCTCATGCCAGACTTCCTCTCCTGCCCTTAGGTACTTCAGGAATAGAATGCGAGATGACCGGTTGTGTGGATGGGCAGCACGAGCACGGGTAAGAATAGCAAGTGTTATCTCTGCACGAGCTTTGGCCGCGTTTTTCGAAGTGACAGGGATGTTCGACAATGAGTATCTCACAAGTGACAACCATGTCTCAACTGAAGATGGATCCGCAGCCAATTGTTGCTCGAGTGTCTTCAAAGATAACTGATATGATGTGAGAATGGGTGTTCCTGACTCATCACTTGAGCTGTCATCTGAAACAGACGACTGAGAGTCTGAATCAAGGTGTTCTTGCTGCCTAGTTACAGAACGATAGTCTTCAGCAGCTTTGTGACCGCGGTCGGAGGGCAGTCGCAAGAAACCGTCTACCTCTTCATGCTTGTAACTGTCCCCGGACCCAATAATGCGTCGAGACGGGGGTGCTGCCAATAATGTCGTTACGCTCGAGTCAGTCAGGGCAGGTTGCTAGAGACGAGGTTATTCATGGACATCTGTTTGACGTAGGACTACGGTACCTTATGCCTCCTTCCTATGTTTATCTCTATGCCCTTACCACTCCGATAGATAACCCAGTCTCCATCGAGACCGAGAATACTTCTACCACCTTGCACATCATTTAGACATCAACAAGACATCCAATAGATAACTTACGGTTTACGATATGGTACTTGGGAATATTACCAGCGTGAATACCGCCGTAGGTAACATTTAGTTGGTCACCTTTCCGATCAGAGATGAACACTGGGCGAGAATCCCATTGGCTTTCTTGAATATCACTCCGAGCAAGACGTCTGTCCTCCTCGGCCTTGATTTTTTCATCATCCGGTATACTCACTTCTTTCCACGTATGTCCATGCTGCCTGGGAAGTACCGGCTCAAGGTCGTGCTTTGCCGTCTTATGCTTCTTGTCTTTTCGAGATTCGTCTCGCAACTTCTTGCTGCCACGTCGGTTCCTATCCTTTTTAACAATTCCATCTTTCTCCCGAGCGTCTGTGGAATTTTCATTTCGCGTCCGGTTCAGGGTATTCCTACTCGGTCCAGGGTCAAGGTCTGGGAACGAGGCAAACGAGGGTGGAAAGGACGAAAATGAGGGTGTGGACATTTCGAATGGAACTCAAGGGAGGAGCATCAAACAATTCGGTTGTTGTAGTCAAGTCAGCTGGGTAGCTCGTGGTGTGTGCAAAGAGTTGTATTCTCGAATCCGTCCAAACTTGATCACCAACTTGATCTAACAACCTATAGATCTGTTTAAGTAAGCTGTGCTTTCGGAAATTCCCGATGAGAAACCGAGACCCCTCACCTCGTTACTCGGAAACCTATTTATTTCATATTGAAGCTCGATTCCATTGCAAGCTGTCGCTTTAGCCTCACCTTCACGGTTCACTCCAAGAAACTTCAACTTTGCAATGCGTCCCCTTACAGAAGACGAAAGTAAAGCTGTTTTCACAAAACTTGCAAACTACATCGTACGCATAATTGCCTCTGTTTTGATACCCCTTCTTTATTGACCCTATAAAAATCAGGGAAAGAACCTTATCCACCTCATCGACCGCAAGGATGAGCCATATTGTTTCAGGCTGCATAAAGATAGGGTCTACTATGTCTCAGAATCGTCGATGCGCATGAGCATATCGGTCGCTCGGCCAAACTTTGTCAGCGTTGGCACTTGCTTCGGAAAATTCAGCAAAAGCGGCAAGTTCAAGTTGCATGTAACAGCGCTTGACCATATCGCACAATATGCAAAATACAAGGTACGTCCTATGAATTTGCCACCTTTTTGGTAAATTTCGTAACTCGATTATTTACTCGACGTCTGATAGGTTTGGATCAAATCAAACGGAGAGATGCCGTTCCTGTATGGAAATCATGTTGTGAAGGCGCATCTTGGTCGGATAACAGAAGATACTCCTGAGCATCAAGGGGTGGTGGTCTTCAGTATGAGTGATGTACCACTAGTGCGTATTCTTTTCTGATGCCTTCGGCCCAGACTCACTATTTTTGCAGGGCTTTGGCGTCACAGCTCGGTCAACGGTGGATACCCGGAAACTAGATCCAACAGCCATAATTGTCTTTCATCAAGCGTAAGTTCCATTTATCACATTTGCTGTGTCTTACAAAGTATCCTTTCCTAGTGACGTTGGTGAATACCTTAGAGACGAAGTAAGCTCATAAATACTACGTTGAAAGTTCTCATTCACTTACATTGTTGCGTTAGGAAACCTTGTTTTGATCGCTCCACCTTTCTTTTCGTTCATTCTTTTGGCATGGGAGGTTTATGGACCCACACATTTTAGTTTACCTGTTCACATGTCAGTGGTTTTTCAGTGTTTCGCCACGCGTAGATCGCGTATCACACCATCCCTTTACTCTGGTAAAAGTATCGTAGTTTCACCTTACGGATGAAAGTTCTGTCTATTTATCGGTAGATGGCATATGTATGGATATGATCCCGCTTCTATGTTGAGTGATGAATGTCCGTCGCAAGACGTGAAGATCGTCAATCGCAGTAATATCATGTGCCCAAAATGTCCCGGTAAGTCTGCAATGCAGTCTCGAGATCTATGTCCGTTTCGTCCCCAAGAACTCTGTCTGGATCATGGTAACAAATTGGGAAATACTCAACCGTCTCCAGATCTCCCTCCTCGCTATCATATGCTGAATATGATACACAGGAGACGCTCTCGAAAGTTTCGTCATCAGTGCTGCAGTAGTCGGAGTCTCCTGACATTGAATCAACATCGGTGTTGTCTATGTTTCGGAACGATTCATGGCCAGCACAAGCGGCCATATAAGATGAGACATAATCCATATCCCGCTTATATATGTGCCCTGCGTCATGCTGCACGTGGACCCCTGGAAAACGCCACTGCAAGGTCTCGTGGTGCTGCATCGAGTCGGGAGGAATGACGAGGTGGAGGCGTGGCCCTGTAGTTCTGAGCAGCGCCCAATCCAATAACCTGATGGCTTGGAGTCGCGGACAGCACTGAGATTTCCATGACACCTGTATCGCATTGGGATCGGGGGCAGAGGGGTGCCACGTCGCCCAAATATCCATCCACCGCAAATTCTTGTGCGACAAAGATCTCCCATGCACGGGTGAGAAACAGTTGTCTAGAAGTATTTGGATATTTCGCATGCCCAGGAGGGGTTCATGGGAGCCTGCGAATTCAGTCATAGGTGGGAATAATGCAAGGTGCTCCAGGGCGGGGCAGCGGTCTAAAACCGACTGAACAGCTTGCAAGTGCAGAAGCGGTTCAACAGCGTACTCGCGGTCGAGGGGAGCAGTGATGGCAAGTGTCGTCAGGCGTTTGCCGTGAGCATCCAAAAATTTGAGGTACTGTGAGACCTGAAATGATTTAGGTCGCCATTCATACATCGTGAAACGGCAAAGACAAGGAAGTTTCCACTTCCGAGCGATTGCATCAAGGAAGTCTAATTTGCGGTGGGAGGGCCACTTCACGGTAATCTGAAATTCCTGGAGGTGTTCGAGGGTAAGATATTTGACATAATTCTTGTCGTAGGTATCAAAGGACAAAGATAAGATGGTGAGATTTTTGCACTGCGGAAGGCATAGAAGAATATTCGACAAATGCTCGTTTCCAACTTGAATGTCGAGATGGACTACTTTCGAGAGGTCATACTGACGCGTAGAGGATGCCAACAGGTTGCGAACACCTGTACTTAGCGATAATCGCGTAGCGTTTGGGCTCATCCCCAAAATGTATTGAAGGGCTTCATCGAACATCACAGGGTACTGGGACATCACAAAGCAAGACACATTGATACCCATGATCATCTCACCAAGTCGCGTATTGCCCCGCAAAGTACGGAGGAGTGCTCCGACTTGTGCAGTGCGACGAAGATGTATTTCACGGTATAACAGAGAGGTGCCAATCTCCCACCAAAATTTGCAGACAAGAACTAAAGCTTTCTTAGTTCGTTGCGCCAGACACCAAGCAGACAAAGGTCCGCAAGCCAAGGACGCATCCAGAAAGACTGTGGGAGGAAGTGCAAATTCTAGTATATCCAGTAATATTTCTGGAGGTGGCTGCTTGAATGCGAGTGGCTTGCTAGCCTCTGAATCACTATCATCAGAGTGTTCTCTCTACAAGATAATCCTATGAATTGCCTGCCCTGACGAGTAACGGAGGGGCTCACTTTGGAAGTGGGAGGTGACAGAGGCGCTGAGGAGTGCTCTGCGAAGGAGTCGGACTGACTCATTTTATAGGCACAATATAACACTGCAAACAATATGTCCGACCGATGCCTTATATCAGTAAATACTAAACATGATCTTGGAGAAGAAAGAAATGGTATGAAAACGTACGGAGCACTGACCCAGCCGTGCAGTCACTACGGATATATCACTAGCCGTCCAACTTGTGGTATATGAAGCTGGTTGTATGGAGATGATGATGGAGGTGAAGCAATCGAACCTTTGAAGAGACAAGGTTTAATCGCAATTTCATAAACCTCGATGTAATCACACGCAGGTGGTAACATCACGTGGCATGCTTTGCAGAGTGTACAAACTGAGGCCTGAGGCACCACTGGCTTGAGGCCCCAAGATTGTTCCCCATATCCTCACCACCACCATGGTCTCCACTGATTCATTATATACTCGCTGGGAAACTATCAAAGACGAGGAAGTTACAGTTAGTGATGTTCAGGATAATCTTGCTCCAGCCAACGATGACCTGTGGGTGGCAGCTGCCTGCATCGACCGGTTCGTGAGCGACGAAGTAGTTCAACGTTCCCTCATCGAGCTTGGAATCAATCGAACGAATGCAGCCGTGCATAGGTGCAAGGAGGTCCTTCTCCTACCCTCTAGGGCTCCTGGAAGTTCTGACGCTGTAATTGAGCCTAAAGAACTTCTTAGCGTGTACTTCACTGATACACCTGAAGATGCACAACTGTGTCACATTCGGACTACTCTACTTGCGCGCCTCGACAGACTGAACTCCTTCGCCAAGATTTATAAGGAGCTTCTGGCGAAGAAGAGAGACGAAGAAGATGATCCAGGAATCGACGAAGAATGGGAAGATGACCCTTGGAAAGAGGAAGTGGAAGCTTCTATCATTGCTCACGCAGCAACTTCTGTTCAATCTCCTATACCGCTGCAGGACTTTTTTATGGAGGATATCTTGGATGTGGCATGCTTTTACGCATCGCAGGAGTGTTTCGACGCTGTACGAACCCTTCTAACGTACCACCACTCGTGTCTGTGGCCGTCCCGCTTTACCATTCTGGAAAGCATACCATGTCACTCTAATCCTTCCGACTACCGTGACTTTCTTCCAGCATATGACGCCACCACAGACAAAGAACTCGCGAGCCCGCTACACAGATGGCGGACGGAAGATTGGGTGGAGTCAACGGACGTTCAAGCGGCTCTTTCACAAACGAAGCTCCCAGCTGAATTCGAAGCTCTGCATCCCTCTTTAGCCAACGCTGCTTCCCAAGAAAGCCAGCTGTTGTCTGCACAGCAACTGACTAGTTGGTACAAGAAACGTATCGACCAGGTCATATCATCGACAGGGATGCTAGACATGGCACTTTCCCTTGTGCAGCATGCTGGCTCGCTTGGTATCCCAGATCTTGACGAGCTAGGAGAAGATCTGAGCTTAATGACCCGGTTGGTTTACGACATTCCTCAGGCCTGGGCTCAAGATGATGAGGATTGGACTTTAGCGCGCTGGCGGAGCATGGAACCGTCACAAGTCGTGGGTGCATATCTAGCACATTCAACAAGCGACACCGTAGCTAAGGATATTTCGCGGTTAATCATGCCCTATCTCTTTGTTTTGGAGTCGCGGTCGGAACGAGCCGGTCAACCTGACCCAGACCTTCCTGACCGTCTTCTTCATAATTACGTTCTTGGTGCACCGTTGGATATCGTCGCGGCAATCATTGAAGCCTCCAAACGAACATTGCTTCCACCACAAAGGGTCATCAAGAATGACGAGGACGTTGCGCGGCTTGCTCTGGCTTGCCTCTATGGCAGCAATAGCCTCACAGAGTGGATGACAATGAGCCGTATTTTTGAATGCCTTCCCGCATGGGAAATCGGCTCAAGCCCCGAAGATGAAGCAGACGCTACGATCGTTTCTCTTGGAGAATTCGTAACACCATCCACAACGCACCCTCAATGTGGTCCTACAGACCTACATTTCTTCTTCAAGCCTCTTCCAGTCGCCTCGCTTTCGCGCGCGCTTGACATTCTTGAAGTTCATCTCGAATCCGGAGAGATATTTGCGCGGTGGAACGTTCCCGCTCCATTACGCTGGTTCCTTCAGAGCGCAGGCAATGTCACAGAACAGCGTGCTTGGGCCAACAGGATGGCTCGTCGTACTGGTGCCGCCGCCGACAAACTTGGGGAGATGGAGGACTGGGAATGGTTACTCGATGACATGTTGAAACTTTGTGGGAAGAATGAATCCGGTGTACCAAGTGCCTTTGGACTTTTGACAGAGGAAGAGGTTTCATCCATATTTTTCAGCGGGCTTCTGAGCTCTGGTCGTGAGTATGTAAGCTTCTTGTCTTGACTCTATACTCAACCGTCAATCAGGATTTGATATCGCCAAAAACCTGATTCATTCTAAGCACGGCAGGCTAACCCTTCGAGCATCTAAAATCGAAGATCTCTGCCTTGCGGCGTCTCGCGAGTTTTATGATAACGCAAGTTCCGGTAATTACAAAGTTGGCGACATGAAGCTTGCCTATGACTGGTGAGCCCTCATAATGCGGGAGGATACAAAGTGCTCATGCTTCATTTAGCTTGGACGTTCCTGCGCCATCTCAGCAGTTAACAAAGGAGCGAGATTTCATCAAAGCCACATCCCGCCTCTCTTCATTCAACATCATGTCTCGACCAGGAACTCCCATTTCGCCTATTGAGATACGACTCACCAAAGACCGCCTGTTCCTAATCTCCCGGGTCCTTTCGAGTAATGCAGGCGCCTATAAGCATACACAAGTAATGCTCGACCTCCTCCACAAACTTGGGTTTCGAGATGACATCGTTGCAGAGGTGAAGACTCTCGCAATGATATCTGACGCTGCATTACAAGCAGAGGATTTCACGCGGGCGTTTGATACGAACCAAAAAATGATTGACGTAGTGTTCAAGCTTCGCTCAGCTATCACATCATCAGGGTCAGAAGATCCACGACTTCAGGAGGCCAGCGAAGTTTGCTGGCTCGCCTGCTTTCAACTTGGACGACATCCAGAATTCCCGGACGTCGAACAGAAGCTCACGCTTATGGGCCGTGCGCTGGAGCTGTGCCCGGCAGACAAACTGAATGATATTTTGGTTCCCTGGCGACGAATGGAACAAGAGGATTTGGAGGTGCGCAAGGAACGGCTTGCTGATCACTCCTCCCGTCCGAAACCTGCCGCTACAAAACCTGTCTCTTCCCTGCAATCACGCTTAAATAATCTCCACGTTCCCACAACTCCCCTCATTAATGCCGAGGATGCGGCTGCCCTCGCTGGTCGAGCCTTCAGCCGCGTGGCATCTAATTTCCCCTTCAGAGTCGGTGGACGTGAACGTTCGGAGAGTCGCGAGGGTCAAATCAGGTCGGGGAGCCGAGATGAAAGTCACCGCAGACTGGATGGTGAAGATGTCTCCCAACAAGCAAGCCGAGTGCTTCAACGAGGCATTGGCTGGCTGTTAGGGGCAGACGACGAAAGCTGAGGTAGTCGAATTCTTATATACATGCATAGGACTTTTGGACAGCTAGACTGTTTCTATATATCACATACATCTACTTGCGAGAAAACATAGCTGACAATATACAGTACTCGAATGATTGAGATATATATATGGACTGGACTGAAAACCAGGAACAAATCAAAAGTATCAACAAGGAACGACAATAGGGGGGGCGCCAGAGGGAATGTGGTAAGTTACTGATAAGTTTATAAGATGAATAGAATTATGCCTAATTAGCGACGCGGGAGGAAAAACAAGAAGTTACACATAAGACAAGAGGTAGATGGATAGTGTAAATCCAGATAACAAAAGAAACACAATCGACTGATTAGCAGTCATATTTGATGCAGCCCAAACAAGAAATAACGAGTGACGAGTGCCATGATGGCGATCCAACCTTTCTAGATAAGTGAATGGGATAGTCGTGGTGATTGTCAGACACCTGCCTAGTTCCTACTGACGAAGCGAGTGGTATCGCCTGTGCGTCCCCTCGGTCTGTCCACGACACCAATTTTCTTCGTTCCTGCATTAGAATCTTTACGCTCCTTTCTGGGACCCCCCCTACCACAATGTTCGCAATATCCTTTGTCTTCATCCGCAGCATGGAAGTCCTCGACTTCAGCTTGCAGGTCCCTAACTTGACCTTGCAGCTCCCAGATTTGGCGTTGCCAGTCCTTCTTCGCTGCTACCATCTGTTCCTGCAAAGCCTTTATTACGAGGGACTGTTCCACTGGCGATGATTTATCATCGCTGGGTCGCGACCATCCAGGAGTGAAGGGCGAGAGCGCTGCCACTGAACTATTTGTAGATGTTGGTGTGTCCAGTTCGAGCTCTGAAGTATGCTCTACCTCCGGGATGGCAACGATGTCAGAGAATTGAGAGCTGAACGTCGTAGAGACTGGTCGTAGTTTAAGAGCTTGAAAGTCGATGGGCCCAAGTGGAGGATGCCAGGGTGTTTTTTTCCCTGACTGGGGTGACTGAGCTGTGGGTCGATGTTCAGCGCTGAGTGGAGAATGGTTTGATGCGCCAGTGGATATGTACAATGAGGGCGGGGCGCGCTTCAGCGAAGGTGACGATGCCTTTGGGGAAAGCTCCTGTTCGGCATCCGATGACTCATTGAGGGCAGTGCGACTCCCGCCATCTGAGCCCATGGACGACAAGCGGGGTGGGATGATTGGAAGCGACGATTTGTTATCTTCGTTACCTCCATGAGGATAAACACCATGTAAAGACGGAACTGGGGGCGGTGGACTCCTCCCCTTGTCACGACCTTTTTCCCGTTCACGCCCATTAAAGAGTCTCATAAACCCGCTTTTCTTGTGCCTCAGGGTTTGCCCACTGGGATTAACGACATCGGGTTCCGAACCCCTTCGCTCAGGCTTACTATGCAAAGATGCCGCAACGACTGAATGAAGGACACCTTTGGCACGAGCGCCAGCACTGGTAGAGCGAGCGCGAACCCGCTTGAAATTACCAGCAGCAGAAGTCTCAGTACTCGCTATGCTGGCAGAGTCATCTGGCTCAGGAAAAGGAGCGTGTGATGTAGTCTCATCAACCCGAGAGGGGGACAAAGCCATGGCATTGGCGGTAGCACTGCGGGTCCTTTCTCTCGCCTGTGCCTCCTGCAGCGATATCAAAGTGACAGTTGGAGAGGAATGACCATTCCAACCTGGGACACCTTCAAATACGGATGGGCGGTGGAAAGTCGGCAAGTTGGTACTCTGATCGCACTGCGCTGTATTAAGGTCGTTGGAATGGAGGACTGTGATGGGGGGAGAAATATCTTTGCCATGAACGCGCATACCTGCAGAGGGGATGGGATCTCGCGATGGTATGGAAGAGGCAGAGGTGTCTGGTGTTATAGTAGATGAGAAAGCACCGGACCGCGAACTCAGTGAGTCAGTCACGGTGGCAGCCGAATCGCTTCGCGAGATATGTCCAAAGGTAGAACGGGGTTGAGCAGGTCTGGGAGGGGTATAAGAAGCCACCAAATCAGGGTTGGCATAGGGATGTATGAAGTCCTCGTGACATTGGAAAGTATAAAACGAAGAGACAGTAGAACTACGTTCGTGATCTCGTGGGACCTCCGAAGCTGGAGAGTATGGTCTGGGTGTATCTTGTGTGGAGGATGACGGCTGGGGAATGTGACCCAATTCTCGCAAGGAGCTGGTGGCAGACAGAGGCTCTTCTGGCGTGTGGTCGTCATAGTGGGTTGTGGGTGGATAGTTTGTAGTACGAGGAAGAGAAAAATTATGACGATTTCTTAGCGAAGGGGCAGGAAACTGTTGAGAGGGAACTGTCAAAGAGGAGGAGGAGAATGATTCCTGGGCCAGGGTGCTATACGTTGGGGGTCAAAACTTCATGCATTAAGAGAGACAAACACGTACTACAAGGTGCCTCGCGAACTAGAATGATTACCCGCGATGATTTCAAAAGAACCATTGGACTGAATTTGAGAACGGGTTGACTCGGCGCTGGGTCTGGTGGAGGAACTTTTGCCGAAGTGCCGTATGAGATCAACCTTCGCAGCTTTACTTTTGACTTTCTTGCCAAACGCGGTGGACATGGCACTGTGATCCGAGTCATTCTCGTCAACCGTGTCTTCTTCTCCAGTTTCCCAAGGAGCTCGAGAGTGAAACCGTATCTTGGGACCCTGAACACTTATCCTGTGGGACGCATCATCGTCCTCATCGTCTTCGTCGTCATTTTCCGTGGCGTCGGTCGTATCTGCGGTGTTAATTGAAACACCCGTAATGTCCTCATCATCAAGATCCAAGCTACTCGCTGCATGATCATCAAGGTAGTCAGAATTGGATATGGATGGCCGACGCTGGCTGGAGAGTCAGGATCATAGTGATATGAACTGGTATCTGGTTCAATATCCTTGCTGTCTGGAGAGAAATAAGCGTGGCTATAGACCGATGGGGAATCTGAGAATTCGGATTCTGAAAGAAAACGAGTATGACGAGGAACATGAGAGCGGAGGCTTCGAAAGTCCTCTTGAGCGTCCCATGGAGAATGGACGGACCTCAACATGACCGCAGCGGTCCAAGGTAAGGTGCGCTTCTTCCCATCAACTTGGGCTCTAACGGGCTCTAACACATTAAAATACAAATAATCCCACGTATTCAAAACAGAGTTTAAATCATCTTTTGCAATCACGAAATTAGACTCTACTCCGACGGGACCCTTCGATACGCGTCAATGGAGATGTAAAAAAAACATGAACCACTTCGAGAAAACATTCACCTTGGAGACCAATTGTTATTAAATTACATAATATCTTATCAACGTTCCTAATATGGGCATGAACACCTTCGAGTTCATCTTTTCCATAATGTCAAAAGAGCTTATCCCTCTCACTTCATCATCGCATGGACGTGTCTCAGGGAAATCATGGAAGGCACAAAAATCAGCGACCTTGTATGTACTATACTACACTCCATGTGGACTAAAAATCATTCAGAAATTTAGTCGAACGCAATGTTCTGCAGGTCACAGGTCCAACTTTGAGGAACGGATGAAGAAGACCACCAAAGCAAACGCTGCAAAGAAGTTGGAAACTGAGCTCAAAACTGAGAAAAATGCTGAGAAGCAACGGTGAGTGACAATTTATGCAATGTGTTGGGGATCAGAGGTAATCCTGTGCCAACGTAGGAGACGAGAAATCACCCTCGAGAGGAAAAACGCAGCAGAGGAGCGGCGCAGACTGGAGGAAGATAAAGCAAAGGTAAATTCAATGTCTTGTATTTGCCTTTTGGGACTAATTGTGCCCAAGATGGGAGCTAGAAAAACTGCAAGGCTACGACGAAAAGCAGGACGCACAAAAAAGATTCACGGCTAAAGATATAGTATTAGAGCATCTCAGTACGCTATATTCATACCATGTACCATCCCTACAGCGCCCAGGTTGTGTCCAATTCATCTGGTTTCACGAATGGCTTATCCAACCCTGCAACTACACTCTCGCATAGTGGACAACTGCTCGCGAGAACGTCGTCCAGCTCGGTCCGTAACTTCTCTGCCTTCTTCTCAAAGTCTTTATCCACCCCAACCTTTTTTCCCCCACCTACCCCCGGTATCCATCCCGGTGCGGACACAACCGAAGCCAGCGCATCTGGAACAATGAGATCTCTCAGGCGGTCTCCAGCAGAAAGTATATTTCGTCCGAGGAGATTCGCGGCCTTGGTACCATTCTGTATAGGGCTTCCGAAACTAGCAGATAGGAGTGTGCGCTGTTGGGTCGCCTGGCGCGAATGCCCGTTTGGCGTGGCAGAGACTGCATTATCGAGATTGGTTTTTTGACCTCCTTTCACCAACTCGGTCTGTAGAGTAATGATCCGCCGGAGCGCATGCGTAGGAAGATATTCTTTTGCCTTGGCGACCACGCAATTCAGTACATTCATTTTCTCTTTAATATCAAGAGCAAACATACCAATCCGATCAGGCAATCTGCATGGAAGGTATGCTGGCAAGGAAAGACGTAAAACTGCCTCGTTAACAAAGGCTGCGAGCAGACGGAGCACCTTTCCCCCGCATCGATAGTTACGAAACGATTCTTCAACTCGGCGATGTCCTGCTTAATAGATTCTGCAGTACGAGTCGCATCGTCCATATCTCGTTTCAAGTCATCGATGTGGGCTGAATAACCTTCTAAAGCATGCGCGATTTCCTCCTTGAAGTCGTCAATAACGACGAAGTCAGGGAAGAAGGGCAAAATATCCTCGATCTTGAGTATATTTGTGTTCTCCAAGAATTGCATGGCGCTACGCAGACTCGTAAGCAGAAACACCCACTGACGAAGATCTTACTTACGTTTTGATGTCCTGTTTATCCTGCACCACGTATCGCGCAATCTTGAGCCACAGCTTCTTCTGTAAGGGTGCGTCGTCCTCTGGTTTGTTGGCATTTTCCTTCGCGAGCTCCAAGTCACCCTTTTCCAATGCTAAGTCCACGCTATTTTCCCATAGACCCATTTGTGAATAAATGTGAACACATGATGGGATGCGCCCCGTTCTTTTGCACACTCGAAGAGCATAGTCGAGGTCATAATACGGTTTGCCTGTCATCGGATCCGAGGGCGCCGAGGTCAAGAAATTTAGCAACGGGCCATCCTCTTCCGAAGAACGAGGCAACCGAGTCGCAAGGAATGTCACGAGAAGGTTATGAATCATTGGTGACTTATTGCCCTGTTCAAATACCACGTAACTGAGGTATCGTACAGCGTGGTCGGGAGATAGCGGGTCGCGAGGGAGATGCTGTAGCTGGAGCAGGGAAGGAATGAGGCGCAAAGGATCCAAAGATGGTTGTTTTAACCAGGATTCGATCATTTCCTTGGGTGCTTGCCTGGTCAGCACAGTACCAAAGCGGTAGTATAACTCAGGGTTCGTCTTTCCTCCGTTAAATAGAGACATTGCATTGCATGAGTATAGTGCTTACCTGGCGGTTGAGTACATCAATGGCTTTAATCCACTGTTCTTCCAATACCCAGTGTGCAATAACGCGTTCGAAGTCGCCGACTACCGTAGCATAATGTAGGAACATGTCAGTCCGACCATGACCTTGGATCAACTCATAAACAACATTTTTGTCTAGATTGCTCTGCGGAAGATATGTTCAAGTGAGTAAATCATGTATAGAATGACGTACCTTATATGTATCGAAGAATTGCCGTAGGTCGTCTTCGAGTATCGCACGCTGAGTTTGCAGATTCTCGACATCGCTCGTCACCGATTCAGATGCGCATAGGTTGTCCAGCTCATTACATCTGCTCAGATAAAATTCGACGAGCCATGTTGCCAACATCATCCGCTGAGTCAAGTCCTGCAATGCAAAAAGAATGAGGGCCCAATTGCTGAATATTGCATAGGAAAAACTCACCGACTTCCGTGTCCGCTCAAGTCTTGAAATCAAGTATGAGCGCAGTGCATCTCGTTCGCCAGCATCCAAGAACTTTAAGGCAACTTCCTCGAATGGCGCAGAACACTGAGAATAGCACTGTGCAGCCTGGAAATAACGACCCTCGTCAAAGAATGCACGCGCTTGAGCAGACAAGATGCTATCTCGCTGGCCTGCCGTCTGCACTCGAATAATCAGCCAGCATCCAGTGAAGGCAAACAATACGATATTGCTGACCTTTGCATACCGAAGTGCGATATCAAACTTTTGCTGAGCCAGATAGATCTGCCAGACGTCCCGATTCTCATTGCCGACAACAAGCTCGAAAATGGATTGATCCGTGTAGGCCCAGTATGTTTTTCGAACGGGGTCAGCAGCAAGTCCTCGTACAACTTCATTCGATCTCTAAACCAACCTTCAGCAACAATGCGACCTGCATTGATACGTGAGACCTACCAACGGTATGGCATCCTCATAAGTCTGCTTGCCATTCAAGGTGGAGATACCAATGATGCGGTCCCTGTATAGCAAGATGAAGTGAAACTCTGTCAGGGAAATAGAGACAGGGACTTCTGGGGGTGATTGAGAGGTATCAGGGGATGTGCCAGGTAAGTTGAAAGAAGGGTATGGATGGAGTTGTGTTGAATCAATGTGGTCGTCAGAATTTGGGTCGAAATTAAGTGTCCCGTGATAGATACCAGGAGCTACGAACATCCACATTAGGTGAAGGAAATCATAATCACAAAGAAACATACCGGTCATCCAAGCAAGGTTCTTCGGAAGCGATAGTGCTTGGTCTGAGTTAGGGGTGTAGAAATGAAGTTCAGAATACTGTAGGTTTCCAGGTAGTTCGGATATTTCTTATTCATGTCAGGGAAGAGCTATGCCGCTAATGACTAATTGCTTACTCGGTGTAGTTTCCCGATATGCGGCGAACAAGGAAGAGAAAACGCGACCACCCTCTTCAGACCGCCGATCTGGTGAGCCGGCAAATTGATATATTCGTGAAGGAGTCGTAACGATGATCAGGGCATTTCGCGGGTCAGAAGGGGGAAATAAGTCAAACTTGATCCCAGTGACTGGATACTTTTCAGGCAGGGTAAACAGAACTTGCAGGTACCGTTCCTGGGACTTGAAGAAATCCTCGCCAGCATCTAACACAGCTTCGAATATACTACCATTCCGCGTGCCGATCAAGAATTCCCTTGTCGACATGGAGTGGGTGGATGCCAATAATGCAGCCTTATTCCATGCAACACTCTCGATTACCATCTTGAACGACTTGAGTTGCCTAGGCTTCTTCCAACTACGGTATAGATACCAGTTCTCGCCTTGAGTGGAGGTGATGATGAGATGGCGGCCTGATGGGTCGAGAAAGATCTTGTGTATGGTCAATTCGGTCGCTTTTCGTAGGATGGGAATCGTAATGACATGTTCTGCATGGGATAGCTCAATGAGAACTATAGTATTTGATGCTAATGCCATCGCAAGAATATCTGAGGAGACTGCCAAAGACACGAGAGGCGCTGGAAGCGTATATTGGACACGTCCGAGATCGAATAATGGTGTGTTGGCAGTTAGTGGGCTTGGTAACGGAGCATCCTTTGGGGGATTCAGTGGACAAAGGCATCTGATATTTTTTTACACACCAAGGCTCCAGGATGTTCTAACTCGGCATGAATCTCGTTGTCATAAGGCGACGGCTCATAACCCTCGTACTGGACTTGTGGAAGAGGTGCAGCACCACGAGAATGACCTGCTGTGGGAGCAGCGTGCTCAACAACTATGTGGACTGTTAGCAAAAGACATCAAAATATAAGCGCAAGGTACGTTACAGTCGTCGAACATGGTGCAGATGCTAAACTACTTTGTGTAAGTTGCAGTCAGTCTTACTACTGTCATAAGCGGAACCAATTTAGGATAGTCTCCTTTTACCCACAGTTCTTCGACAGTAATTATTCGGTCCAACTCCTCTCACTGATAACCATCGTCTATTAGTATCATGACCCGTCCAACACCAAGATTATTTCTTATTCGACATGGTGCGCACAATATTGTTGATCTTTTGTACCAAGCAGGAGACGACACTGATTTCATTTGAAGGTGAAACAGAATGGTCCTTGAATGGGTAAGATTCTTAGATTTTCAAGGGGTGTAGTCGTGGCTAATGCTTGTGGTAGACGACACGTAAGTACTAGAGACACACTCTTTTCGATATGTCAACACCTCTTCGTTAGACTGGGACAAGTGACATTCCTCTGACAGTCCGTGGAGAGGAACAGATCAAGTCCAAAGCACACATCTTGGTTGGCGAAGGCAGTCAGTATCATACACCTCGATTACATTGATCGTCAGATTCATACTGTTTCTACCTTCGCAGAACCCATTGATCCACAGAATCTCTGTGTTGCTCTTGTATCTCCCCGTCAGCGAGCCCACAGAACATTCCACTTGTTATTCGAGCATTTGCCCAAGGTCCCGGATCACATCATCGATGAGTCCGTTAGAGAATGGGACTATGGGAAGTACGAAGGCTTGTTCAAACATGAAATTCTTGCCATAGACTCCAAATGGGAAATTTGGAGAGATGGGTAGGTCACCACACAGGTCTCACTCAACGATTCCCGATCGACTTAACCAATTTAGCTGTCCCGGAGGCGAGAGTGCTCAGGAAATGTGTGCCCGCGTCGATAGTGTGATCGCCAAGGTCGGTGCTTTAGTTGGATATTATGCACATCTGATTTCTGGCAGGTTCGAGAGTACCACAGACAATATTTTGAAGAGGGCAAGGGAACACGCGATGTATTAATTATTGCTCATGGCCACTTCAATCGTGTCCTCATTTCCCGATGGATAAGATTCGAACTCGCCTTAGGTACGATACAACTGACTGTTGTTTGCGCTATTTTGTGTTCAAGTCTGATCATCAGGAACTCGCTTCAACGTGGAACCTGGAGGTGTAAGTGCTTTATATATATGTGTGCTAAGCAAATCTAAAAACGTTGGTAAGGTCTCTGTCCTGAGCTATAATCATAGTTCCCTCGATGAACCCGCCTTGAATGCTCTGAATCTGTATGCTGACCTCAAATAGTTTGTTGTAGATGTAGACCTTGTCACAGGCTTTGAAAATGTGAATTTTGTGGTTCTCTAGCCCATTCATAAAAAAACATTTTTGGTCAGTTCGGTGACGGCCGGCGCCAAATTGGGCGCGTCCCGTGATCGGCAATGTCAGATTTTCTGGTTTTGTGTTTTATTTCTTCTGCATTCATTTGACTAGTGTTCGAATTCTGGTCCCAACACGTCTTCTATCAATCCCGCCATCATCTTTAGTGATAATGGCCGACATAGAGAACATTCCCAAAACCACCGAACTTGAAACTGCCGTTGACTTTGCTGCCGAGGATGGCGTGTCTCCTGAACCTCATGGTGAACATGAGGCGTTTGTTGTGGTAAACCCACTGGATCCAGCCACACAAGATGAAGTTGGCCCGCCTGCTGATGGCGCAGTAGATGATGATGTGATTGATCAAATAGTCATGCAGGAACCCACGCAGCCCGGCGACACGCTTAAGGATGCTGCACCTGCCACAAAGCCGGAGGTGACTAAGAAGCTTACTGCTCCAAAGGTCATTGTGAAAGTAGGGAAAGACAAACCAGTCATATCCCCTAAAGCTGCTCCGACAAGATCTGCACCTCCCACGCCAACCGTGAAGAAGGTGTGTTTGCCTCACCTCAGTCTGATACAATTCATCTTAGCCATGTGCGCAAAGGTATTGAATTCTGGCACGTTTGGATCTGGTGCTACGAAACCAAACTCTGGGAGCAAGGTTCCTACTGCAACTCCTCCTACTCTTTCGAAAACCACCCCTTCTGCTCCCTCATCTTTGAGGAAATCTATCAGCACATCCTCTGCCAATTCGCCAGTAAAGACAGCGCCGACAATGGCGTCTTCCAGAAGCCCTCCCGTTCCCCCACCATCTCGACGATCATCCGTGATCCCTCCAAGGGCGCCATCCGCTACGGGCAACCCTCCGCCAGCAAAATCGAGGGGTACATTATTGTCTTCCCTGACATCTTCCATGTCTTCCAGACCTCCTCCAGCAGAAGCCAGCGCACCTCCGCGCTCTTCTGTTGTTTCTCCTGCTAGCTCTGTTGCATCATTGAGGTCCAATGCTGCTGCTTCTGCTGCCTCTCGTCCTCGTGCTTCAATATCAGACGTTGTAAGGAGAACACCTTCAGCATCATCCATGAAAGGAAACTCTTCGACGGTGGCCCCAACGCGGCAGGCTTCTTCGATTTCATCCATTCGAGAAGTTAACGATGGAAGACCTCTAGAGGAGATGCAACAAAAAGTGAATTGTTTGCGTTTGGTTTCAGCTTATTGCTGACGGTTTTTTTTAGCTCAAAGAGGCAATGGATGCGCTTTCAGTAAAAACGCAGGCTGTTGCTGACCTTTCAGCAACTCTGGATGCGGCTCGTGCGGATGCTGAAGCAAGTCAATCTTCCCTTCTGCTGCTGCAGCAAGAAAGGGCTGCTGCCGTGTCAGACCTGCAAGAACTGAGCGCCACTTTACAACGAGATCGCGTTGAACATTCGCGGGTCCTTGTTCTCCTCGAGTCCATGAAGCGAGAGGTAGGTGAATTATTTTCAACTATCTAGTTTGTCGTCTGAGACACCCTCTTTCAGCTTGATGCAGCAAAGTTGGCGTCTTTTAACCACAATAATATCGTTTACGACCTCCAGAGCCAAGTAGGGTCTTTAACGGCTGAAGTGGCTGCAGCTCGCGAGAACCTTGAAACTCTGCGCGCCTCAAGCGAGAAATCTTCTTCCGAAGCTGCAGCAGCAGCTCAAAGCGAACGCGAGGCTGTTCTTAGGGCAAGGACCGACTACGAAACTATCAGCGCGGAGTTGGAAGCCTTGAGGGCCTCTCATACTTCTACAATTCAAGATCTCCACATCAGGTCAAGTGAAGCCCAGGAACGAGCTGCTGATGCAGATGCTCTTGAAGCTCAGGTTAGGCAACTCAAGGCAGAGCGCGAGGAAAATGCGAACAAGCTCTCTGAGCTGGAAGTCGAGATTTTGGAGTTGAAGGAGAGTCAAGAGCAAGCAGAGGACGACCATACCAAGGTACTTGACCGCCTCAAAAAGCTGGAGGAGGAACTGGCCCATGCCGCTGCAGCCACTCAGAGTGCTCTTGCTGCATCTAAAGTCAGAGAAGAGCAACACGCTGAACAGTTAGCTGAGGTCAAGGAAACGCACAGTGGCGAGCTACAGACCGCCAACGATGAACTCTCTGATGTTGTTGCCGACCTTGCAGCATTGCGGGACGAGCTCGCTGCTGCTCATGCAGCCCATGAACGTACAAAGATCGAAGCTCAGAAAACTGCCGAGGAGCACGAACGTCAGATTGAGGAGACCGAGAGTGAATTTCTCTCGAAGCATCTTGAGTTTTCGGAGGAGATCAAGAGACTCACCATCGAGCTAGAGGCAAGTTCGTGCTTAACGTCTCCGATATGATTTTCTGATTGATGACGTAGAGTCAAGAAGCACACTACAATACTAAAGTTGATGCTGTCAAGGCCGAGCACGATTTGCTCCTGCAGGAGGCATTTGAGCGCGCTAAGGTATGTATAATTTATGTCACTGTGTCACAACTTGCACTAATCCTACCCATGCATCAGAATGAAGCTGCAGATGTGCACGGCGAAGACCTTCAAGCACTCCGTGCTGAATCACAGGCGACAATTGAACAACTCCGTACTGCCCATCAGTCGACGGTGGATGGACTAAAAGCAGACCATGAAGATGTTCTTGCATCGCAGGTCGGCGACCTGGAGAAGAAATTGAGCAACCAGAGCCTCGAGCTACGTGCTACGCAAGACGATCTTGCCAAAGCCAAGACAGCGCTAGAGTCCTCGCGGTCTGACACGGAAAGCCTCAAAGCGCAGCTTGAAGATGCCCGGGCGGCATTCGTCGCCGCCTCTGCATCTGCTGACCAGGCATCCGAGATCGATCGCCTGACGAAAGAACTTGCCAACTTCCGTGATGAGAATGTCATGCTCAATGACGTTCTTGCCGTTACAAAGGAATCGCTTTCGGAAATGTCTTCTAATCACACAAAAGAGCTCGAGGAAGCGGCTCGTGGACGTGTCGAAGACGTCATGAGCCTCCGTGCTGCTCATGAGGAGGAGATCGGCAGGCTTGCAGCGCAGAAGTCAGAGCTGTCTCTTCAACTTTCCGACCTGGAGGGAGAGATTGCTACGCTCCGTGCACAAATTGCCGCTGAGGCTGCGGCTGCACCGAGAAACAGCGGAGCAATGTCCCCGTCCTTGACTGTGGTCACTAGAGAGGAACTGCAGAGAGTGCACGAGGCGCACAACATGAAAATGCAAGACGTAGTGGCTGACCACGAGCGCATCGTCAGGGATCTCAGGAATGAAATTGACGGGCTCCAGAACAAACTGGACGAAGTCCACCAGGACATCGCGCGCAAGTCGATGGAAATCCAGTATCTTGAGCAAGAACAAGAAGAGAGCCAAGACTCTATCACTCGGTATGTCAAGGTCTTTGGACTTCAAAGTGTATTTGGAGTAGTGATCGCGCTGGCCGTGATTTTCGACTTTATTTGATCGTTCTGACTTTTCTCGATGATGGCCGCTTTACATTTACTATAATTTATGGTACCTTTCTGAATCTTTACTTGTCCTGCGGATGATTATCTTTGGATTTCATTTATTAACTCGAACTCATATCATGGCACGTTTCTCCCGCAGATTAAAGGCAGATCTCGAACAACTAAGCGGCACATCTAATGCATAAAGGCTCAATCACCGACTCTTCACCGTCACGATTCACTAGCCTCATGGATTCCGCGCAGCTTCCATCCCCCCTCCTCGTGGTCAGGCTATGTCTGCGGGTGGTATCCTGCTCTGTTGGCGTCACTATCGACTTGACCTTCCTTTCCTTACCCCTCTCTATTCGTAATATCAGACTCCCCGCACATTCTTACCTATCATTCTTATCACTGTCAGATATCTCAGTCTAGCATCAACCTCCTTTTCACTGCATACCCTCACCTATGGTTAATGATTGCACATATTTGGAAGTCTTTCTCTTTAATGCGACTGTAACAATGTAGATCCTGCGTCGTTCGAATGGTGGAACTCCTTAATTATTCTCACTCGTGTTCGCTCCGGTTCAGGTCACGTACCGAACAGTACTTACGTAAGTCAGGACAAACGTACGATTCAGATGTTGGGGCGCTCCGACCATGCCCGCTGCTGAGTGGAACGACATCCGCAGACAATTTAATATTTGTCACTCTGAAATCGTCCATTTTTGGGCTATTTTGTGAAACCAATTGGACGTCGTCTTCGCATTGAGTCGTCCCATTTGGAAAGTACGGTTAACGTGCAACCTTTTATTCGCATCGACTTTAACGTTATCTTCTTTACCTCTCTTACCTTCGCTTTTCTATCCGGTCACTTCCTGCGACGACGAGCACACGATGGCAATTCAAAGGGAACCTGGCCAGAAGGCATTAACTGGTCTAACATTGCTGTCGGTGAGCGCGTCTACGTGATTCCGCTTTATGAAACATGCTGAACAATATGGATTTTCGTAGGTGCTATCATGAACATGGTATGTTTTATACTCGCTGTTGATTATCAGCTAATGTACGCGTCGTGATGCGTGCTTCACATCACAGTTTGTGCGTTCACTCTCATTTTGGTGGGGCGATTTTTACTGACTTATCTCCGCCTTTGCAGGAGGCAAGTCGAGGGAGACGTGTTCGCGGTGTTAAGTAAATTCTGACGGACCTATCTTTAGGTCACGACCCTTGGTCAACCCTTGGAAGTCCTCAAGACCCAAATGGCCGCCAACAGGTCACAGACTATGCTCCAGGCCACCAAGGCGGTCTGGGCCCGTGGTGGTGTCGCCGGGATGTACCAAGGTCTGATTCCATGGGTCAGTGGTTGCCTCGTGAATGTCTAGACGTTCGATCCATGCTGATTTAATGAATAGGCTTGGATTGAAGCTTCCACCAAGGGTGGTGTGCTTCTTTTCACTGCTTCTGAAATTGAGACTGCTGGCGTTGGTATGGGTGTCAGCCCTGCTACTGCTGGTCTCTTGGGTGGTATGGGCGGTGGTATCGCCCAGGCTTATGCAACCATGGGTAAGTCTTCACGCAGAAGCTTGCATTATTTTCTTCATACATGATGTATACTTTTATCTATTGAGGCTAGTTCATAATACTGTGTTGCCTTCAATTAACCATCTTTCGGGACTGACTTACACGCGGTGATCATGGATGTCATACTAATATCTCCTACAGGATTCACGACGTGTATGAAGACTGTTGAGATTACGCGACACAAAGAAGCTGCTGTCGGTGTTGAACGGTCGACATTCCAGGTGTTCATGGACATTTACCGCCGCGAAGGTATCAAGGGCATCAACAAGGGCGTCAATGCTGTTGCTGTGCGACAATGTACCAACTGGGGCTCTCGGTCTGTCACATTCGCATGAAATGTCGTAGTATTTTCAGCTGACATCTTGTGCACAGCATGGGTTTTGCTCGTCTTGCTGAAACTATGATCCGGAATGTACGCGGCAAGGGCGAAAAAGACAGCCTTGGTGCCATGGACAAGATCTTGGCTTCTTCCATTGGTGGTGCACTCGCTACATGGAATCAGCCTATAGAGGTTGTCCGGGTTGAGGTCAGTATAACACTATGATTAACTTGACTATGCTAATTTTACCCAATATTTTTACGTGACAGATGCAATCGATGGCAAAGGCCACTGCAAATGCTAACCGCCCAGCAAAACTAACTATTCTCAACACCCTCGGCTTCATTTACAAGGAAAACGGTATCAAGGGCCTCTACCGTGGTGTAACGCCCCGGATAGGTCTGGGCATCTGGCAAACAATTTGCATGGTGTCGTTCGCGGACTATGTGAAAGCCTGGTATGTGTTCTTATGCTGCTTGCGAGTGGGAAGGAATCTAACAGAGCTTACAGGGTTAAAAAGAATTAGACAGGGATCGCAATAGCGATATCCACATTTAATCCTCTTAGACCGATAATAGTATATTTACTATAGATACATACCACTTTTGTTGCTCTTTATATACGCTTTCCTGGACATATAGCCTGGGTGACTCGCATCCAGAAGTCGCACATACTAGAAGATGTATTCGCAAGGAGTCTATATTCCTTATGTCTGCGACTTCCCAACACAAAATTGAAACCTCCATAAGAGAATCTTCTAGGCATGTTCTGACAGGGAAAAAGCTGTTACGCAGGTTTGAAACCTGCGCAGTCCAAGATAAGCAGATTTTGATTGTGCTGCGGTAACAATATGGCCAAGACTGGTTAAGATGAACCTCCAACGAAACCATCCATGAGTGAATGTCAGGGCGTCACATTTCTGATAGAAAAAAGCTTCTTGTCGGCGGGTTTAGATCCTGCGCAATCCAAGAGAAACAGATTTCGACTCTGGTAACAACTTGGATAAGATGGACTTCCAAAGAACTGTTCATGAGTGAATTCTTCATCGAAGGTATCTTCTGACAGCCAAAAAGAAACAGTAGTGGTAGATTTCGACTCTGATGACTACTTGGCTAAGATTAATTATATAAAATGATTTCGAAGAACATCACCTGACATTAGATCACAGAAACTAGCTTGTGTTAAGTTTAGGAATAAACAAACTTGCCGGGGGCTGTTACTAACGATTATAGGTCTCCGCATCCAGTAATCAGTACTATTAGCCACGGCCCACGCCGCATGCTCAGCGCTCACTGCTAGCTTAGCAGCTGTAAATCTTCATCGCAACCACCATGAGCGCAGGCAAAGCCCCCATGCACCCAATGCTGGCGCGGTACCTGGCGCAGCTGTCGACAAACCCACTGCGCACCAAGGCATTGACGTCCAGTAAGCTTCCGTTCACTCCAGCAAACACACATGACGCTCAACATGTCGGATGCGTGTTCATGCAGGCATGTTCTGTTTCCTCCAGGAAGTCATTGGTTCGAACGCAGCTGGTCTCCCACCACCTCAAATCCCAAAAAATGCAGCCCCCTTGACGAAAGCCCTTGTGAGCGCACATATTGACTCCAAGGCCATTAAGATGGCTTTGTACGGGTTCTTCGTGTCTGCTCCTATGAGTCATTTCCTCGTCGGCATACTGCAGAAGGCTTTTGCTGGGAAGACAGGGCTCAAGGCTAGGTTAGGGCAGCTCCTCGCGAGCAATCTGTTGATTTCGCCAATAAACGCGGCTGGTGCGCAGTCTTTACTCGTTCCGTTTATTATGGCGCTGAGGTTCATATCCAGTGTTCTTGGCTTCTATGGCTGTCATTAATGGTGCCAAATCCGTCGACGAAGTCATCCGCACCGTGAAGGGCGGCTTCTTCTCCGTCCTACGAGTAAGCATGAGTTTTTGTCCCTTCAGGCGGTGTTCTTACATCCTGTAGGTATCGTGGGTAGTTTCCCCGTTGTCCATGACCGTTGCACAGCAGTTCATTCCCGTCGAAGTATGTCTTTTGACCGTGCCTATCATTATTTGAAACTGACGGCTAAACAGCTGTGGGTACCTTTCTTCAACACGGTTCAGTTCATGCTTGGCGTAAGTTCTCATTGGCTCATTCAGTCGTTTAATGTAGGCTGACAACACCACCGCGCAGACTTTCATGAACATCAAAATGAAGAAAATGAGACTCGCCGCGGCGAGGAAGGAAGCTGAAGAACGGGAGCGAGAGAGAGCGAGAAATGCCTCGCAAGCAGAACTTTGATCACCTTACCTTGTATGCACACACATGTCAGTCATACTTGTACTGCTTGGTTATATCCGTAATATATTCCCTATGCATATATTATGGTCACGAAAGATCCGATACAACGATTGATGAGGAGTCGTCCGCAGCAGCCCTTTGCTCGTAACGGTGCCTTACGTGCCATGACCCATCCTCCGTGCCAGGTTCCCCTACCTCAGTCTCCAAACGCCAGCCTGACAATGCGTATGTTCCTGGACAAGTAGCGCACAACTGAGCGAGGACAGACGTTGTCTGCAATGGCTCCAGAAGTCCCCTGAAGGTCGTCCGGCCACAGTATGGTGCAGGGAGATGATGTCTACAGACGCTTTCAGTTGACGATATATGGGGCAAACAAATTACTCACGACGACGATTGTTGACGATGATCAAGCCTAAGAACAAAGCGCGACGGATGGGACAAGGAATGGTTACGAATCGTAAACTCCACGGGAGTTAAGCAAACCCTAAACAACAACTGCTCAACAACGGTTACTGGATGTGAGAAAGGACCGCTCACCCCTTGCTGAAATCATGCTCTATCACCAAACCATCCTGCACAATCACAACAATTGGGTTCATCTCAGCGTTCCACTCGCTATCCCGGATGGCTTGCAGCATCTCCACTTTCTCCCGTTGCGTCTCAGCATACATGCTCCGCTTGACTTTGGCGCTCTCCACACCCTCGAGCACCTCTCGAAGTGCAGCATGACGTGCACCAAGAGTAATATCAGAAACAAGGACATGACCGGAACGCTGCTCAGAAGGGATATTCCAGAAGACGACGAAATCTACAGAGAGGGGGTTGTAGAGTGGGAAGATACTGGGGTGAGATGATGTGGGTATTCGGGGGTGCAATTGAGCGAGCGAGCGAGAGACGGCTATTCGCCGTGCGTTCATGATGAAGTGGGCGACGAATGTTTCATAGGCAAATGTCTGTGGGGGGGCCGATGAGTGATAATTTGAGAAAAGCGAGGGAGATTTGTACCTGGGAAACGTGTCCGCAGAGGAGCTCCAGCGGTGGTGGATCGTCAGGAGCGACAACTTGACCATGCAGCACGTTGCTTAGTTTTCTCGAGACGAATGCTGAGACTGCATTCACACTCGTACAATCGCCTGTGGAGGTGGCACCAAACGATATACGAGCTGATTGAGAAGGACGCAAAGGCTCACTAGAATTCGATCAACAACACGAACACGAAACATTTGTTTGCACTTACGGCCAAAGTTCAGCGAGGGGAGAACATGACCAACTAGCACTGATCGTTAGCACTTGGTTGATCTCCATATTACTCGAAGATAATATATTGGTCAGGTCCAGGCTTAACGAGAACGAATGATCTGGCGAGTGACTTGGGTGCGAGGCGGTAGAGATCTGGAGGCACTGGACGACCTCATAACTCCTAGTGACACGCGTGCAATGGAACGGGCTGCCTTGTGCCTGTATCAAACGTCTCAGCAAAACAAGATCAGAATAAAGGTGTTGTAGCGACTCACCTCGCGATAAATGAAGAGAAGCGACAAGTCTTGTTTCCGCTTGCTACCTGCATGTAAAACAATCGTGACTTCGGTGCTCCCAGACGTCACGAGCTTCTCTGCGAGGGGTATACTGTGTGGTGTTGGTGGAACAATCTTATTATCGGACTGCCATGTTTTCCATGCCAAGCGCGTATCTAAACCTAGCTCAGCATAAGCACTTGCAGACGTAATAAGCCAGCAATCAAACACACCTTCCCCGCCATCCAAAGGCTCGATCCAGATCTGATCCTCAACACCAGGCACAACCCACACCTCCCCAATATCCCTCGAACCAGCATTCGACATCCATAGCTTCATTCGCTTATACTCCCCTTCAGCAAGCACAAGCGGTCCATCGTCCACAAACGCCACCGCGAGCTCTTGGCTGGCCTCTTCCACATCGACTTTCAGGTGCTCTTCAGGGGCGTATGTAATTGTTTGTCTCTGCTGAGGTGTATCCTGTAGCCTGCGACCGCGGCGTGCTAGTGATTCCACCGTTGGAAGGAGACCCAGGAAGTCATAAGCGACACCTGTGATAACCAGTGATGCTGGTTTGGAAGCCTTGATGGCGATGGAGATCTAATTTACCTTATGGTCAGCTAAAGCAGGAAGAAACGAATGGTACCACTAACTGTGCGCGATTCATTGGCATAGAGGATAGTGTCCTCGGCAGTCTCAATTGTGATGTTATCTCGAATCCAGGCAGCGTCTCCAGAAGACAATTCGACTATGACTGTTGGATTGGCCAAGGTGACCTCTGTATCGAGGGGATTGCGCAGGGTAATATCAACCCGGAATGCCTCTGCGCGAGATATAAGCCCACGAAGTCGGAGCGCATGGTGACCAGGAGAATTACCTTCTACAGCAGCGTTCCCACTTCGTTCAAGCTTCTCCTTGCCTCGATGCTTCCAGAAGGACGACCAAATCTCTTCCCGAGTCTCCCACTCGGACTGTTCGCCTTCGACAGAGTCTCGAGCTAAGCGAACGCAAGTCTGCGAGGGGACAACGAAGCGAAGCGGCAGTTTGACATCCTCAAGGCGTGCTTGCTCCCCAGATATCGACTTCAAGTGCTGGTAAATGGTATCAGAGGGTTGTAAAGTTGATGGAAAAGAGGTGCATTACCGAAATGGCAACCTGGAAGTCCTCCAAGAACACCTTGTCCGAGTTGCTCGGATCCTTCGTGAGGTCCGCGGTATGACTGGAGAGCTGAGCGAGTGGAGAGGACGATGCTGAAGACCACCGCAAGAGACCTAAAAAGTGTCGCACAGCGCCTGGTGCGTCCCCAGTGGTGTACAGCAACCTTCCTAAGAGATACACCATGTCAAGGAAAGAAGACGTTGGTCGAAAGACACTGACCAAGTGGATGCTCAATACCAGACATGACAGCATCAAAGCCTGCAAAGTCTGATGGTTGCTTGTTTTCGGACATCCAGAACGACGGCGACAAGAGTTTTTCCGGTCGGGAGAGGGATAATTCATGGGCTCTCCGAAGGAAATACATAGTTAGCGGTTTCTGGAAATGCATTTGGGAGTCGGTAAAAACTACTATTCGAAGTCGAGATAACGTACAATACCACATTTTTCCAGGCGGTTTGCAGCGAAGAAATACCACAGCGCTGCCCGCCGTTTTGCATTCTTCCGAACACTGAGGAGTGCAGCATGAGCTAACAAGAGGGCTGCTGGTGGTTCTTCTGCCTTAAATCCGGACAGTCAATTGGTGCCCTTTTTGAGGGCAATAAACGGTAACAAACGCACGTTGCCTGCAGCCCAGACAAGCCATCGCTCCCCCTCGAGGGTATCACTTAGGAAGTCGCCAATGGCGAGTGTTGATTCCCATCGTACAGCGTATAGCAAGGCGCGTAATTGTGCATGTGAATGAAGCTCAGCGTTTTGGGAATAGATGGTATTCAAGGCATGAGAGACGTGGAGCTGCACGGCTGGCGAGGGAGAAATGAGCAAAGGGAGGATATCCTAACGGTGAACTTGTTAGATAACAGGAGCGTGTTATAAGATAGGATACTTACAGAGCCTCCTTTCCCTTCCTTCCGCAATGATTCCCAAACAGCAACTGCTAGTTTGAAGTCACCAAGGATTGTTGCAAACTCAGCTAAGCGTCGTTGCTGGGATGGGGGAGGGATAGTGGAACCAGATACTGAGGACTGAAGTGTGGTGTGTGTATTCGAACGTGCGTGCAGAGAAGGTGTAGAGGAGTGCACTGGGGTTGCAGATGAAGTTCCAAAAAGTCGGCGGGTCGATGAAAACAAGCGTGACGGTAGCCTTCGGCTCGAGGAATACTGGTGAAGGGACTCAGTAAGTATGTGGAAGGGATTTGTTGATACTCACCGTTTCGTTCCATTCTATCACGCATTTCTCCATCCACGGAACCAAGTTCATGATGACGAATTCTCGTGCAAATCTGGCAGTTTGTTGGATGTCTTGTTCGGACATTCTGAGAGTATTCAATGGGACCGTCTGTGCGGTCTTTAAGTCAGGGCGCACAGTATCGGCAGAACCGTTGGAAACAGAAGGTGGCGGTAATCGAGGAACAAGTGCTGGAATAGATACGGGGGGTGGCGGAGGGGATGGAAGCTCAAGAGAGAGAAGGTAAGTGTGTAGACCATATTGTTTCTTAACAGCGTTGAAAAGTGCACCTGCTCTAGAAAGGTGATGTTATGAGGGGCAAGAACAGTAACGAGCAGTGAATACGTACTCTTCGTCAGAAAGCGGAGAATTCTTGGGATGAATTATAAGGGTGTAAATGAGATGTGTGACGTCTACCCATGATGGAAAGTCTAATGTTCGGGAATGTAAGGCCGTGATTGCTTGCAGTGGATTCGGGGCTGTAGTAGAGACTGCTAATATTACTGCGGCAAGAGTGTAAGGCGCAATAGAAAGGTGAAGCAGAATTACTGACTTGACATTGGATGATTCCACCCCTCATCTCTAGCGGGGATGTGATCTCCTTCGGCACAACGTCTCAATTCATCCCACCAAGGTGTTCTTGCAACATCTCGATCGTTCATCTTTTCGAAATCATCTACCCACTTGGCGCAGCGTTTGCTGATACGGTCACCGATCCAGTCAATAGTTCGTGTGGCGCGTTGTTCCTCATCCTCACGACAAGCAGCCTCAATTTCTGTCAAGTCAGAAAAGCGAAGTGCAAATGACGCATGGGGCACAGTAGTCAAAGCAGTTGTGCGAGTTGTGACTTTTATAGGGATTAAAATTCAATATTAGTCGGAAACAGTTAAACATACCAACATACCTTGTGGTAATGGTGAAAAGGACTGTAATATATGATGGAGGGAAGGTAAAGCAGAAGACAGAAGGAGCTCTTCAAGGTCTTGAGAAGGAAGGATGCATATGTGAGGGGTCAGCGATGAAGGCAACACCCTAGCCATGAAATTTGCTCGTGCACGTTGCTCTCGAAGATGCGTAGCTACCTTTTACTGACTCTCTCCTCGGCGTAATGGCAAGACAGAAAGTATTGGATTAAGCCAATTTCCCACATTTCAATGTTATTAGTCTTACAATGTCTACAATGTTATACAAGCTGGTATATAAGATCAAAAGAAACCACCACCACCAAATCCTCCATCAAATCCACCACCACCAAATCCTCCGCCAAATCCACCACCAAATCCTCCGTCAAGCATATCTCCAAGTAAAAGTCCACCTGCTAATCCACCCAACAAAGGTAATGCCAGCCCCCCTCCTCCAAGCCCTCCACGCCGACTTCTTCTTCCATACTGATCTCCATTGTATGCATATGGGTCTCCTGCAGGTGGGCCATACAGACTCGGACCATAGCCGCCCGAGTAACCTGGGTAACCATAACCACCGTACGGCGGATAACCACCATGTTGCTGCATGTACGCAGCACGTTCCTCCAAATTTCGTCTCCGTGCCTCACGACGCAGCTCCTCCTCTCGCGCACGTTCTTCAGCCTTTTGTTTCTTGTGTGCCTCCCGCTCTTCCTTCGTACCAATAGTCTTATCTTTCAACTTCCCGAACATCCCGCGCTTTCGCTCCTCATGGTGCTCGTCTATTGGTGGTGAGACTGCACTGCCGGAAGATCTGGAATCAGTGGGAAGTGGGGTGGCCGTCTCTCCACCACTGAATGAATGACGTCGGTTTTCGTACGGAGGGGGATCTGCCAACGGCGCTCTAAGCTTCTCTACTTTTGCTTTGATATCTGGGTTCTCAGAGAGGAATTGCTCGTCTTCAAAGGGGTGCACCCATGTTGCTCGTGGTGGGTCTGCTGTTGTATCAACCTGTAGAAGGAATGATTAGAGTCCAATCTGATAAGGAAGATCAGGGTGCTCACCCAGAATGGGTGCTTCTGTTGAGGGTCGTACTCCTGAATCCAGCCCTCTGGCAATGGTAGTTGAGACATACGAGATACGATGGGTGTTATGAGCTGAGTAGTAGTGTGTAAGCCGCGACCCCAATGTGTTTCACTATTATACTCACATCATCTATCACGTGCCTTTAGGGGCGCACCGCCCCGTCGGCTGTCACAGCCTTATTCCGCTGGCATAGCTACAACCACAATTGGGTCCCTCGAAAATTCCATACTCGACTGCTGTGGATGCATACTACGGATCTGATGCTCAAGCTGTGTACTTCGTGGGCCCCGGCAGGTCCTGGCGTTGCAGTGCTATGGCAGGACCTGTAGTTGCTATATCCATATAATCCGACGGTTGCATGATCAAGATTCCGAATCGAAGCGAGAAAACCGCGCAGGTTGACTTAGATAGTTGGACTCAATTTTTAAAATAACCTCGAACCATTAGAGGCAGTACTGGCGCTCAGCACCCTTCAATAACCTTTCCGCAGCACAAGCCGTGTGGACTGGCGTGGACAGCAATTATTTGTGGATTGCATGTAATTGTAAGCAAGTGCTGCAGTTGCCATTCTGGAAAAAAAACTACGTAGCATCCTCTTCGAATCCAGAACTTCGCCAGTACCGCACCATCTTGGTTTCCTGCATGGAATCACTGCACAGCTGGTGTGATCGTGCATGTCTTGACGGTACACCCTTTCCTTGCTTCTACACCAACTACTAGCCGGGAATCTACCATGTCATCATCAGGCCCGGGGCTAGAACCAACTCATAACTCAATTACACTCACTATCGACGGAGGCATCACCAATCGGTGAGGCATTAGCCCCGATGACGCTCAGCATCATTGCAACAGATACCAGAACAACAGTTGAGATGCGCATTGTGATTTTGAAGGAACAGGAACTTGGAGGGAAATATTATATTTCCGAGTTTACTTTGATGGAAGACGCGCCTTTTATATCTTTCGCCACTAGCTTACAGGCTCAATGCATCCCACATGCTTTGGGTGACTGGAATACTCCACCGCCATTTCCTGCGGACCTGAGTCCATTTTGATGTTGTCAGGTCACCGATCTTTGCCATCTCACTTGAAAACCTTATTAAACGTTCCCAAATAGTTTTGGTTGTGGCCGAACACTCAGCGTGACTTGCAGTGCATGGCTGGCGATAGTCACGGTCAGACCTTTTTAGCAATCTCAAGTCGGGACAAATCACTGATGTTACAATTTCATAGCGAACTGATAGTACATGATGTAAATAATCTGGCACAACACGAGAAAAATTAAAGTTACGGGCACCTCCAAACGGCATTTGGTATTCAAGTATTCGTCCCAGATAATCATTCCTTGTTATATCCCCCTCTTCCTGGTTCTCTCGCCTCCCTATTATATCCTCCCCTTCCTGGTTCCCTCGCCTCCCTGTTATATCCTCCCCTTCCTGGTCTCTCGCCTCCCTGTTATATCCTCCCCTTCCCGGTTCTCTCGCCTCCCTGTTATATCCTCCCCTTCCCGGTTCCCTCGCTTCCCTGTTATAACCTCCCCTTCCTGGTTCTCTCGGTACTTCACGCTGGACATCTACCGCGTCATAATCAAACTTGGGGGCCGGAACTAGCTCATAATTCGATCCCACTCACTCTCGACGGAGGCTTCAGCGATTGGGGAGGCAGTAGCTCCGATGACGCTCAGCATCATTGCGACAGATACAAGAACAATAGTTGAGACGCGCATTGTAAGGTAGCGGAAGAAAGCAAATATTTCTGGGTTTGATTGAAGACAAGTTGCGCCTTTTATGTTCTTCGGGACATAAGGTCACGAGCTAAATGCTGACGCACATACTCTGGGCGACTGGTGAAACTGGTCCCCCTAGCCACTACCTATGCTTGCGTACCTGAGTCCATTTTGATGTTGTCAAGCCAGCAATCTCTTCCATCATGCTTGCAAACTTAATCTCCGACAGATACCTCGGGTTGTGGCCGGGCACTCAGCACAAATTGGAGAAAGACTTGGTGTGCAAAGCGATAGTCACGTCCTTTCAACAATAAACCGAGGCACATAACTGGATGACAGTCCAATGATGAGACGATAGTACGTGCTCGAACTCTTGTATGTGTTTGACGCAGCTCAAGAAAGCTCCAAGTTACGGTTACTCCAAACGGAATTTCGTATTCAAGTATGCCCTGACAGGAGTTGATACATCGATAATCAAATCTACATTGCAATGCTACTAGTACAAGTACTTCCGTGTCCCATGATGCTAGTTACCAAATGTAATTGATAGAAATGCAGAATGCAGAATTGTTCACCGCTTTTATGGATCTGGTATCCTTGCTGGACATGGTATCTGGTGTTGTCCACCCGCGAGAAGGACTGATCTAATTCTTCTTGCGTCCATGGGACAACGGTCTCGACTCCCGACGAAAGAGAACAGGTGAAGTGCATTTTCTGAGAGCGGTAATCATGTACTAGGTAAGCTGGGGATAAGGACTGTCGATGATAATCAATTAATCATGATGACTGATTTCTACAAGCTAGCTGTACTTGGTAGGGATCATGATTAATATGAAATATCAAGTATATGGCGCAAAATATGTATAGTAAGTATTATAACTGTCAAGAGGATCCATTGCCGTGTCCGCAAAATTCAGAGTTAAATGTGGGTTAGCGTTCAGACCTTTCTCCCTGGAAAATGCGTCGTGCTAAGCCTGTGTCTGCTCGGCGAAGCGTTCCAAATATTCAATCCGTTTTAGCGATACCCGGACAGACCCCTCGCGACTACACTCCCTGACGTCTTGGCAGCTGGCAAGCCCAAAGCAAACCACTACTGCGGGAAGGAGGGAGTTCACACAATTCTGCTTACCTATGGGCTGTGTGTTGACTCCAATGCCCGGAATCATTGAAATAGGTACAAGAACAATAGTCGAGATGCGCATCGTGAAGAATAAATAATAATGTGAATGGTGCCCTTTATGCACGCCGATACGATGCGACGCATCTGACATAGGATTTAGCACGGCACCCAAGTACCAGGTATGCGCTGCACGAGCGTGACCATAGGGGAGACTAGTGCGACTCGGGCCATGCATACTTGTGATCAGGTCCAGAACTACGCCACGAACTGCACGAGCTACCTCACTGGCCAAATCATCGATATTTATTATGCTTTGTTTAAATGTACCTACATAATTTAAGCGAGGCACTTAGCACGAGAAGGATTGAGCACTTGATTATAAACACAGTCTGGCACATGGCGAGCCAAAGCTAGCGATCCGATGCCGCGTGTGCTCGAATTCTTGCATATTGTCTGGCACAGCACTTAGTTAAACGGATGCTAGTATTGCAGTGATTGATGCGAGAGCAGGTTGAAACGTCGACAACCAAACCGGTGCATATACCAAACAAAGGGGCTAGTAAAATGTATTCATACAATGCGCTATTCTTCGCGTTGTCACCAGCCATTCCACAAAAAAATTCCTGTGATAAATTTAAATGCTCAGTGCTTCATCCCCACTGTTACAACTCTGGTCCTCAAATGCTGCTGCCAGTGCATACAACCAACGATAGATATGTCCACAAGAATACCCCACGCGCCGGCCAGCACGTTCGCCGGGTCAGAGCGGTACCGTCGCACACCCAACTTCACACAGTAATACTACTCCCAATTGACACACAAGTGTGCCCCCGGAAATTGACTGTGGTCATGCCGGTTTCTGTTTCGAAATCGGCTATGAGCTTAGCGTTGAATTCTCGAACGCTAAGGATAAGACGTGGTCCCAGCACAAACATCTGCACATTCCACAAAATTTGAAGAATGCCGCCATAAACCTGAGACCCTACAGGAGAGTTCGCCTAGAACAATTATGAACAGTGGTCACACACGGATGATTAGTGACAGGTCGGCGTACCAAGGTTGAAGAGTAGGAACCAAATTGGAAGCAAGAAACAGCAACGCAGCTACATAGCACGTGTGGAACTTCAGCGAGAAAAGATAGCCGCATCGAAATCACGAGCTAACCTTGCAAAGTAAAGCGCATGAGTTTTTAACAAAATCGTAAAGAAATCCCCGATGGTCCATTGTCGTAGTTCGCGGAAGTGTTTTACAGCAACCCAGACCACAAGGCAAAAGGCGAGGACATCCCATAAAGGACCGAGTATCCAAGTGATGGAAAGCAGAAGTGAGGAATCCCCACCGAAATCATAATTACATTTGTAGGTGCCAGAGAGGACGAACTCCTCTGATATTCATTAGCTTGATGCACTGAAGCCTTTCGTTCATATGAAGGCTTACCCCCTGAAGTGTAGCTGTTTGTGAATCCAACGGATACTCCGGAAGTGATAATGACAGGTAGCAAAGTTACAACGAGGAAGATAAGCATCTTTCTCGATCCCTGATACATGGCGTGCAATCGAATGATCATGATAGCTAACAAAGTTCGAGTCAACTCAGGATCGCTGAAGTATTGCAGCTGAGTAGCTCACCGCCCAGTATCATAGACATGACCACAGACATCCAATTGATTACATAGTAGAAATTAGCGCCTGAAAACCTTGATTAGTGATGAGATCTGAGACTCGGAGAGCCAAACACACCAGAAACTTACAGCTGTCGCAGTCATTATATTGAACAAAAAGCTGGTCGAGAATCTCACCCCTGCAGAAGAATGCATTTAGTTGTTCAAGAATGTCAAGAGCCAGCACAAAATACTCACAGCATCTGTCACTGATACTGTCGGAAGATTGTCTGTATGGTACCAGTCAGACGACACAAACACGATGTATGTGAGGAGACAAACCCAGCATATTGATGCTAATTGTAAGAGATAAATTTATCAGCAGAGCGCTAATTTTTTAGCCTTGCAGACATACACAGCATATGGCATTCCAGCATAGCGCACCTAGGATATTTTGGAGTCAGTACAACTTGCCAACTGCGCCTATAAGCTACATACGCCGACATATAAAACGGTCATAAAGGACCAGGGTCGCCTCTGTCCCGAATTGGTTACCCTGTCATTGTTACGATATGGATAATGGGGCTCTGCTTACCCAGATCAATTCAATCTTTCCAACCGTTCTTAGCGACGGCTGCACTTGTGATGATAGTACCAACTCACCTCATGTCCGAATGTCAGGACTGGAGATATCATAAGAATGACACTAGTTTTCAAATATTTTTACTTACTCCAATCGTATATCACCACCACAGTAGAGATAACTGAAAACCACAGACAAGGTTAGTTCGAGACATCATGATCGGACTGTCTCTCCACGAACCTGCAAAATAGCTGAAAAAAATATTCAAACTGATTGATGGCCAGTTAATGGGATCATTTGATATCACAGTCATGTTTGAAGGATACTAAGCGTATGAGTGGCGAACCTGGTGGAGTCGTACTATATATACCACGCAACCTCAAATTGAAATAGATCAAGAATAGATATCGACTGAGCAGTAAACAGATGGCTCACGTCGTCTTCCACTCGGGTACCAGTTAAATTGTCATGAGGCCGTAAAAATAAACATGGCCAGGGGAATGTACATAGTGATGCACTTCGTTATCCTGTGTTAGTAAAGCCGATGCATCATGATGGCCATCATCAATCTGTATAGCCAGGTGATCCCTGATGCATGATGTATAATGGCATGACAGTCTGATCAAGTTAGTTCAAGCTCAGCAACTTATAGAAGCCAGTGTTGTAGCACTCGGGGCAAAACTGGTCACGTGCCTGGTCTATGGCAGAACTTCAGGCTCGTGGAGATGTAATTTAGATATCTGATAATACAGTTTGCATCCAAGAGAACATGAAAACAGACGTCCCTAAAGTAAGATGGTGCATGCTGGAGTGCCTGGAACGAGTTGACGATAGCTTGAGCCTCCCTTTGAATATTGTAGCGATTCATCAGCGATTCAGGTGCTTGAATGCAGGGTTGTGACGACAACCTACCGAACTAACTTATCGAGCGCTGTCAAAATGCAACTGCTTCTCTGTGCCCAGCAGCCTGAGCACGTTTGTTTGTCATGGAATAGACAGGCAACCCCGGCGCCGCTGATTCAGATGCTATTCTCACTTTGGCTACTGAATTCCCAATCTTGGAAGTTTTACTGCTGTTGTCATTCCCATCAAGAGACACAAAGCTTTACCGAGCCTCGCGATGCAGATGATCTTTTTGCCGGTCCAGAGAGTATCTCGCCTGACGCCATTGTTGCTGGTTTGCAGCGCTTAAAGATTTGAAGGGGACTGTTTAGAGCATTTGACAAGTTAAATCGGGTAACAGAGAATAATGCCACAGGCTATTCTAGATGCGGTTGAGGTGGTTAATCACAATAGCGAGGGGACGAGGCAACATTATGGAGTCATTGATGTTAAACATAGCCTAGCTAGGCACCTGCTAGAGTTTTGATATGATGACTCCCTACAGAGGTCAGGTCACCACAGAAAAATCTGGAATGCATTCATATGATGATTATAGAATACTAAAATAAATTTCTCTGGGGCCATGTACATGCTTGTCAGAATTATCTGCTATGACTGATCAATGAAATACGATCCAATGACTGCACGGATATAAACTCTGCAGTTGTAAGCTCGTTGCTTACCTGAGTTCCCATAATCAACATAAATACTGTCCGCGATAATCAAGCATGAGCTTTGATTATCACTGCCTTTTGGCGTAACTGTTAAGGGACGACAGTCTTAACTACTTACAGCAGTGCCGAAATGACAGATTGCTGTAGTGCACGCCTTTGAAGCGGTACGAGGCATGGCGGCAGACGTGTGACATAAAGCGCGCACTTTTCTGCTCAGTAAGTCTCCACTGGACTCAACATGTTGATTTCGAAAAAAAACCAGCGGGCCTTGTACTTTCGATATCGATGTCAGACTATCTATCCGTTGAAAAAAATATATTTTATGTAGATGTATTATAGAGTTATAAATATTTTCCCAAAAATGCGTGAACTCTATTACTAAGTAGTTGGCATAAGTTAAATTCCCGCCTGTATCAGAACCACGTGAAGCTCTTTCTCCTTCACTCTGAGACGACGTTCTGTCCGCCCCGCCCAGTCACTAGTCAAAGAAGATGTGTCCGGCGCCTCTTCCAGCCTGTGCCGTTTCCTTATCACGTTCCCTTTAGATTGTCTCTTGCGACAGATAAGGTCGAGAGATACTGGCCGGTTCCCGACGAATATCTACTGGCATCGTCAAACTCGGGAGGGAGACAGCTTACAACTCCACTTACTCGTTGGGGTGGCATTAATTACGACGATACTTAACACCATTGAAATGGATACAAGAACGACAGTCGAAATGCGCATCGTGAAGGGGCAGGAAGGATATTAATATGGTTATGTGAATTAATACTTGCTGGAACAACTTGAGGGAGCTTTATGTATTGCGCGACGAGGTGACCAGGCAGTACCGCTACTGTATTCATGATGTTCTGTACGACTGGGGAGACTCGCACAGGTGGCCGCCTATGTTCTTTGGACCAGTGTCACCAAGTTATCAACATTTCCTGTGTTTGATCAAGAATGCTAATGCTGGGTCACTTAGGCACACAGGCATGGTTTGCACTTGGTGATAGTCACGATCAGGCAAGGGCCTCTGGTAGCCTTCCGGGATTCTAATAACCGTTGTCCGACGCAACACAATACGGCTTATTATAAGCTGTACGCAGCTTGAACTTGAAACTTGGTTTAATCTGGTCTTCGGTATAGAAGGTTGAAGGCTGGGACGTCGACAACTAACCAAGCAGTGCGTAGACGACTAGTACATAAGCGTCGACTGATATTGACACCATCGTTCAAGTTATGAAGGATTCAGAACCGACTTCGATAAATTGATAATCCCTGTTGAATATACAAATACGACTTACTTGTGGTATATCAGATGCACATGAAGTTAGATTAGATTATTGAAATGAAGCGAAAGCAGAGCGTGACTGCATGCGAGAAACATCTAAGAGCCGGCGAGCGATGAGGGCATGATAACAACAGCGAGAAGCGACACATTGGGCACCGACTCGGAGCAACTGCTAGGCAGGATGGGCGTGAAGGTAACGGATCATCTCCTGAATCTTCAGCACTTTCTGTTCCGTCGGCATCTATCGAAAGCATGAAGTTAAATGTTCAATAACCTGCAGCCCTGCAATACAGCATGAGGTTGCTCACTTCAAAAAAGTGGTGCATCCTTCGGCGCCTATTTTCATCTGCTGCTTCCTGAAGAGCGATGTCATCTACAAAAGGATGCATGCCCCCGAGATCTTGTCTCTGGTAGGAGGAAGGGCTATTGGTAGCAGGAGCCGCCCATTCTTCCGTAACGCCCCAGCCTTTATCCTGGTCGTCCGATGTCAAGTCGGTACCAGCAGCCTTGTGAACAGACACATCATTTTTACGCCCCCATCCATCACTTCCCTCTTCATGATCCGGCTTCCTCCAAGCTCCCAACGTCCCCCAAATCTCATCAGAGGTCCGCCATCCGCCATCCTCCTCCATCATCCGCAAGAATTCCTCCATTCTTAGCACCTCGCCTCTCTCCGCAGCATCCACCCCACGGATCCAGAACGGCACTAGATCAAATACATGATCCACGTGTGTCTGCATCTCCCATGTGCGCAGACCATCGGAAGTTAGCGGAAGCTGTTCGGGAGCTCCCCAGGCGTTATCGTCCCGTGGCTGCCACCACTCTACTTCGGAGATGTGCTGCGCGTGCTCGGGAGACGTATTTTCGTGTCGAACTGCGGCTTGCATGGTCGCAAAATGGAATTGGTTGGTGCGCCTGGGGATGCAAATGTTGCAAGTCCATCCGCCGCGGCGTGAGATGTCGGGAGTAAAATCTATAAGCGGATCATGATCATGCAACTACGCCCCCCGTTGGTGATAAGTGTCTGGGACACACATTGTTTTTTGTCAAATTTCAACTTTTTGGAGGAAGAAGTGGGTGCCATGGTTCAGGTCGAGAGGACTCAGAAGATGATGGGACAATTGAGAAAGTACGAGAGCTCTGGGCCTCGAGAAGAGTGGTATAAATGTCTTTCACCTGGCGTCCACAGACTAGAACACCAGTGGCACAGTCCACGATGAGCAGCCGTATATATATTCCACATACGGAACAGCTTCGTATTTCCGCTGTATACGTTGCCATTACAAGAGAACCACGAGGACAAGCCAACAATGGCCATAACGAGATAGGAAGTCCTGAACCTCCCATTACTACGCAACAACAATGTCCAAAAACTACAACGTCCTATTTAGATAATAATCATAAATATCTACGAAGCTCCGGGTAGCGGGTCCACCCAAGTTCCATTCGGCCAAAGGGTCGCAGCCATTGTAAAATCACCAGGTGTACCCCCCATTGCATACTGCAAAAGAATTCGTAGTCTTTAGCTAGCGCAGAAGGTCCATTAAAATTACTTACAGCAAGCCTAAAGAAATGTGGCAAGCCAGCCTCCAGTGCAGCAAGTGAGTAGTTGAGTGCAGTGCCCACGTACACCTCCACATCATCCACGAGTAATGCGAAGCCATTCCAGCCTTGCGTGGCAATGGCCGAAGGCATGCTATCCCAGCTGATGGTTTGGTTCGCGAAAGCAATGGAGACATTGTACGTGGTGGAATTCGTGAGGAAAGTAGGGAGAGGGGAGCCAGTTGTACCATCTCCGACAAGCTGCAACACCACATGATTAAGAGCTACTGAAGGCATGTATAATAAAAAAGACGTACACTAGCAGCGGTCTGCAGTATCGAATCGAAGCCGAATGCAGCCACGTCATTGAGGAACATTCCAAGGAGGAACCCTTGATAAATCGCAGAAAGCCTCGTCGGGAAGCCAACGCCAGGGAACAATACCATCGAGATGATGTAATGATGTAGTCTAAACACTAGGCCAGACGCCAACGCCAGCACTAGCGTCACGAGGCCTCCAAGGACGTACCACCCGAGGTAGTATGGCAACCAGCCAGTCTTCCTAATAACACGCATCTGATTGACCACCAGGACGAGAAGGATTAGGACGATGATGATAAGCGCTACAACACCCCCCGGTTGTTGCTTGATATCAGCCGCGGTCAATTGCTCAATAGGGATTTCGTCCATAGTGAGATTTGTCAGAACACCAGTCCAATAAGGCGCGAGGTACCATATCATGGCTTCAAACGGCGCGTTTGCAAACACAGGCATTGTAAACCTCACAGCAACGCGCCAGAACCCATAGCAGACGAAAAGGGCAGGAAGGAATGCACCAAAGGCGACGTCCAGTGGGGGCGGGGTCGATTGGGGCTGGGAGAACAATGCGATGTGCCAAAATCCGATGCAGACGAGGCACCACCACATGACGATAGCTTTGGGTCGCAATACGAGGAAGAGAAGGCAGGTAATAAGTATATTGAAAGCGAGCGCCGGTGTGCGGAGGTCGGTGCATTGAGTGAGAACAGTAGACGGAGAGAATCTAAAGGACATCGGGAATACAGAGGGGAAGCCAATGGAAGATAGTCCGAAAGCAGTTGTAGGTAAATAGTTCGTGAAATTCCCCACGAGGTTTACAGATGCGCAACCTCCTGTTGAGTCGCTGAAAAGGCCGCTATGTAGAAGATACGTGAGTGAAGTCTGCAACGATGAAGCTAAGTCAAATGATCGACAACTTACGCCTGAACAGCAGAAGCGCAAATAAAACTATCAGCTCTATAAGTCTTCTGACTATCCCCACCTCCAACAAGCAGCGGTACAAAATCCACAGATTCATCGCCCACTAAATGCGGGTTCTGCAGAACAACACTGCTGCATTGCGCCGGGCATCTAAAATCAAAAGACGAATTACTGAACGGCGCGCACAAACTACCATCCAGACCGCATCCTGCATCTTTTGTCCAGTATACGGATGTACAATCGACAAAAGAGCTTGCGGGGATTGTATACCACTGTGCACGGACCAAAAAGGAAAAGGAGATGATATATGCTGCTACGAGTAGAACGAAAAGCCATGCACTAGTAAGTGGACGAGTAAATCGAATAATCGCAGGCTCGAGTGCAATCGTAAATCGATGGCCTTTGAAGTTGTACGTGCGACCGAGGAGGGGCACAGGGTCTGCATGTTGTGAGTGCCGGTAGCAAGTGATCCAAAACATAAAAACACACTCGGAAGGTCGACTTTCGGCCTAGGTCCCCGAATGTATTTGACCGCTCGATCAACAACATTATACAACCGAGGGGATCGTGCTCTAAATGAACCGGCGAGTCTTGAGAAACGAGTGGAGGGTGGTGGAGAATGAGGCGAGGCTCCTAATGCCAAGCCCGGACCAGCATAGAGGCCTTGCTCTGAGGCCTCCGCCTCAAACTTTGATCTCTCCTCGCTTGAGCGGACTGTTGTCTCGTCAGAAGAATTGTGCCGGAGCCCTTGATCCATGAGAGCTCAGTTTGAGGAGACTGTCATGAAGAACTGGTTGTGTGCGAAAAGACATGTCCAGAGGCGCAGTAAGCGTCCAAAATTAACTAATGCTGTCCCCTATATAGTTGATTAGTTCCAGAGGGCCTACAGCGTAGCTTACAGTGAACATTCCTTGTAACAGGCTGCAGCTCAAATTCAGATAGCAATATTGTGCATATGCGTAGACGGCACATGAGATTTACAAAAGAAGATCATTGCCAGAAAAAGTCGTATGGTACCCTGCCAAGGCCATCAAAATATCGACCAATGTACTAACTCCAGCAAATCATCTTATGTGGGTCACATGCAAAGCTTCTACGCCGCATATCCCCTACCGTTCACCATCGTCTGTTTCATAATCTCCATCTTCATCCGATCCTTTCTCCTCTGTTCCTTCTGTTCCCTGCCGTCCCCGATTGCGTGCCCAACTCGGCCGCCCTTGCTGCATTTCAATGCTGTTATTGCTCGACCACTTCGTACCTTTGTAGTGGGCTGCCAGGGACATGATGGCTATGCGAAATGAGAAACATCATCATAATATGATATGCGAAAGAGGAAAGAGCGCACCATCCTCATTCCTTCTGTAGAATTCACCCCATGATTTGTCTGATCTCTCGCTATCTGGGAACTATACCATCAAACACACACAATCAATTCGTCAAATTCGTCATATAAAATATGATGGTACTCACCTTTTCAAGAAAGCCCTCCCATCGTTCCCGACCTACCATGTCATTCCATCCTGGAGTGCGCGCAACATACCTGGCTATGATCCTCCAATCTGCAGGTGTGAACGAACCACCAATGGCTCCCATGTCTGCCTCGTCAGTAGTCTGTCGTGGCGGAGGGATCATGATTGCCAGGCGAGGGAGAAGGGGAGGATTGCGAGAAAGAGGCGCCACGTTTAGGTGCGACCATCTTAGTTTTTGGGACACGGGCAGCCGGTTTTGTGCGACGATGCGTGGATGTTGTCTGACGAATGACTTCAGTTTCTGAGTCTTCGATTACATCGGATGGTGTGTTTGGAGAGTCTGAGTTGTCATCGTTTTCATCGTTTTCATCGTCTTCTTCCCCGTCATCATCGTCGTCATCGTCATCGTCATCGGCGCCCTGGAAGGAGTACAGGATCTTGTCTGCGATGTCATGTCTGGCATGCCAGTGAGATGCCCAGGAGGGCGCGCTATGATGTGGGGCCTGTATAGGGTCAGCATTGAACATGTGTTCAAACGCAACACTCCACCTTTTCATTCAACATCGCACACAACTCTTTCTTCGACAGGCTCGCATCCTGACTCAGCCTCCAACTGATAAAGTTCAGGAAATACGCGCGATCCTCCTCTGTATACTTATTCCCATTTGTCCCAGGCTCGATTCTTGTTGGGGGCGTAGGGCTTCGTGAGGGTGGAGGGGGTAAAGTGATATCCGCTTGAAGTGGCATAAGCTTGGAGGGAAGGTTTGTCGGGAGGAGGGGTGCAGAGAGGGAGTTGAGGGTTGCTCTGGGGCGTTTCGGAGGACGGTAGCCTAGGGACGGCGTTGTGCTCATGGCGGTAGGTGTAGAGCGTTTAGGTGGTCGACTTTGTCGGAGTGGTGGGGAAGGTGAAGGCTGTCTCTTTCGCGAGTCGCGATCACGATTGTTTAGAGGGGAGGCAGACTTTGTCGCGGAGCTAGATGCACGGTTGGAAGTAAAAGGCTTTTTGACTGCTTTTGATGTTTGGCCTTTTTCTGCCAGACGATCGACGAGGATGTCGAAACGGTCGTGGTGGTCGAGGTAATAGTCTTTCCAAAGGTTGGCAGCATGATTGTTAACCTAAGGGAGTGTGATCAATGCGTGTAGCGTGTTACGATTTAGTAGAGATGATACTCACACCATGTAACCCTTCCAGAGCCTGTCTGTACGTCTTCCCGGACTGCTTGCAGTCGAAAAGAGCTTGGGCGAGGATAGAATCGTCGTTAGGTGACTGTCCGACTGGAATTGTTAAGCGAAGAAAATCTTGCATGAACTGCTGTGGAACGACAGACGCGAGATCAAAACTTGGATTGGGGAACGCGTGCTGAATTGAGTTCACGTGCGGTGCAGCTGGCACGCCACTACTTGGCTGGTGCTGCTGAGCCGTGTGGTGGCCATTCTGCATGCACTGCTGGTGCTGTTGCCATTGACGATTCTGAGGTTGGTGAGGATATTGGTTCTGGTTCATCGACGGCCAGTTTTGGTGGTTGAGGATGCCTGTCATGCTCTGGTTGTGGAACTGGTCTTGAGATAGGCCGGCGTGGTGAACAGGCATTCCATTTGGTATTGGGACGTTCATTAAGGATGCACGCGACAACGAGGAGATGAGTTCACCGTTGTTCACCCTGACGAGCGGCGAGCTCACAATTTGAAAGTACTCAAATCCACGTGTCTCCGTCACGTGCTGGCATCACGTGAGACCATCGCGGGGCACCTTGAGACTCCGAGAGCGCACTCGGTCTACTCCCCGTTGGATCCGTCCGTCATGTCGATCTCTCGTCTTGCTCGTATTCCTCTCCGCAGTCCCTCACGCTCTTATGCTACGACAGCAGGCTTAAATGCCCTTGCTCGTCCCAAAGCAGAGAATCTAAGCGCGACTTGGAAGGGTACTAGTGCAACTGGAGGTAACACCAAGAATTTCATTGGCGGTGCCTTCGTCGACAGTAAGACAACTCAATGGCATGATGTGCTCGACCCCGTATGTCTATATTCCAAATTACTGTGTAAGAGCATGTGTTAATGATTGTTCGGCAGTCGACCCAAACACTGCTCACACGCGTCCCGGAGACCACCATGGAGGAGTTTGATCAGGCAGTCGATTCTGCTAGCCAGGCATTCAAGACATGGAGCAAGCAGAGCGTTCTCGCTCGCCAACGTTTTGCAATAGAGTCCGTCTTCGAGTATCCACCTCACCAACACCTGACCCACTTACGCTGTATTCAGACTTCAGTATCAAATTCGTCAGAATGCAGACGCACTTGCACACAGCATCGTACTTGAGCAAGGAAAGACCCTTGCCGGTACGCGTGCCTTCTTTGTCCTTTCGGTATTCTCTAATCACTTCCCAGATGCTCACGGCGACGTCCTGCGTGGTCTTCAAGTCGTCGAAACTGCCATCGGTATCACCTCCAACATTGTCGGCGAGAAACTGGAAGGTATGTGTGTTGCTTGACTTGTCAGTCATGGTGCTCACGTTACCGTAGTAAGCAAAGACATGGATACTGAAGTCCGAAAGCTCCCTCTCGGCGTCTGCGCGAGGTCCGTTCTGAAGCACCCTACGTAAACATACGCTTACTTCTTACAGCATCGCACCTTTCAACTTTCCGGCGTAAGCTCTTTTTTATACATGTCTTTGGCTTACCTCTTACACCCCTACTCAGAATGATTCCTCTCTGGACAATTCCCCTTGCTACTGTTACTGGTAATACCCTCATCCTCAAGCCATCCGAGCGGGATCCCGGTGCAGCCATGATCATTGCTGAGCTCTGTGCCCGTGCTGGCCTCCCTGAAGGTGTAGTGAATGTAGTGCATGGGACTGTGCCCGTTGTCAACAGGATTTGTGATCATGAGGCAATCAAAGCGGTAAGCTTTGTGGGGGGAGATCGCGCAGGAAGACATATATATGAGAGGTGAGTGGAACGAATGAAATGGTGATCTTCGGAACCGTGCCGACAGATATTGCAGGGCCACAACGAACGGCAAACGTGTACAGGCAAATCTAGGCGCAAAGAATCATGCGGTAATCATGCCCGACGGTAAGATGCTTCCTCTCATTGTGTGTGGCTGGAATCCATGCAATACACAGCAAATAGGAATCTCGCGCTCAATTCCATTATTGGTGCTGCATTCGGCGGTAGGCGTCCACCCTTTTAATTTGGACTTTGCTGATATGATCGTGCCTGTACAGCTGCGGGACAGAGGTGTATGGCAGTTTCCGTAGGTAAGTCGTGCGAATGTGCCGTGTGACATCTACGTTAACTGTGCATGTGCAGCCGTACTCGTCGGTGCAGCACAATCATGGCTCCCTGAGCTTGTAGAACGTGCATCAAAGCTGAATGTGAACGGAGGATTTGAGAAGGGTGCAGATCTGTAAGTGCCTTTTCGCCATCCTCTGGACCTTCGCAACGCTGACCTGCACCGCATACAGAGGCCCCCTCATATCTCCTGCCTCCAAAGCTCGCGTCACGGGCCTCATTGCGTCCTGTGCAGATGAAGGAGGGCAAATTCATCTTGACGGGAGGAATGTTCAAGTCCCTGGGTACCCCGCTGGTAACTTTGTAGGTCCAACGGTTCTGGAGGGAACAGTGGGGATGCGGTGCTACCGGTGTGTACTAAAGTCTCTCGTGTATAACTGGTCACAATCTGATACTCGTCGCCATATTCAGCGAAGAAATATTCGGCCCGGTGCTTACCGTAATTACCTCAGACACGCTGGACGATGCGCTCGACATTATAAATGAAAATAAGTACGGCAACGGTGCTGTGATTTTCACGCAGTCGGGCGCGACAGCAAGGAAATTTGAATCAGGAGTTAATGTTGGGCAGGTGAGTTTCTATCATTTCATGCGATATGGTGTTGGGACTTTTGGGCACTGCTTTAGAATGAGAGGAACTTGAACCGATACTAATGTAATCTCATCTCGTGCCTCTACAGGTTGGCATCAATGTACCTATTCCCGTTCCTTTGCCTATGTTTGCGTGGAGCGGTAACAAGGGCAGTGTACTTGGCGATATCGGGTTCTATGGGAAGAGTGGAATCAATTTCTACACGCAAAACAAGGTAAGTCTAATCAGGTCCTCTGTGTTTGAACTTAGTTGTTGACTTCATCGGTACAGACCACGACGAGTCTCTGGCGCCAAGAAGATGCCATTGGCAACAAGGCGTCGGTAGATATGCCCACACACCACTGAGCGTGCGAGCCATGATCATGGCTTGTGCTGTCCCGACCTTTTCTAAAGAGAGGAATGAAGACAAGGGAAAAGATTACCCACTTGTCTGTTATGTACTCATTACTATCATTCACCATTTGTATATCTCGCTGTTCGTGCATGGAATCCAATTGCTTTCTGCTCTGCCTATCAGTTCATTTCATTGGTCCCAAATTCTCGAGCACAGAAAATATAAATATTTTCTGAGAATTTATGTTATTAATATCGAGTCTAATGCAGTCCGGTCTAATGAAACACCGGCACTGCCAGCTTAGCAATGCGCAGCATCAGTCCGCGTCCAAACGACTCTATGCACTTGTAGGCTGTATCAATCCACGTATGACCCAGCGGCGGAGCTAATTCTTTCAGTTTTCCATATGTATAATGTATTGTCTACGTTCACGTGATACATACCTATCAACCTTTTGTACCTGGACGGTCGTGAATTCATGAACACCTGAAAATTTAAAACACATATGCCCTCACCCCCGATCCAAGTCTTTCTCACGACGATCGCGTCGCAGGTCGTCGTACGGAAGCGCCAAGGTTCGTGCATAGACGCTCAACGTGCACTACGTTGATCTACCATCATATAAATCAGAATATATCCTTCGCATCCTCCAAACTAAGAAGATCCCATACACCTCGTATGATCTTGCCTCTGACGATGATGCAAAACGTTTGTGGAGGCGTAAGGCCCCGCCTGGTATGTTTCGATCTCATCCTGTACTGATACTGCGCTCACAGCGCCTTGCGGACGATTCGGCAGATAAGCAACAGCTTCCAGGTATACTCGTAGGCGGCAGATTTATTGGGGTATGCCCTTATCCATGCCTTCCGAATACATACGTACAGTACTCATGGTAGCTGCGCCAAACAGGATTTCGATGCCTTGTAAGCCTTCTCTCCTACCCTGTTGTGTCTCAATCCTGTTTTACCCCATATAGCGAAGAAGCTGTCGAAACCGAAGGATGGCTACCTTCTTGCGGCTAAATGAAAGCTGGGACATCGCCATCGACGAAGACCGTCCGGCACCCGAGGTCAAACCCGTTGGTGTGCCTGGGGCCGTCCCCATTGCGCAAATGACGCCCGAACACCACAAGCCTCGATTCTTCCCCCGCGACCCAGATACCCCACTGAAGCCAGTGAACAAGCTCGAGGGAAACTTTGATGTGAGCACAGAGCTGGAGGGGTACGGGTTGCAAGGCGTGAGGGTAACCGATGACGATTTGAGGTTGTTGGTTGAAGAGCTTGGGCTCGAGGGAGATGATGCGGAGGATATGGTCAAGAGCTTGGGTGGGGATGGGAGGGATGCTCCTCAGAAGGATGGTAAGGGTAACGAGACAGCGAAGGTGAAAGAAGCGATGACAAACACGGACACTAAGAACGCAAGCGTGGCAAAGAAAGACAACAAATGACCCTTAAGGTCTGATGTATTATATCTGTTTGATCTATATACCAGCCATGGAAGTGGAACGAAAATATTAGCGTCTGGAATTGGTCTGGAATGTGCAGAACTCCACCAGCCGGATGTGGTTAGGATACTTAGGCATGTTTTTCCTGGATGTGGAATGATAAGGCATCTAACGTTGAGCTCCTTACAGCTTGCTCGTCGGCATGTTGACAAGAAAGCCACCATCGAGTGCAATCGTCGCACCATTCACGTACGCGCCAGCCCTGCTAGCTAAGAACAGCGTAGTCCCTGCAATGTCTTCTGGCGTGCCAAAGCGATTCGTTGGAACCTGGTTGATAATTATATTCCCCGCAGTTTCAAAGTATTGGGCTGTCACTATAGGATTCAAGTCAATGAAACACCAAAAATAGCGATGAACCGAGATGAATTTACTCTTGCTTTCGAACGCGCCTGGGAAGTCAACGCGAGTCGTTCAATTTATTTGGAAGTGAATAAAAAATCATACTCACCACAGGCTATGGTATTGCTTACTATGCCCTCAGGCCCAAGACGGCCGGCGAGGTGGCGACTGAGGTGATGCAGACCAGCTTTAGCAGCAGCATAGGCGTATGTGTCATGATCGGGCACGCCGATGCCCTCGACCGAGCCAATCTAATAGGATCAAAAGGGAAGTCCATTAATAGAAATACATCTCCGAAGATTCAAGATGCACTCACATTGATGATACGTGTCGGATCATTATATACAGCCCCTGTCTTACCGCCTTGTGCCGCGCCAGCACGTAACAATGGCAGCAATTTTTGCATCAGAGTAAACACACGTTGCAAATTCAGCGTGAGGACTTTTGAAAAACCCTCGTCCTTTGTTGTATGATATTTAGCGAGACAAAGCGAAGCCGACAGTGATTGACGTACTGGGTATTCGTCGATAGGTTCTGCCCATGTTGTCCCCGCGTTATTGATGAGGACATTAAGAACAGGTTTCTCGTGCGGAGAGTTCTCGCACAAACCGCTCCACTTCAGAAAATTTGGACATGTCAGCAGGGATTGCGGTGCATGAACCTGGTCCACTGGTTCCGAGTTCTTCTGCGGTGGCATGACATTCCTTGGCAGAGCGAGCTGAGATATAGACCTATCTCAGTGCAGTTCAGAGGTCAGGCCTGTATCTATGTGCCAGGACGTTATAGTAACACACCTTAGCACCGTTCCTCACAAATGCGGAGGCAATCTACGAGAAAATTGAACTAAGTCTTTACCACCATCAAATGTTTGGGACCCACCATTTTCCCAATCCCACGAGAACCTCCTGTCACGAGAACTACCTTCCCTTGGACTGCGAAGAGATTTTCAACCTGCAATGCGCTCATTTTAGCGGCGCGACTTGTGCTAAAAGTGCGTGCAATAATAATGCAGTCTGTAAAATGAAAATGATGACACGTCCTTCCACTTGCATTCTTTGTTAGTCAGTACTTAATAGTGGCGCTTCTTCAGGGAAGAGCAAGAGGTACCGAGACATGTGGAGCGTCTGGTTTCGCGGACTTCAAATTGCTCTTGTCTACGTTGCCGCATCAAACCAAACTCATCAGTGGAGCACTGGAATTGCAGGCAATTACACGAGGTGAGATTGTACGTACTACTAGTGACAGAACTATGAATACAATTGTCGGGTGTGGCAATGAAACACGTCCGTGGAGAACAATTACGCAGGAAAACTAGTTCAAGAAGAAACATCTAAGGTTCAGAATCGTAGAAAACATCTGATGCTCTTGACCGGCGCCGCCGTAATGGTTGATCAGAGAACGTAACCGCGGGAGGCATATCAACGACATCCTCTGTTTTATATTCCTGTGATGCCGTTCAGCAATGATTGTTAATTAATAAGGCTTGGAAACAGACGAACGCTTTGCGAAGTATTTTCATTCCTTGGGGATAACTTTCTCCGTTGCCGCTTCTTGCGGTATATGCGCTCTTTGGCAATTTCTTCGGTCAGCTCACCAGATCCGTCATCCTCACTTGGGAAGCGCCACTGAATTGCGGGAAGTATGCATGCCGCAAGCACAAGAAGAGATATCACGAGAAAAGTGGCAGATGATACAATGGCAAAAGTAATTGGGAAGCGTGTCACAAGCCCCCTATGCGGTAGTAGGCCATAAGATTCGAGCGAATGTAGACGATGACAGATGTGCTTACCGGATTCCGTGGCGCTTGACGGTCCCCCTCAGGGATGCAGAAAAAACACTCAACTCTCGTCCTTCACCATTACCAAGGGCCCTCCAACCATCCCTGCGCCCCAGTTCCACTCTGGCGATGACGCGAGACGCGCCAGGGGCGTGCGATTCAAGGAAAATAATGTCAAGGTTGACTAACTTGGGCGACGACCATACTAGACTTTTTGAAGGTGGCAGAACTATAGCCTGGGGTGTGTGAGTGTCTTCTCTACGGACATACAATCTAGTACCTACTGGTTTCCTAATGGATGTCAAAGTTCTATTAGAAGGCGTCGAGAGCGTTAAAGTAGTCATGAAGTTCCCTAGAGCAAAATTCGCCTCTGATGCTGGTATAACGAGGTGCATGGAGATATCATATGGTTGGCTAGGTGCCAGAATTGGCAACGATATCTCAGCATACGGAGGAGTACCATCGCTATAACGAAACGAGTACCATGAGCGACAGCTGAACGGCTGGAAGAGATCTCACCCATATTGCAGATACAGAGGGGACTCCCACCCTACAGCAACATTCTTCCAAACGTACCAGCCAGAAAAAATGGAGAAAAGTATGATAACTGGAATTAGTGCAAGACATACGAATAATGGAATCAGCTGAGGTGCTACTGGACGAAAGATATTCATGATGAACTGAATGGCACTGGATACAGCGTTTTCGAACAGTGAATACTCTTCATGCTGCCCTTCATAGGAAAGGGGCTTGGAGTCCTCAGGCTCGACCTTGGCAGTTGGCGTCGATGAAGCCATGCTTCACGTTGAGCACGAGGTTGTCCAACTAAATTGCAGACCCGAATGGGGGGTGTCACCACGTGACCACTCGCATATGTATTATTAATTAAAGTACTTCATTTCACTGACATCCAGTAGCGGACTACCGTCGTACGCTCACGCCCGAGTACCAGATAATCCATACTGATTGATTCTTCTGCTCGTTCAAACTAGATGGTACCCGATATTCAGACCCTATTGGGCGCCAACCCATCCGCTGATGCCATAACTGTGTTTCTGAACGATCTGGTTCAACACTGCAACACGAGCTTGACAGCTCCCGAAGTGAAATCATATTCAGATGCAGTCTACTTCAACTACTATCCTCTAGGGATCAGCTTCCTCTTTATCCCTCAAAAGGGGTACAAACCCACTGGGGGGCTGAAGCTCGAGGACCTTCAAGTTGATTCACTAGTGCTTGACAGCATTAACATTTACAACGCCCCAAAGCCTAAGACGACTCCCACAAAAACAACTACATCCAGTCGAACAGCGGAGCTTGCCTTTTCTACCTATCCCGTGTTAAAGTGGAAGCTATCGCTCTCACCTGAGGCTTCGGCGTCCAACGAGTCCTCGATCGAGATTTCGCTCACAACAAATGGTAAAGATTTCGTTAGCTGCCTCGGAGAACCAGATCGCAAAGGTGGTGGTGCTGGGCCTTCATCTGGATCCATTGGAATTTGGTGTGAGTGGTCGAAGCACGGAATTATGGTTGAGTTTGGAGGGGACTGAAGCCAGAGGACCACAAGCCTGGGAACGTGGCAAAGACGCCATATGGAGGGTTATCACGGTGTTTCCCCAAAAAGATGAATAGACTGGAAGGTGACAGCTTATGCTATTGGTGTTCTACTTTTCGCTGATCCGGGTTCAGGTAGCCGAAGGCTAAGTTTGAGCTAGTCTCTTATAAACAGACCATATAAGCCCTATCCCTTTTGCGTCACGATGTGCTCGTCAAAAGGAAACTGCCGCTGACGCATGTGTCGTGTCCATTCTCTCATGATGATTTGAGCTCAGACAACACCAAAACCTAGGTCCTGCGGGAAACTCTCATTACATCGCTAGTCACTTGTTCCTTGAATTGACATTGACATTCAAATAAGGCTATGGATAGACACTAGATGCAATGGGCTACTGCCCTTGGGACGAACGCGGCAACCAAAGCAAATGAAAAGAAGCAAAGAGAAACATCATATGTAGAGATCGGAAACATCTTGTCAACACAAGGACTTAGTCTTATGGCAAGAGGTGGACGATTCTACACCAATCATGGGCGTTACAACCATAATTTTAAATGTGAGTGCATTAAGAATAGCACTCGTGTGTTGTCCATGTGAGAAATACTGTGAGATCGGTGAAATGTTGAGACCTCATAAAGAGACATGAATTTGAACTTGCTGTTGCTGTCAAGCTTCTACCAATATGGCTGCGCCTCCCGAAGTGACCAATAGTAATCTTACCGGAAAATATATTATGGTTCGTCTGCTCAAGTTATATACGTCATAATGATAACCCTGATGATATCCATGGATGATAGAACAAGACATTGAGCGATGACACCGACGACATTCTCAAACTCCAGGGCGTATCTTGGTTCAAGCGACGTGCCATCTCGATGTTTACATTAACACTTGGCGTCAAGCATTATACAGATGAGGCCGGCAATGAGCACATAGACGTCGAGCAGACTCTGTCTGGCGGTATTAAGGGCACGAATGAGGACCGCACCCTTGATTGGGAGGAACGTGGCGAGATCGACGATGTTTTCGGTGCTGTGATCGGACAATCAAAGAAAGTCAAAGTGGAGGAGGTGGAGGATGAGTTCTTGAAATCTGGCTGGACGGAAGATGCAGGAAAAGATGGGTTGATTCTGGCTGTAGACTGGAGCGATACCCCAAAAAGTGGCATGGATTGGAGGGCAGAAATGGTATGACTTTTGAAATTTTGCCTTACTCAACGTCCCTCATATTGTTTAGACATGGGGGTTCGAAATACTGAATGGCGAAAGGAGACACGCAAGACATTTGAAATTTACATCATCAGATAAAAAGGATGGTCCAATCTTCAAACATCTGTATTACGATTACAGTGAGTCACCACTTACTATCCCAGTGATCTATACGCTAATGACATCCTTCTCCTAGTTGGATCAAACTGAATACCACGGACCTTTACAAACGTACAATAAGAGCTGCTTATGGCGAGCATTGTATTGATTCGCTACGAAGACCAACTACATTTATGATCATCGTTTGTCCGAGCCTGGGTCTTAATTACCCCTCAGAGCCAAGTTTTGAAGGAGATATCAAATTTGAGATATTCGGTCATGACCTGTGATGACCGAGCTCATAACCGGTTACCTCTGGTGACAAGAATAATTGTCGTACCATTGTCTTTAAGGTAATTACGTGGATGACTCTTGTGGCTCGGCGGCCAAGTGGTCGACTGCGCGTCCCCGAAGTAAGTAACTTGACTCCATCAAAGCGTCAACATCATATTAGAACTCACCTTATTCTCGAAGTAGTATACATAACTCGGTCAAGGGCCGGTGACCGGTGAAGTCGATCTGATGTGATTTTTATCTCGCTTTCTACTGGAAATATAAGAAGCTAAGGTATCATGCCCTCGATACTTATCGTTCCCCTCATTTACTACCTCTTCTCACCATGGCTTGTCCTGAAACCGTTACGACTAAGAATCTGACAGGAAAACTCAGACTCGTGGGTCCCTACTTTCATGTACGACTATGACATAATGCTGACGATTCATGGCAGAATAAATCGCTGAGCGACGACATTGATGAGACTTTGAAACTTCAGGGCGTTGGCTACATAAAGCGCACCGCTATCGCCAACTTCACACTTACACTGGAACCCGAACAATCAACGGATGATGACGGCGTGGAGCACGTTAAAGTCAAACAGACACTGTCGGGAGGCTTCAAAGCTCCTGCAGACCATCTAGTGTTGAATGACAAGGAGATTTCTAAGGAAGATGACCTCTTCGGACATTTGATCGCCAGAAGTTGGCGAGCAAAGGTTGACGAACTTGATATTGATTTCTTGAAGGAAGGTTGGTCGGATGATACTGTTGAGTATGGCCTCATTGCCGGTGTCGTGAAAAGCGACACCGCCAAGTCTGGGAGGGACTGGGTCATACACGTGGTACGTTTGATGGTTCGGTCCTAGTAGACATTTGATTTTGATTATCTATGTCAGGTTTGGGGTTTCGTCGTCCTCAATGGAGTAAGGAGATTTGCCCGACGCTTCAGATTCACCACGAAGGAAAAGTCTGAACCGATCTACGTCAAATTGTACTACGACTATCGTGGGTACCTTCCTTCCTCTTGCTTCCTAGTACTGACCGAGCTTTCCCTCAGTGGAGTGAGCTATAACGAGAACAAATCAAACTGTGCCTGTACAATGTGTATAATGAACGTACTATGATTGGGCTGCATGCAATTCATCGGTGTACCCCTGCGCTGAGTTTGAGGAGAAATTTTTTTAGAAAAAGTACATCTGTTTGAGTTTTCTGCGCTTCTGGGATGAGCAGTTGAATCAAGTATGAACATGTTGATCTAGCTCGGGATAAGATAAAAGTATTTGCAAGTTCGGGTCACGTGGCAACTATAAGTAGTAGGCAACCGTAAGCATGGACGGTCCAGGTTGTCCAGCCCAATCAATCAAGCTCAACCGCCAACCGTTCTCCTTAACATCCTCCACTACCTATTGCTCATAGTCCTAGTCCATTCAAACATTCATTCCTCATAGCCGATCACGATGGATGAAGAATACGATGTAATTAATCGCCCCTGATTTCATCTCATTCATCTGTGCTGACATCTTATCATCACTTGCGTTTGATTTTGGTTGGCACGATCTAGGTCATTGTCCTTGGCACTGGCCTCACTGAATGTATCCTCTCGGGTTTGTTGTCCGTGGAGGGGAAGAAAGTCCTCCACATGGACAGAAACGATTACTATGGTGGAGAGTCGGCCAGTTTGAATCTAACACAGGTGGGTGCCCTTCTTGTAACAGAATTAAGAATATGACACTAATGAATACACACGATTTCAGTTCTTCCGTAAATTTCGCCCAAACCAATCTCCACCCACCAACCTGGGCCGGGACCGCGACTATGCAGTTGATCTTATCCCGAAGTTCATCATCGCCTCGGGTGAACTCGTAAAAATACTTGTTCACACTGATGTCTTGCGATACCTTGAGTTCAAGCAGATCGCGGGCTCATTTGTGTATAAGAACGGCAAGATCAGCAAGGTCCCGAGCACGGAAGTGGAGGCAGCGAGGAGCCCGTTGATGGGTTTGTTTGAGAAGTATAGAGCTAAGAAATTCTTTGAATTCTTGCAGGGGTGGAAGGAAGAAGATCCGGCAACTCATCAAGGTGAGAGCATGTGTAATTATGGCTTGGCATGAAGACTCGTTATTCTAACGCACGGACTAGGATTGAATCTCGACAAGGATAATATGAGGAAAGTATACCAACACTTCGGATTAGAACCAGGCACGCAAGACTTCATCGGACATGCCCTGGCACTCTATCTCGATGATGAGTGAGCGTGATCTCCCTACATTTCGCCAAGCCCACTAATACTTCTCCACAGTTACATCAACAAACCTGCTCGCGAGACTTACGAGCGTATCGTCCTGTATACCACGTCTATGGCACGATGGGGTAAATCCCCTTACATCTACCCTCTCTATGGGCTTGGCGAGCTTCCCCAATCCTTCGCACGTTTGAGTGCGATCTATGGTGGGACCTACATGCTCGATAAGCCGATTGATGAGATCGTGCTCAACAAGATGGATCATTTGCGGGTGTCCGCAGTGGAGGAGAGACCGCCCGTGCTAAGATGGTCATTGGCGACCCGAGCTATTTTGGCGCGGGAAAGGAGGCTGAGGGTGGCAAGCTGAGGGTGGTCGAAGATGGTAAGGTGGTGAGGGCCATCTGTCTCCTGAAGCATCCGATTCCTGGTACGGACGAGAGCGATAGCGTGCAGATTATTATCCCGCAGAACCAGGTAAATAGGAGGAATGGTAAGCGTCTGTTTTGTGATGTTTCTCGTATGAATCATGCTCATGGTGTGCCATAGATATCTACATCGCGATGGTGTCCTCGACACACAAGGTATGCGCGGATAACATCTACGTTGCAATTGTCAGCACCATCGTCGAGACTTCCGCTCCTGAGAATGAAATACAGCCTGGTCTCCATCTCCTGGGCAGCATCCACGACAAGTGCGCACACTTCTTCATCTTTTGTTACATACATTCATTCTGACCAATCCAACAGATTCGTGACCGTCTCCCCCATATACACTCCCGTCGCTGACGGGAAGCAAGATAATATCTACATCACACGCTCGTACGATGCGACGTCACACTTTGAAACTGTCGTTGAAGACGTGCAAGACGTATTCAAGCGTGTAATGGGCAAGGATCTCGAGCTCAAGAAACGTGAAACTGATAGTGAGCAATGAAGGCAGTGAGATCTTGATTCCATGGCCAGCCTTTGCCATCATCATACCTTATACAGTGTACACCCGGATCAGGCAACAAAACCTTTCGTGCTAGTTTGTTTGTATTCTTTAGTCTTTCGTTCATTCACCCTCTCTACATTTGATTACGGGTCTTCTCACTACATTTTTGAGAACAATTGAATCATAACTGCCTTAGTTGTATACTTGTCATGTTTCATCTCAGACTTCAAGAGTAAGTATCGTCCCAACATTACAGTTACCCGCTCAGATTCAAGGCCCAGGCGGTTCTCATTTAGAATTCCAAACGCCCACCGCCCCATGAGAGGTGATGAAGATCTATTAAGGATCAGAAAAATGAAAACGAATCCATACTGAACTCTGGCACTTGGACATCCTGCTTGGCAGATTTAAGTAGGCTACCGAGGCCTGCCTTGCGTGCTAAGAGGTCACTCTCCTCTTTTATGGGCTCCTGCGTAGGTACCTTGACAAGTGAGCGGTCAGGAGAGACTCCGCGTGTTGGAGCCGGAGATGCAATGTCCATGTCAATCATAATTGATGAGCGTCTGCGTAGTTTGGGATCCAGCACAAATGATCTCCGCAACGTAGTATATGGACTTGGTGGGGGTTCCGTCGGGGCAGGGACAGATATCGATGGGCGCTCAAAGGACCACGAACGCACGAGATCCAGCGCTAGTGCATGACAACCTGTAGAGAAGCTAGTCAGCCAAATTTTGGCTCAACATATGATCGTCCTCACCCATCCTGCAGAACACCCGGGCAATCTGGAGCACAAAGTTGAATTCGGAGCGCCCTGATATCTCACTTGTGCCCTTGACTGTTTGCAGCGTCTTAGAGCGGAGCTGGGAGAACAGCAATGCAAGACTAGGGTCATCGTAGTGAGGCTCGCCGATTTCTGCCACTTGTATATCTAAAGCATCTGCAATATCTCGCAAGGGTGTCTAACAAGATGTATGAACTCTCAAGGGTTACGCGGAAGAGCGGCTTTACTTACTACCAATATCCTGACAGCAAAATCCCTTCGGTTAAGCATCCAGAAGGCCCAACTCCCAAGCCATCGATTGCCTTCACGAAAGGCGGTAGGGATCACCGTACTGTGTAGGATATCCCGCAGCACAGGACCGTCTGAGCCTCCTTCTACCACACGAGCGAGAGCGATCGCCAGTTGAAAATCTGACAGATTCCTGAGGCAAACATGAACGGCGTCTTTCAAACTTCCTCCCAAGAGGAAGAACGCAGCAGCGTACTCTAAAGCGATCATGTAGCATAACCCACAGGAAGGTATGAAAACCTACCAAATCTCTGCTTAGCTAGCAGAGCATACGCATTCTTCAGTGCTGCAGTCTTTCGTTTCGGCTCGTTGAAGTCGTTCGCCAGGAACCTGAGCGTAATGGCTTGTTCTCTGTGCCATGCAGCTTGCTTCCACAGGCCATGCACCAGCTTCACCTTGCCCAGTGCGAAATAGAAGAGTGAGCATGCTGTAGGGTCACGATCATCGCCAGCCATGTATTCATTCCGTGCGATGACTTCCATGTGAGCCCTCTGCATACCCCGGGAACTCAGTATGGCTCGACACACGGTGTGAAAGTGAACATACCAAGGATTCAACCGAATTCAGCCATATGAAGACTCCAAGGGCTCGGGCATCAGACCAGAGCATCCTTCCATTGCACGCTGCCGTAGAGGTGCTTAGCAAAAGCCCTTGGCTCTCACTATGGAAGGCCCAGACCATATCACGATATCGCAGGCGTTCCCTCCAACCGGTTGATCGTGGTATTGCGCCGTTTGAGCGTGGACTGCTGGGATCTGATGCGACTCGGCGGTTGAGGATATAAAACGATCGCATAGAGATCACATAGCGAAGGCCGTTAGCATCCAGTGCTCGTCTCTGTTCTTCGATCTACACGCAAGGTAAGTTGGCGATAGCTAACCACACATTCGCACACTGACCTCGAGGGTCGTCTGAATGAGAACTAGAAGATGTGCGTGCTCATTAGGAGTTAAATGAGGAAGAGGTCGCGTTTCAAGTTGCTCCATGAGCGTTTCTACCATATGGCGGGAGAAGACGGTTTCATCCGGTCTTCAAAATGTGAGCAATTTCCTTAGACTGTTAGATAGGGACACACTCACAACGAGTCCTCCTGCGGTGTGCTGAACAAGAAGCTATACCGTTTTGAAGGTTTGATGTTCTGTAAGAAAATTATCAAGAGTGATGACATAGTCTTGAAACAACTTACAGATGTCGCATGCTGACCACGCAGGTACTGTTCCACGGGAAAGGCATTCCAGTGAAAATCCTGCGTAGGATCTTCGTATATAGCCTTCACGACCAGGGATAGAGCAACGATAATTTGCTTCACCAGCTCCACCTTACCTACAAAAGAATTAGATCAATTTCCTATTCCATCCACAATACTTACCCCAAAGCAAGCACTGCAGAAGCATTTGCGGGTGGTAATCCTCCAAGGGTCCATTATGTCGATCAACGTGCTGAAACAGGGGTTCCTGGTCCTTTTGAAGTGCTGTTTGACCAAAGAGAAACAACTGGTGACTTGCTGCGATCAAGAAGGACCCATTTGCGAGCCATATTGAATCGCGGATCGGATATGAGATGTAGCTGGCGAGGACTCAGTCGACTCTCGATACTCATTGATACACCAAACGTACTTTCTGATATCCACTTTCCAACAGATGATCCATGCAGGTTCGTCATTAAAGTAAGTTTTCCTTTGCTGGCACAATAGCTCAACGTGGTGTGTGAAACCGACAGCTAGAATTGACTGGTTATCAGGCGTTGATGTCCAGTCCAAGTCACTGATATGTTCAGAAGTACTATCGAAGGGATGGATGAGGCTGTGCTAAAAACAGACTGTCTCACCCACCTAAAAATTCTGCGGTGCTCGAGACCTGAGGCGAATTCAGATTCTTTTGAGTCCCAGATCGTAAGTTCCTCGCCATCTGGTAATCGTACAACTAATATCGAAATGGCATATATATCAGCTATCACAGATCAGTAAAATGAATAAGTTGTTCACCTAGTACAGACTTTTTCGCAGAACTGCAACTTGCCAGGGAGAAATTCTTCCTTCCTGTCTTGACCTTGCCTGTGCATCTCCACCCAGAGGATGTTCCTTCCTCTGCTATCCAAAACGAAAGTTCGCCATCGTCAGAGATACTGAGTAATGTATCATGTTCCTCCAAAGAGCTATCCCTACTCCACGACATTGGATCGACGGGGATAATTAGCTTTGGCGGCTGGGCCAGTGGTAGATTGTTTTGGGAATGTAGACGCAGGTTTGGATTAGGGTTAGTGTCAATATGTATGTATACGATGGAACTATCTGAGGTCAGGCCAACAATGCATTCATGCGCTGTCTTTGAGGGTGCCGAAAATAGGTTGGTAACAGAAGGGACTGTGATTGTCGAAATGGGCTCCGAATGTAGAGTCAAGACTGAGGTTTCGGACGAGTACGTCGCTAGTAGCTTACCTGCACCACCACAAATCAGGCTACATGTCATGTAAAACGAGATCATCTTACCGCCATCCAAAACCACGACATGGCCCGCGTTAGACCATTGTCTCCCTCGGGCAAGCTGAGACCCCCCTTTGATGACCCGCCAAATTTCCCCTCCATCAGCGCGTACCACTGCAACGCCTCTTCCAGCGGGCGTCCTAACCAGTTTTCGTATCTTGCTCTCCTCACGAGGCAACCTATTGAGTCCCTTGGCATTAAGGTGCAGTCCTGCGGACTGGCCATCAAAGAAGGCCAAGGGTGACACCTTGAATGTAGTCAGGGGAGCAGATGTTACCATGGTTAAACTGGTGGCATCATGATGCGGAAAAAGGTACAGATGAGAAGGAAGCTGAGAGAGGACATTCGAACTCGTATGTGAAAGGGCAAATTGACGTATGAGCGTCGGAGGCCTCCGGTCAATGTTCTGTTACTCATTTGAATTTGCGTCAAAATAATGGATATGCTTAGCACCTACCGCGACGACACTGACAAGCATAGAGCCATCCCCAAGAGCACGAACAAAGAGATCCCAACCTTCTTCATAAATTTCTCGCAACTTCTTGACCTGAGGACTTGCGTCTTCGGTAGCCGAAGCCAGGATAGCTTTGATCGTCTGCTGGACGACTGCTTTTTCCAACCACACGACCGTAGAATTCCTGGGATGTGATCCAAGTTTTGCTGCAATGAGGAACGGAAGCGAAGAGAAAAGGTCGAGGGACGCATGTAATTGCAAACGATGCGGTGCGTCAATCACAGGGAGAAATATCCGCAGTGTGGCATCAGACGTGATGGTGTAGAGTGCCGGATCATTACTGCACCCAATGTGTAAGCCTCGTGCCAAAAGTAGTTTTTAAAATGCTCGACCTTCGTGATGCCTGAGAAAACCTCCACATCAAGTCTGTGACAGGCCTGGGGTGAGGAATACCTTGCACCAGGCGACCGGAAGTAGTTGAATATAATCTAACCAGATCATCGTGCTGTAAATGATAACTTAGTAGGTAAAAGGGGCGGGGTGCGAGGTCCCGTACGTGAGATGTAGTGGCGATAAATGCAAGCGTCGGAGCAAATTTCGCGAGAGACGGAGTTGCCACCCTGACGAGCGAGGTGAAATTGCTATTGAGGCAAAGGAACATGTACCACTGTACCTTGCTTCCCACTTCTTTGACCATGTGAGAAGGTCATTTTCCAAGATCAACGTGTAGACAGATAGGCCGTTCTGACTGCCAACTGAGAGAAGCCCTGAATGGAAATCAACAGTTGATGCGTAAAGGGCACACAAGACTAGTACCAGATCTACAGTCCAGAGCTGTGACGGGGTCACCGTCTTGAAGGGAAATGGAAGAGTGAATTCTCCAGGTATTGCTACCTGACAATGACCATGCGGCGATGTGCGTGTACATGGAAGCAACTATCTACTTCGAGTGTGAAATTAGGCACGGCAGAGTTAGGAGGAGAGTACAGGAGGAGATGCACGTACGACTTTCATGGCGGAGTCGACTGCCACGCAAGATATAGTTTGATTGAGGTGCCGGGTACCAGGATAGATTTCCCCGAAGGTGAGCACGCGTACAAGGTTGAGAGTACTGGCATCCAATATTACTACGGTGTCTGCAGAGGGATACAGCTAGTTGAAGAAGATCTTAATCAGTATGAATTTGGGCGAATGAAGTGCGCACTATGAGAGTAACATGAGGTAGAACCAGCTGGTGAAGTGCACCGATTGGACAGCCAGTGAATGTTTGCAGGAGATCTAACATCTGTGCAGCGAATGTGAGTTCAGATTTTTTAATTCACGCGGTTCATGCCAGGACGCAGAGAGTACGCTGCCTGACGGTATAAGCTTTACTGCTGCAAGGTGAAGGAGGGCAGGCAACGTGACTTGTTAAGTATGCTTCCAGAATAGCGCCTATGACTGTTTCTGGCGAGATCGGTCATCAAGTAGCCCTCTTCGTCATAATTCGCAGACTGCGCCTTGTGCGCGGCTTCGCCACTCCTTAACGTTTCCTCTCGCCAGCCTCTCAGTGCTACCTAACTCATACCAGAATGCGCCTCTGGGGCTGCATACCACTTACTCTCCTGGCTCTGGTAGCTCTCTCTACAACCACCCAAGTTGCATGGAATTCCGATGCAACCATTCAGTCTAACACATTGGTCGACGTTCTCAATAATGATGAGGACTATTCGTCACTCCTATCTCTCTTGCAGAAAGCTAAACTCATACCAACGTTGAACAAGTTGAATGGCAGCACCCTTTTCGCACCAACTAACGACGCAATTAAACGTCACGATCTTTGGAGGTCAGCCCTCGAGTATCCTACCTTGCTCAAAGACAATGTGCAAGAGGAGCTACGTCAGCAACTGTTCTACCACCTCCTTAATTTCTCCGTAACTGAAGACCCAAAGGATTTGACTACACTGCAAGTTAATACACTCCACTTCCCCAAACTCTCCCTAAATCCTCCGACTAACGAGCCTCCCCCATGGATGCCAATACCCGAGAGCAGTCTAGGCAATCAATCTCAGAAGTTACGCCTCACTTCACGAGATGGCGTAGCCTGGGTTGGTGTTGACGCTTTTGGCAAAGGGGGCATCGAAGTAAAGAAACAGAAAGTGGAGGCGGCAAATGGTGTTGTGTACGGAATTGCTCACGTCCTTGAGGTTCCACCCGACCTCGGTTAGTTTCTTCTTATAGCCCACATCATAATACTCACCCACACACCCAGGTCGGGTCCTGTCTCACGAACCGTCATTGTCATATTTTCAGAAAGTCCTCACACCTAGCATACTCAATGTCATCAACTCTACCTCTGAGCTCACGTTGTTCATCCCCGTCGATTCTGCATGGGAAGCACTCGATCCAATTGAGCGGTTATACCTCGAAAGCCAATTTGCTGCGGATGATCTCCTGCGGATACTCAACATGCACGCTGTTGTCGAGAAGAGTGTCAGATGGTCGGACACTTTCGACTCGACCACCGCCTGTAAGCAGCCATGTGTATACGTACGTAATTCTTGCGTTGACATCGGGAGTACAGTGACTACCGAATATGGATCTAAGTTGGAAGTCGTCATCTCCGATGGGAAGACTACAGTATCAGGCGCTACCCTTTTGCAGCCTGATATTTACGCGAGTAATGGAGTCTTACACCTCGTGTCCTCTCTACTGGTTCCACCAGGAGCCCTTCAGCTAACTCCTGAAAAATACCTTCTCGCACTCAACTGCACTTCATTTATCTCTCTCATACACTCAGTTAATCTTACACATCTCATCAACGATACGGAGACTCAATACACCATCCTAGCACCGAAGGACGATGTCTTATCCGTTTACGAGAATGACGGCTTACCTAAACGGGGGAGCGATGAGCTGAAGAGGGTGTTGCAGTACCACTTTCTCCCTGGAAAATGGACGCCCAAGAAGTTGGCGGATGGTATGCTACTAGAAAGTGTACTTCGGGAGCCAGGACTTGATGGCGGGAGACAGGTCATGCACGTAGAGGTTAACGACAACGAGAAGCAGGATGCTCCATCCAGACATATCAAGTTTGGCGGAGCTGGCATTACTGGAGAGCACAGTGAGTGATTTCCAGACGACGCAGTTTTCTCGCGCTAAATCCAGGCAGTTGTTATCAACAATGTTGTTGTCTACTTTATCTCATCACCTCTGGAACTACCCGTGGACCCGCTTCAAACAGCTCTACCCTCTCTTGAGTTGTCTTCGTTCCTTGCCGCAGTCTTCTCCACGTCCATTGCAGATGTCATCAAGAAGACGCCCCGTGCAACGTTCCTCATGCCTCATAATGCTGCTTTCAAGGGGCTCGGTAAGCTGGTCAGCGACCATCTGCTAGCCGCTTCATCCAAGACGGACTTGGAGAACGTCATAATGCACCATATCATAGACGGTATTGAATACTCCCAGAGCCTCGTAAATGGCTCTGTGCGCTCATTTGCCACCCTTGAAGGATCCGATTTACAACTGGAACGCCTATCAGATTCATCCGTTATCGTTAGCCCCAGCGGTGGCTGGGCTGGCATGAAGAGCGCGTTATATCCGACAAACATGCTTACCGAAACTGGCGTGATACATGAGTTGTCAGATCTTATGATCCCGCGATCTGTGGAGCTAAATGCAGGAAAGCTTATGAAAGCGGCCAAGGCCACCACTATGATCAACATGGTCACGAAAGCTGGATTCGACTGGGTCCTGAACGGAACCGCTCCTCCTGAAGATTCGGAGTGGGCAGACCAGGGTTCAGGTGGGGCGAGTTGGACCTTACTTTGTCCAACAGATGATGCGTTCAAGAAATACAACCTTACGCAGATTCTCGAAAACATCGACATTCTTCGTGCGCTTGTCAGCCAACACCTCATTCGCACTTCACCATCTACAGGAGAATCTATTTCATTTAACGTCTTCGACGTCTTGAATAACAACCGCCCCCTTCCACTGGAAGATTTAGGCGAATATCCCACTCTCCTCTCGCCTTCTTCTGCGTATGGTGATATTGTCTTCCGCGCGTTGGACGACGGGGTGTCCCAGTACATGGTGGGGATCAAAAACGCAAGGGGGACAGACAAGCAAGCTGACTGGGCACGCGTCCTGACGTGGGGTCGCACAACAACAGGTGGGGGTACGGGTGGCGCCATCATCATCGACCGTGTGCTCCTCCCGTATCATCCGCCATGGTGGGTGGAATATTTCGTGCCGTCCTTCGTGGGAGTGCTTGGTGTTGGGTTGATAAGCTTGTTCTTCTATGGTGTCCGGGTGGTCTGGAAGAGGGATGTGACGGAAGCCACATATGAGCCGATTGGTGGGTTTGGACAGGATGACAGTAGTACTTGATGAATCATTACAGATACTTGACGACTAATTTGAAGATTCTATGTGATATTACTTATGCTACAATTTCCTAAAAGTGCAATCAAGACAAGCTGTATAATCCAGGATGTGGATTTCTCTGTAGCATCATATTCGCTGGGTAAGGTGGTGATAGAAGTCGGTGAAAGTTTGATCATTGATGGAGGTGTTTGATCGGGGAGCCGGCTGCAAATCATGTGACAAGCTACACTGACGCGTGAATATCATATGAAAGCGCATCCGAAGGGTCCTTGTCCTTTCCTTGTCGGAGTACCGCAGTGTTCTCTACCTACCGTTCTCTTTATCTCTCTCATACTACTAAGACTTCGCACCACCCATCATGGTCAGAACCATCCTTCAATTGGTCCACAGCACGCTTACACAATTTCTTAGAGCAGCGAAGCACCAGCAGCCGAGGAGGCCAAGAACTCGGCAATTGACAATGTAAAATCGTTCATTGCAGGAGGTTTTGGAGGAGTTTCTGCTGTCCTTGTGGGTGAGAAGGCTTGATTTGTACATCCTGACTTGCATTGATCCACTTTTAGGACATCCTTTTGACCTGACCAAGACGCGGTTACAGACCGCGGCTCCTGGTGCATATACCGGTGCAGTTGATGTTGTCAAGAAAACTTTAGCTCGAGATGGTGTTACTGGGTGAGTGACTGCGTCTATGCTCAGAACTACTCTCAATTGTCAATCAATAGCTTGTACCGTGGAATGGTACCTCCACTCCTGGGAGTCACTCCAATCTTTGCAGTGTCCTTCTGGGTAAGTATACAGTCACTATCCAAATTACTTGTTTTTGCTGAGACTGCTACATTCAGGCGTACGATGCGTCCAAGAATTTGATACTCGCACTCACACCGACTCGTACATCTGAAAAACTTTCTACAGCAGAACTTGCCGCTGCCGGTTTCATGTCTGCCGTACCAACGACACTCATCACTGCACCTGTCGAGCGAGCGAAGGTTCTGCTGCAGGTGCAAGGTCAAGGAGGTTCAGGACCCCAATACAAAGGTGTCTTTGATGTTATGAAGCACCTTTACAGAGAAGGTGGCATGCGGAGTATCTTCCGAGGCACTGGTGCAACTATTGCTCGTGACGGACCAGGTAGTGCCGTGTAAGTTTATATCTGACATTCGAGAACACTGGACTGAACTGACGCCCTTCAGTTACTTTGCGGCGTATGAAGTTACCAAGAAGGCCCTGATGCCGACTGGGTCGTCAGCAGGAGACCTCAACCTAGGCGCCATCATGTTCGCAGGCGGAACTGCAGGTGTCGCAATGTGGTCAATAGCTATACCCCCAGATGTATGGCATCACAAACCGTAACATCCTTGACTTTGTATTCACGTTGCTTCGACAGGTTTTGAAATCTCGCATACAATCTGCACCTTCTGGCACATATTCTGGATTTTTCGATTGCTTTAGAAAGACTGTAGCACGTGATGGGATTACTGCGTTATGGAAAGGTCTCGGTCCAGCGATGGCCAGAGTACGTCGTTTCCCTAATTGTGCCGAACATTGCTTACTATGCTATTGCTTCAGGCTTTCCCAGCTAATGCTGCCACATTCGTACGTTTTGTTCCTCAGTCTGACTTGGTTACTGTGCTCTAATCAGTATTGTTGTGGCAGCTTGGTGTCGAAGCCTCGCGGAAGTTAATGGATGGTTTCTTCTGAATGGTTCATGATTTTATGGAACATATATGACCAATAGAATTCATCACTGGGCTGAAGTTGGGCCACTATAAAGTTCAGTTTGTGACGCACATAAGCAATCACGTTTTGGAACTACAGCCCTTCGCCACGATGCCTTCATCCACATTCCTCAACCTCTAGCATTGTCGCGAAGCTGCACGATAGGCTCGTGACCAGCCTGATGTATACTACGCCGTCATTTGACGTGGTGACCGGACTGGTCACAAGTCTATGCGCACAGTGCATGAATATCGATCTTCCATAAGTGCTCTACAACTATTTCATCTATTCTCATCTATGACAAGTTGCTCACTTTGTCATGACGTGGACTATTGACATGAAATTCATTTCACTAGTTTATTGGCAGATTATGATGCACTGCATGAATAACGAATATGCCGGCAGGTTACAAGACAACTATAGTACCCGGTGAACCATGTGAATCGGAACTCAAGAGCACTGAGATTGCCGATACCGGGACCTCATAAAGCACACTTGTAGAATCGCCCCGGTCTCATTACACTTGTTTCTGCCCATCATGGCTGCGCCTCCAGAAGTAACGACCAAGAACCTCACTGGAAAATATATTATGGTTCGTGTGTTTATGTTATGTACGCCGCAGTGGCAATTCTGATTATATCCCCGCTCACTGATGACAGAACAAGACATTGAGCGATGACAGCGACGATATCCTCAAGCTTCAGGGCGTATCTTGGTTCAAGCGGCGTGCTATCTCGATGTTTACTTTGACGCTTCTAGTAAAGCACTATACAGATGAGGGCGGCTTTGAGCACGTAGATATCCAACAGACTCTATCTGGTGGTATGTCGGGCACGACTGAGGAACGCACTCTTGATTGGGAGGAACGTAACCGAAACGACGATGTTTTTGGTGCTTTGATAGCACAAACGAAGAGAGTCAAGGTTGAGGAAGTAGATGACGAATTCTTGCGGTCTGGCTGGACGGAAGATGCAGTTGAAGATGGGTTGATTCTCAATGTAGCCCGGAGCGATACTCCAAAAAGTGGCATGGAATGGAAGGCAGAACAGGTACGACTTTATCATTTTGTCTTACTTGTCCCTCATATTCTTCAGACATGGGGGTTTGAAATAAAAGATGGCGAGAGGAGATACGCTAGACATGTGAGGTTCACATCATCGGATAAGAAGGATGGTCCGATCTTCAAACACCTGTATTACGATTACGGTGGGTCTGCTCTTGCAGTGAATTATATGCTCATGATTCATCTTTCTCCTAGCTGGACCCAGCTGAATACCACGGAGTTTTTACTATGAATGTACAATAAGGACTACGAAGACGTTTGCCTTTGTGATTACCACTCACTGATGTATTTACCCCTGCACCATGTATATCCAATGTACCTCCCCTCCGGATCCTTCTCGGACTACTGAGCAACCCAAAATCGAACGATTCAACTCTCACGTAATTGAAGCCATTTTTACAAGTACAAAATATAGCTGTGCTCAAACAGAGTACGATATCGGATTCCACCGGTTTTTGTTGAAATCAGACGCACTATGGAGAAGATTTGGGTTTACCGAAGCACTAGTACTTAGCGCTTGGCGACCATGTCAGCAAGTACTCAGGAACCTGTCTCGGCTATAGTAAGATATTAATGTGAACCACAGTTATGAGCTTTAGTTATGTCCGACTCCAAGAAAAAATACAAGTCGTCCAGTCAACCACGAGCTGTATCTGCTTCCGAGTAAGTTGAACCAACCTGTCACTGTAATCATTCGATCTAATCACCAGTCAGAATTGCTCGTAATTTGAGCAATTTTGAGACATGGTCATCGCATCAATGTTGTGAACAAGTTTCTCTCTCTGATCTCCCCTCCGAATTTCAAGACGATGTGGACAATCTCTTTGGTACCACAAAGCGAATTCCTCGCTCCTGGTTAGACAAGGTAAGTGTCAACCGCCGCCCCAAGTCTCTCCATGATGATGTTCATGTGCAACTCTCGTGGAGTCTTTTCACTGTAGCCCAGGTTTTGCCAAGTTCATAGCAGATGCTTCACAAACGGCACCAGAACTCTTCACCACCGAGCACTGTGAAAACAATGAACTATTTGAAGACGTATGTGTCGTTTTCAGCGCATGGAAGCGTTTGGCAAAAATGAGGAGCTCCAAAGAGAAATGGTCAGAGGCGGACTTCGTGGCTAACGTGTGAGGCAATAGTTGAACATTAAAACACAATAACAAGGCTCTGACATATCACAGATACAACGTATTCCGAACTTCTGCAATCAGGGAAAGCACCTTCCGGTTGGTAACTATTCTTCTACGTCTGTTGAGCGAATTTACGAACAACAATAACAACAGGGTGCAATGCGCAATTTCACTCCCACAACCACAAGACACATTTCAAAACGCCCTCGATGTGCCTCGCGTGTTGAATACGAAGACCGTCATCCCTGACTGCGCAACATTCATTCCCGCTTCACGGACTCGACCATTGTCGCATTCTGCCAAGTCACCATACAAGCTCCTCAAGAACCACCCTGCTGTAGTCAAAGCCGGGAATGCGGCCAAGAGATCTTCTTTCAGGTACCAGAGTACCCCCTGTGCTCAACTTCCCGATATGCCTGGCTTTGAGTTTGCGAGCAGCTTTTGGGAGGATAAGAAGCCGGTGCACGCTCTTCTTGATGATGCGTATCGCCAGAACCGCATGTCGACGACTGCTGCTGTTCGGCATTTACATTCCCTTGGTATCCATGCCCCTGTCACGGGGCTTATTTGGGCAGATGGAGTTGTCCGCGCGCATGTTGATTGGTGTGAAGAATCAGAGGGAAAGACTGTATGTCGGTTGTTATTCTGGTTTGGATTTTCTTATGAAGTTATGGTATTGCAGGTCGTGATGTCTGCTCCGTATTGTGGTCCCCAAGGTCGATCATCAAACGACATGTTCTACGAGTGGAAACTTGATCGTCCAAGCGACATTCTGCAGGTTTACTTCCTTGTTCGGAATATTGACGAGTGGACCACTGGCAAATTCTCGGAATATATTGTCCGGGGTGTCAATCAAATGGTGGATAAGCTGTCCTCCAGCGAAAGGACATATAAACCCTGGAAATGGGTTGGGGACTTGGCACCTCCATTAAAGACCAACGCGTTGAAAGAGAATCACAATATTTCTGTTACCACAGTTGTGACTTCGGATGCGTCTCCCTCTCCACCTAAGCCCAAGAGCAGACGACGGAGACGCAGGTCTAGTAATTGACACCCTTGGGCTGCCATAGGTGATAATTTGCTTGTACTACATTGAGTGTTGTAATTCAAAACCTACACGTGTTATACTATGAAGTACATACAGATCTCAATTTCTATTTCCACACAGATGGAATTTTGGTGATAACATCTGCCCAGTGTGACAAGCGATTCTCCTCCCACCCCTCTATGTAAGAAAGGCCAGCATTAGCACGGCGTCCTTCCTCTACTTTGAGGCGTTTCTCAGCATCACACCAGAAGAAGACCCACGAGCCCATCCGCATATGACCGGAACTACGCTCGAAGTACCACTTGTTAATGGGATTGTTGTCACGACTCCGCCAAACAAGGTCTCGGCCTTCACCCTTGCCCTCCTTGCCCCCATTTGGGTTAATGGAGAACGGGTGGCCCAAACCATAAGATTCATCATGGAGGGCGACCCACAGGAAGTCAACTGTGCCGTCACCCTGGTGACTGGGTAATACAGCAAATTTATCGAGATATGAGATGGGTTCAGAGGAATCGGGCGAGGGCTCGTTGGTGACAATGGCGGCGCCGACATAATCTCCTGCAACCACGACAAAGTCGAGGTTCCTTTCTAGGCGCTTATAGAAAGCGTCAGCATTGAGGGTGCGTTTGAAGGAGGTCTCCAAGAGATGATTCATCTTTGCTTTGTCAACATCTGCAAGTCTGCGGATGACTTGTATTGGGAGACCGCGACGCAGAAGGGTAGGCGTGTCCCGGGTGAGCTTTCGGTTACCTTGGAGAAGTGCGTGAGGCAGGCTCGAGCTAACGGCGGGCTTGTTCGTGATGAGGTTGGCGATGAGGGAACTCGGTGAACGGTGAGATACCATGATGGCAGATGATGTAGGCGGCATGTACGCTAAGCAAGTACGTGCGAGGGATAAATTTGAAAGCGAAGAGTGCTTTCCCTTAGACCATAGTGGGTCGTAGGTATCGCGGATATAGTCATACTCAGAGGTGAGGTTGATGAGGAGATGAGGGAAACCTGTCCTGGCATAAGAAGGGACACCTCCTTCCCGACTGATAATCATCAGTCGCAGAGGAACGAGGTTGATGTCTTGAGAGTAGTCCGCATTAGGATTGCAAGGTTTTGAGTTCATGTCTTTGTCATCAAGTGCAGCGGCTTCGACCATGCCACGAGCAAGAGCGCCAATAACATCATTAGCATCTATCCGCACTGATCTGCAAAAGGAGTCCAAGGCGAAAGGAGGAAGAACGGGGATCTCCCCGGCGCGAAGAGCAGAACGGATGGCGACAAGGTCCGAGGGAAAGACATGTGCTTCAGGAGGAATAAAATCACGAGGTTCGTGGAGCTGGTCATCATCTGGTTTAGGACCTAGTCGGACAACGGTACCGAGAACGGGGCGCGCCTCAGCACCTTGTGCTTCTAATGCGGAGACAATTCGCATAATTTCTTCGATGATAGCGGAACGTTCGCCATCATCGCCTCTGGCCTGATCATTTTCGACAACGATGACGCTGACAAGTCCAAGCGTCTCGAGGTAGACCATGCCCCTGGCGATGCTATCGAGCTGCTTATTTGTGAACGGACCCTGTAGTTTTACGAGAGCAGTGCGACGGTAGACAGGATTCAAGATAGAAGACAATATGGGGCTCGGGCTGGGCTTAACCTGTTCAGGTTGTTTATTGATAGATATATCTGGGGCTTCTTTTGGAAATGATGGCGTCGAATCATTGAGAATAGCGGGCGGGAAGACGGAGCCGGCATGTTCCGGGACTGGTGGACGAACGCCAAAATTCGCGAGGTAAGATTTAGTATCCCGCAGGGATGGATTTGCCCTCAGGAGGGAGAGAATAAAGTCCTGCTGGAAGGTTATCCCGTCGTTTGAAAATCAATTAAGACATGCACATACATTATCTGACGGGTCGAGATCATCGACCTCGACAGTGGGTGAAGGTTGACGAAGACTTCGAATAGTCTACAAATCAGGAGTGAATACATCCGCTCTGTTGAATTAAGCTATACGCACGGCGTAAAAGGCCCTGAAGGTCTGAGTTCGACGTGCTTTCAAGGCTGAAGCTGCAATGGGAGACAAGATACGAGGGCCATGGAGGACAGAATGTGAAAGCATTATGATGATGACTCAACTGGGGATGTGCGATTTTAAGTAGCAGATAAAATGACATTTAGGAAACCCTGTACATAAGATCAGAGGAAATCTATGAAAGGAACGCGCTGGCAAGCAGCCATGGTCAAACAAAGCGTCAATAGTTGGCCAAGTCCACGCAGTCATAGGATAAGCGTCTGGCAAAACTTTCTCGACTGTATCCAGATCTTTCTAAATTAGGAAATTATAAATAATCCATTCGTTTGGTCGGAGGTTGCTCAAACGTTGCTTACAGGTAATACTAACTTGCCACTTCATTTCTACCATCCAATCGGTCTTGAGCAAAACAGACGCATCATGAGACCGAGGCTAAGCCCATTCATGACACTCCCAACTGCAAAAATTGCGCAAATTCGGTGTCAGCGCCTCAGGAACGTTACGTGCTAACGAAAGTGATAACGGATCTCTGGCATATCCTTTATTCACGTAGCGCCACATACAGGAAGGACACCAATCATAATATCTCCATTGACAATACATAGCTACGATGGCGCCCTTGCCAGGCCATGGTCAACATCCAGTGCATGAAGTACTACTTACGATGAGTAACTAGGTAAAATTATGACGTGCTAGCACGGATCTCATCTTATCATACGGCCATCAGTTATTATGTATTATCAAAAGTACCGACATGAAAGAATACTCGTTACAACATGGCCCGGGATTACAAGAAGAGGTAATCCTTGTTATGCTAACATCCTGTAACGTGCCACCGCCGAATGCTAGAAGAATCTACACTTGGAACAGAAGCTGTTTGATAGCATCCGTGGACCTATAAGTGGGACTGCCAGTATGTGCAGATGTCACTTGGCAGTTCAATCCATGGTATGACAAAAGTACGTAAACTCCACCGCAGCACCGCTACGATGGGCCTTAAATTTCCTGAAACACGGTCCTAGATGACGACGTTTCGAATACGAAGTTTCTGGAAGGTGCTATGCCCATTCACGTAAGCCTCAAGGAGCCTGCGAACATGCTACGCAAACCAACCCACCAACCCCCACCTGCTCGCTTAGGGTTGATTGCCCCGCTTCATCGCTACGTAGGCTCCCAGCTGTAGGAAGCTTTGCAAATAAAGTGCGGCACTCCGCGCCAGATACTATTTTTTTTTTCAATATTATCACTGGTTGCACCAACGGACCGAGATCCTCGGCTGTCCAGAACATTCGCATTTCTTGACTCGTTTTGGCTTATATCACTTGAACATATGGTATTTGAAGTTGGTTGGTTGTTGTGCAATTGGAAATGTAGGGTCCAGGTAGGCTCGACGTGTGGCCTTTTTAATTATCTTTTGAAAATCGCAATGGTCTCTTTCTTCGGATCTGGAGATCTGCACTGCTCAAAAAGTGAGAATGCGAAGGTGCCGGTGACTAGACTGCAGGTGGAGGCACGCTGTTAGAGAAGCGTTCGTTACGGTAAGCGTGTGGTATGCTTACATCCACCAAAATGAGGCTGTCTTCACTGCACATAGCAGCAGCAAAAAATGGTTCTGGAGAAGAACGTGGAGGTAGGGTGCGCTTGACGACTCGGTATGGTAGACTCGTGTGGATTTCGTCTGCAAACACTTTGCGAATCACCGTCGTATCATGTACATGATGGCTAATACCACCATGAACTTTGGCATCTCGCTTCATTGCGAGTTGGTTGAAATCTCGTATCTCCAAAGTCTGCGGAGATATGTGGGTCGGCTCAACAAGAGACGCGAATTTGGTCCCGAATACGTAACACACCCAGGGAGAAGGGTGTGACAGAGACTGCATCAAGCGTGTGCCTATGGGGCCCCACTTATCCCATTCGATTTCATGGGAGCGAACCTCCGTAGGAAGGGCCTCAATATGGGATAGCAAAGTTTTGGCTGGAACGAACATATCAAAAGAGGCGATACGGCCATTATTCACCAACGAGACTGTCATGATGAAGAGCCTGTCCCCAGGCGCAGTTGAGAAAGGTAACTGAACCTCTGGATTAGGCTGCCAGACAGGCGACGGATCAGCGCGGATTGAAAAGGTCAGCAGGCTGGTCCAGAAATCAAATTTGGGCCACAGAAACGCGCAAAAATAGTCTGCTCCAAGGTCCAACCTTTCGCTAGATGGTTGGCTTATATCAAACACGTAGAGGCGGGCCTCTATGTTTATAGCTTCGGAGTCCAAGACGCTGCCTACTAGCAAAAAGCGGCTGCTGAGGAACGTGAATGTCGCAATCTCGGAACTAGAGCGTGCCTAAGAATGACGGTCAGAGAGTAGTTCCATAGAGCCTTGAACAATTACCAAAATAACTTTGCCCGTTGTCCAGTCCCATATGGTAAGTTCGCTGTCTGCATCTTCGGGGTGTGAGATTAATATACCCAGAAGATTATCGCACACTTGTAGTGTGTATGTTGCTCGGACGTTCTGCAAATCGGGGTCATGAACGACTCGGAGAGTCGCCGGTTGAGGCGCTAATCGGTGCCTGTCTCCTGTGGTGAGGGAATGTAAATGGATCCGAATGCTACGGGTAGTAATGTCGGTACTAGGGCTGTAGATGTGTCAGGTTTGATAATTATACAGCAGTGAGGCAACATACAGCGAGGGCTCCTCAACGAGCACTAGAAGATCTTGCGCAGGATCCATGGTAAAGTCTCGAACATGTATGTCCAGTGCCACACCCCAAGTTTTTTCTTCGATTTTTCTATACTTTGATGGAAGCTGACGGAAGTGAAGGACATTTGGCATGCTAGATTGGGCAAAAACATTGCCGTATAACTCCCAGATGTGTCCATCCGTCATCGGTATGTCCTGCGATTCTACCCATCTCAGAGACTCCCATGCAGCATTGCGCTCCTTGAGAAGTGCAAGTCGATCTGAGGTGGCAAATGGGCTTGGAGGGCCATCCACCATTCCAGACACAGCAAGCTCGATTTCATATTGAGCTCTTTCTCCTTCTGCTATTGATCGGAAGAACTTGCAAACCTGTATAACATGAGTGCGGTCGATTTTCAGGAATATTATTGTGCGCACCCCCCGGCAAACCAATGTCGTTCTCCAGTCCAGTAAAGCAAAGATCTTGAGAATGAGTTCCACAGGCAGCGACGTCAACATCAGATCTTCCTTGTCCATAAGCATCGTGATTACTCAGTTTAATATTATGGTGTGGTAACGTAACCGCAGTTCGGCAGTTTCAAGTCGGATATGCCCCATACACGTGACCTACAGCGGTTCTTGTTCTCTTCTCATTCGACTAGTTATCAGACATATCTTCTCAGGTTGCTGTGGTAATGACCACCGCCCATAGGACAAGATTGCCCACCAAGGTATGCGTTTGTGTTATTACTGTGAATTTTTATAACATTTACCCCGATCCATAAAGTTCTACCAGGAGGATATCGTGCGCCGCATCGGCTCGCCAAATGTGTATGGAATTGTACTTGTGAGTATGCACCCGCTGGACTCCATACATTACTCATGGAATTAACAGAGATGCTGGCACGATGCCGAGGATATCCCACCACTCCCAAGTCCATTTACCGACCCCTTAATGAGATCCCTAGATCGTGGCGAGATCGGGGTCTCATTCTTCCCAGGCGGTGTTCGTGACATCGTCCCGGAGTCTGACTATGAGCTTGTAGATAGGACATTCCAGTCAGGGGATTATTGCAAGCGTAGCGTTGATGACGTTCGTTCGGGCGTGGTTACCAGTATTGAGGCACAAGCACGGCTTGTGCACGCAATCAGTGGAGTGCAAGTAGAAGGTTGGAGAGATATGAAGGAGGTCAGACGTGCTACCGACGTTGACGGTGGAGATTATGTGATCTATGATGACTGGATTGGACAGGTGCGCTTCAATGTCTCGCAAGTCGAAATGACATGCTGAGTTTCCGCATGAAGGTCATAGAGGTTTGTGCAATGATTATGATACAGAGAAATGACGATTGATGATCCCCATAGCTATTCGACGAACTACTTGTCTCTGCATCTGGCGCCTTTGTCCGCTTGCCTGAAATTAGCTCTCGTCTGACAATCGGCGACAAGGGGCCGGTAAGTTCCACCTGGCTGTCCACTGTTCTGACCACTCACCTCGTTTAGGACATTCTCCCGAACCCCGAGGTACTTAATGGGCTAGTGAATTATCCTAAAGGAGCCCCACTACCTACCCCGGATGATACTGTCATAGATATGAAGCGTACGATACTAGCCATCTGCTGGCTGGCGGTAAATCAAAGTGTAGGTCTCATTATCTCTTCCGGTCTATCACAATCTTAGTGCATTATGTAGTTGGAGCCTAGTGTCGCCCAACTCAAACAACGACCAGCACGTTTCTGGTCTGGCGAAGATTTGACCAAATTGACGGTCATTAGGATGCGTTTGGATGATGTACGTGTCGGGGATAAGGTTGTATTGGGGAAGGATGTAGGTGTGCCTGTCACAAGATACGGTGTCGAGTCAGAACCAAATGGCGCAATGACGATTAAGACCCTTTGCGTGAAGGAGACGAAAACAGTTGTCAATGTTCTTTGGCAAGATGGATTGCAAGAGAGCCTCCCTTCCACGGAGCTGATTCCATACCTCAATCCGGATGAATATGACTGCTGGTAAGGTTTTTTCACTGCGTTCGGTATGACATTGACTAACACACGGTTCCTTAGGCCAGGCGACCACGTCTTATGGAAATTCGAGCATGAAGAGCACGCAGCCGTTGTTCAATCGGTCAATTCTACTGACCGAGTTGCGGTCATTCGTCTCACGCATACTGGCAAGATTGAAACTGTTTCTGTTCTTGAGCTCGATCCCAATGGGGTCAGTGATTGGGCGGCAGGCACTCCGCATACTCATCTCGGTATGCGTCGTGGTGACAAGGTATTCATCCACCGTGAGGGCACCTCAAATGGTTTTGAAACCCCCCGAGTTCCGAGGATCGGCGAGATCGAGGAGTGGGTGAGAGAGGTGCCAGTTAAGCCTAACGGAGAATTCAGCGGTTGGAGGCGAACGATGGCAGATATGGGGACGAAAATAGCGTCCGAACGAAAAGAAAACCCCACCGTTTTCCGTGTCAAGCATCCAACACGGGATGATGCATCCCTGTCATGGTTTGGAGAGGTCACTGGAGTGAGTTCCCTGCCGAATGGCACGATTTGCTTCTGACACCACTTTGAAGCTTCGTCTTGACGGAACAATTAATATCACCCATCCGAATGGATCTACGGCTATCTACCCTCTCACACGGCTGACAAAGCTTTACGATAGTCTTGAGCAATTTGAAGACGATGGCTGGGAGGGTGAAGACGGATCCGATCAAGGCTCTCACATTGATAACGCCTTCTGGCATCTAAATCCAGATGGCACATGGCGCTACGACCATGACGATTCAGAATGGGAAGACGAAGATAGTGATGAGGATGACGGTGCAATGGACGTGGACACCTGGGCCGACGAAATTGATATCCCATTGGGCAGTAGCATCTCAAGTTCTCTGATACTGCGCGATGTGACACCAGACGTGATTGATTCGGTCTCACCATTCCCAGTCTCGTCGTCCAACACATCGCCAGATAGTACCCAAGAGATCATTGTTCAGGAAGATGCCGATGCCGATTCTCCATGGAAGAAGTTCGAGGTTCTCCCAGGTGCACCCCATGACCATGCATTTTATTCGTCTGTGTCGAATCAGCCGTCAAAGAATTTCCTCGCACGTTTGACAAAAGAGTACCGTGCGCTCTCAACCAGCCTACCAGGTCTGTATTGTCAATCGTTCCTCATATTTTCTTTACATACTAATCAAAACAGATTCAATTCTCGTCCGTGCGTACGAGGATCGCACAGATCTATTGAGATGCCTCATCATTGGACCGGAGAATACACCCTATGAAGACGCACCATTTGTAATAGATTGGATGCTTGACTCAAACTTCCCTCAAAGTCCACCGATCGCTCACTTCTTGAGCTGGACAAACGGCAATGGTCGCGTTAATCCGTGAGTGATGACAAATGATAGTGTTGTTCTTTGCTAATCGAGACTCAGAAACTTATATGAAGAGGGCAAAGTTTGTTTGTCTATCCTCGGGACATGGAGTGGTGATCGCACGGAAACATGGAGCGCGGCAAGATCTTCACTTCTCCAGGCCTTTGTATCTATACAGGGCCTGGTATTGGTGAAAGAGCCGTAGGTTTCTGAACCCTTTCTTCTTTTAAAAAGCTCGCTGAGTACCTTACAGATGGTTCTGTGAACCTGCGTATGAGAAATTGAGGGGTACCGAGGAAGGCATGGTTAACAGGTGGCGTCCACACTCATTTCCTTGCGTCTACCCGTGACTCACTCAATCACATTATGTTAGCCGTCTTTACAGTGAGAAGGCATATGTCCTATCCCGTGGATTCGTTCGCCGCGCCTTGGAGATTCCTCTCGGTGGACTAGAAGCAGAGATCAACTGGCTGTACAATACCCAAGGCAGACTATCCAAAGTCCTAGACGACTCCCGAGCACTAATCCAGAAGAGCCAGTCGGGCTCAGAAAATGCAGAGAAAGATGAAAATCTTGCAGTGCCCCGCCTGACTGCAGGCGGTATCATTATGCTGGAACGAACACTGTCCAAACTGCAAGCGCTTCTTGACCGGATGTAGGATTTTATCTCTTTAATGTCTTCAACTTGTCTTATAACGCATTGGATATTCAAACCCGTAATTAATAGCAAGTGATATGAATGAAATCAGGTTACACCCAATCTTCTTATCTTAACACCTTTGATTATTCCAACTAACCACCACAGAGATATAATATACCCTGAACATAAGTGCAGATGATATGCGGTCCTCTTCGGAGGACTCGAACAGTATGGGATGACAGACAAGTACGTAAAGAAATGTCCACGGGACCCCGGAGATGTACAAGAACGAATGAGATCCTGGAAATGACAGACAACAAGCTGGAGGATGCCGGTTCGACGGTATCAAGGTCCACAGGAACAACAACAATAAAAAGAGGGCAACCGAATAAGTATATATACTGTTAGCACCCGGTCGTGAGGTTGTTTTTGGGAAAGGGTTGTTTAAAGTCATTCGTCCAAGTTGTCAGGTTCGGATTTGTGTATGCCTCAATATACCTGAACGTAAGGGTATGAGTGACTAAGTCAGTATCAGTGAAAGTGTAACGCGCACTCATTGATATATGCAGCCGTCGGGTAATCCTTAGGGTTACAGCCGATGTTGATAGAGCCTTGAGGTTGGTAGACACGAATCCAGTCTATCCGCATGGTAGCTGGAAAAATCAGGTTCGTGAAGTCGACCGTTTGGAAGTTCTCAGAGATGCCCAAGTTGGTGATAAGGTACTACGAAGAGCATGAGCTAAAGAACAACCCAATAATGATGTTTTTACCATTGGCTCCTGGGGGATTGGTCTGTCTGAAATTTCAGTCACAGGATCAGCTACCAAGGCGCCAGCATCAAGGGTCCACCCAACAACATCATTTGTGATCCAACTGATGTACTGCGTAAAGACAGCGTCAAAAATAACTATCGGAAAAACGTGGGTTTCACTTACGGCTCCGTCGGCTGAGTAGCCTGATAACGGTGTTAACTCGTGCAAAACACTTGAAAAGAAAAAATAAATACCTGGCTTATACTGATATCCATATGTTGAAAAGCAGCCAGTGACTTGTGTGTAGCAATTCTGGTCTAGAATCTGGTTGGCGTCTGAACAGTTACAAGAAATCTCTGACTTACTTGTATTCGTGACACCAGACGTGGACTGCTGATAAACACCACCAAGGTACGAATTGAGTTGGGTGACATCTGCGTTGGGAATATTGTAATTTTTCGACGTGTTGGACCATTGGTACGCATTGTTCATAGGCTGTGTGTATTGTGAGTCAGGACACTTGAAAAAGACCGTTCACGTACAGCCCACTGTGCAGATTGAGAAACTTGGCCTTCGACGGTGACCTACAGTTGTTGAGAAGCCTATCAGAATCAAAATAAATGACCACACCTGTGCTTCGAAAACATCAATTTCTGGTGCAGACCGACCAACGTATGTTCCATCCGAGTGCACAGGTCCCGGATGGGATTCTCCTTTGCAAGTACACCTTGACAAACGCTGGCCAGGGAGATACGAGAGCGCGGTGTTGTCATACGGGTTGCCAGTAGCAGCAGCAGCTGGTGCGCCACCGATCGTCTGGTTGGGGGCTGTACCGACATCGCAAGCATCGTAAGAGTAAGGCCACTGTCACACTGGTCAGCAATTGAATTTTGAGCCTGAGAAAGGGGAGCCTACCATCCCGTCGAGGCTCGCGCCGTATCCGACTCGTCCTGTGGGTTGTCAGATGATGGTGCCCTCAAGATACGACGCTACTAACCGAGATTCCCCATCGACCACACTGAGATCATGATCATGTTAGTACACTCGCAAGTACGAGCGGGTTCATTTCGTACCTGCTGGCCACAGACCTAGTTGACGGAAGTAAAGGATCGGTAAAATAGCAAACAGACAACATGACATTGTACGCACCACTGACGTTGTTTGTGCCTGGTAAACTCACTGATGCCAGAACCATACCACCTGTGAAACAGAACTTATTCCAAGTGGAAATCAATCCACTTGTGAAACTCAAGTTGTTCATTTCCCTTTCAGATAAGGTGATTTCCAACGAGCCATTTCTGGTCGTGACCTGATCAGGGTAATACCATTCAAGATCATTGGTCTAATAACAAATTATATTTCAGCTTAAGTCTATACCTGCGGAAGCATGTGATTTACCTGCCAATAATGAAGATTTACGGCCTCCCAATATGGATCATCTCCAGGCCAGAAGGTCCGGCCTTCTACTTCAAACTCATCGCTGAAAACTAATTGCCATTGCGAGGAATCTGCAAAGGAAGTGTAGGTATGGGCGGATGATGGGGTATCCACGTCAATAAGACCATAATTATTTGTCATGGTGGGGATCTTTGCGGTGATAATAGGTATTCGTAACTTGATGAGAAGTTGTGAAAAACTTGCCTGTCCGCTCGCATTAATTCCACCAATGTTGAATCCGCCCTCGTTTGAAAGAGCCTGCTTTGTAAAATAGGATATCATAGGGTACCCAGCACTGAAGAGTATGTCAATCTCAGGGACTAGGCTGATATGGATGACATGGACGTACAATAAGGTAACCATTCCAACAGCAAGAAAAATAAGGCAGCCAAGGTTGGTTAAACCTCTGTAAGTGAAGACAGAACCGCCACGGTCATTTTGGCGGTCTCGACGAGGATCTGGATTATGAAGCTCGTCATCTGGTTCTTCGAGGTTCATGGCAAGAGTAGCACCCCATGAGGAGGGATCGGGAGAGAGGGAGAACTATAGTAAATATTGCGTTAGAGATCGATAAGACGTAGCTAGATTTGTAAAAGGGCGTGTATTAGTGTATACATACCTTCTCAGATATTGACTGTTCTTGGAGAGACACTGACCGTCCAGCACTGCTGTAAGGTGACTCGCTCTGGAAAGGAAGTTCAGAACATATTACGTGAAGGTTTTCATATGAAGTTGACGACGAACAATGGTGCTATAGCTTTGCATACTTCTCAAGGACTGGGGGGCTCGAGCAAACGCGGCCTGCACGACCTGGGAGCCTCCTCCAGATTGGAGAAGAGTTGCTGTTGAAGGAGCATTGGAAGGAGTTTGAGAATAAAAACGCCTTTGGCCATCAGAAGCCATCTAAAGGCAAAACGATTGGATTGAATATAAAGAGCGGTAAGGATTGCGTTTGAGGGGGACTACTAAGTGATACAGATGGAGATTTGAATTTTGCAGCGGGAGGGCAGGTGGGGATCAAAAGAGACAAAACCGAAATCTTAATTTGTCGTGGGAAGTAATCGGCTCCGCCAATAGGGGATATTGTTTAAAAATAAAAGTCTGATGGTTCACAAAACGGCATATTTCCCCATGGCTAGTTGTACAGATACCGTGGAAGTCTTACGATAGTTGTCCGATGCCAGCACCTTCCAACAAACCAAGTAGGCCACCACGACCTCCTAGCGACCCAATTTTGCCAAGTTCATCAGCAGCTCTTTCCACTCGACGTAAACCAGTTCGCTCCCCGCCTTCTCCCCCAATCTCCATTCCCTTTGCTGCCGCCTCCTCATCAATTTTTTGTAACCTGCTCACAACCCCCAGGTTTGCTCGTTCCAAAGCTGCTCGTCCCAGTCCTTCAGTCGTCACATACGGATAATCAGGCTCGAGCTTTTCTAGCAGCTCCGATTTTTTTGCCCGGTAATTGTTCCGTGTCGTGCTTGGCGGATGTGAAAGTAGAATATGCGTAGTGACAGGTTGTGGAGCCTCGGAATTTGTAGCCTGAGGTGGTTGATATGTATATTCAGTTTTGTCTAGCCACTTGTCTAGTGCAATGACAGCGTCCTTGGATTTCTTCACCTTGTCATGCTTCGACGGTCGACCTTTCTTCTTGGCTGCATTTGAAGTAGCATAGGCTACCTGTTCGTACCCATCCGTGGTGTCTGAGACAAATTTTTCCCTTGGCAATTCCCGCGGACTAAGCGGATACAAATTAGACGGGGGGAGTATGTGAAAGAACTGAGCTTTTTGCAAGGCGGAAAGTACATATATTATGTGGGGTCTTAAGGGGCGCAGGAAATCTGTTTCGAGTACGTCAGGGAGTTTCAGTAAAGACTGATACATGTCTGAGACCTAGTGAGTTATCCAATCTCAGAACACAAGAGCGGCTTACCGATTGTCATGGGAAGATGGGCGAGAGCATACAATGGTGGAGCCGAAGTTGTTGGTTGAGTCGCAAAGAATGTATAAAGGCCAAATAGAGCGGCAGCTCTAGTAAGAGGATACTCGGATTCCGCTAACCGTTCTGTATACGACGATGAGGACCTGCTCAGTTGGTGCATCATGATCCTACCTGAGAAGAGTTGCATTGTGACTTTAAGAAAAGCATCGCGAGATCTGTCATCAAAGACCTTGAAATGCAACCACGTCCATCCTTGATTGTTCCAGATATCCTTGAATAACATAAAAGGCTGAAGAGGGGGAGACCTAGCATATCGCTCGGCTGTAGACACGAATAAGGTGGTCAATGTCTTCCCGAGCAGGGTCCACAAACAAGGAGCATGTGAAATATGTGGGCTGTAGGACCACTTGACCTCTGGGCGTTGTGTGTGTCGGAGCCAGTGACATTGTCCTCTCAAGAGTCAAACCATGTCAAAGACCGCAGAGGAGCAAATTTCCATTTTTGTCAGTTTATAAACAACGCCAATTTCATCTAGCACAACGCACTCCTCCAGCTATACGGCTTAAACTCAGATGGCACCTCTCTTTCGTCACACTAGCAGTACAATCTGCTTTTTCTGTAGGTCTGCCATAAAGCCTGCGCCTCCAGATCAACGGTCTTTCCGCTGCCCGCACTGTGACTGTTGGAACCGCTATGACACGAACGGCGAAATCATGTCAGATGAACCTGCCATGCACGATGAATCCCTGAATTCAAAGTCTTTTGCAAAGCGAGGTAAGCTTCAAATTTATCGTTGTTCTTCGCACTCTAATTTATCAGTAGCCTCTCCCAGCAAGGACCGCCTGCCATCCATGTACGGAACCGGTCAGTTTTGTCATACATGCCAAACAAACCAAATGCTCTTGGTCAACCTTCTCTCAAACTACCTACCACCACCACATGTGGGAACCGCCCTTTTACACGCGTTTTATCATACTGAGCCTCATGAACAGCATCCGGACTATGCGCAGCGTTTGGAGAAACTTCCGGAATATCGTGAATCATTGCACGTCCGATATCCTCCGGTGTGTGCCAACTGTATGCCTGCTGTCGAAGAGGAGATCCGGAAGAAGGATCATATGGCTCGGACGAAGGCACTGGGCGGATGGTTAAATGACAGCAGAGGCAAGGAGAAGCAGAGACAAGTTTCGGGATCCAGCAGGGAAAGAGAAAAACTTCACGCTCATTTGTTTCTGTGGAGACTAAGAGGGTTTCTATGGTTTATGACGTTAGCGGTAGCCGTTGTCGTTCACTCATCTGGTGCGCCAACACATTCTCACAGTTCTAGTCTCACCATTGTATCTGATTCTCATGTCGCAGTTGTGTTAAAACTACATTTCCCTGATGTACTAGGCCATGTGCGGCAGGTTCTTCCTCTTATCGCTCTATGTAGTCTATTTTGGACTGCTTGGGACCCGACATACTACTCCTTCCGGAAGGCACGAATACAAGGTCGTGATCTCCGCGTTCGTGGCAAGAAACATTATATTGTCAGTCCTTATGGTAATAAGAGTTTAATTTACTCACGCACCACTAGATTCTGCAAATGACCGCATGGTTCTCCAGATTGCTATCATCTATTCTTCTCGCGCTATCATTGCACTGGCCTTCTCGGGACTACATGCATCTTTCGCAATATCCGGCATCATCCCGAACGCACTACTATTGTCTAATATCACTCATCGTCGAAGTACTCGTAAGTGCAATTTCACCTTCTCCCCTTCTTTCATATTCACGTGCCCCATACGCTTAGATCTGTGCTACCTCATTCGTTGCGCTGCGCGTACAGAAACCTCCGCCAATTCGCTTAATTGATACTTCTAGCCACCAGCATCTAACAGCCTCTGCTCAGCCCACACCTGAGTTTTCCCCTCGTCCATCACCCGCACCCCATGCACGAACCGCTAGCGAACCAGACCTCCTCGCATCCCTCTCACTCTCATCAAATCCCGTAATATCTCCTAGTAACCCGATATTCGGCCTTCCTTCTCTCATGGCGTCCAACTCGACACACGCGGGCTCTCAAAACATGGATGAAGACGAGGATGACGATGCTATGGACTGGACCCCTACGATTCCTTCGCCCGCAAAGGCGAGGAAGATCCTCAATGACGATGATGACGGTTCGTGGGTCAGGCCACAGCGCTTCTTCCCTCCAGAACGGCCGACGGGCCTGGAGTCCTTGTTCGCAAGTACCAAATTGGATGACAGAGATCAAAGGCCTTCGTCTGCTGCACATCCCACTCATACACCGACTGCCCTACACTTTGTGATGCGCTGGTGGTGGGCAGGTGCCACGTTGATCCTCGCCCCTCTTGCGGCTTTAGGGTTCAATTTCTGGCAAGGAATGCAAACGACACGAGAGAAATTAACCTAACTCCAACCAAGTTGTGTAGATTACAGTATATTCATTTGTGACCTGCACAAACCACATATTTCATTCAGACAAATGAGTACCCGACCGTGCAAGCGAACCAACCGTCCTAATTGGCCAGTAATGCATAATATCAAGAACACAAGAATAGCAACGGAAGGAATAAGTACGGTGGGAAAAGAATGGAAATGCAATGACTTAGGGTATAGACGCGAGGCATGTAAGCATAACATTTGTCGTCTAGATCTGCATACGTAGACGAGAATGAGGCGAATGCATGGTTCAGCAAGCGGATATTATTGATTGATGACAGGATAAAAAGGGGAGCATTGCAGGAATTGAATGCATATCCACTCTACGAGGAATGATGAAGAAATGTTATTCTCCGCGCCTTTTCTCCTGGCTCAGTATCCGTGCGTGGCATACCCGCCATGGTGAAGCGGAACGCCATACTGGTCAGACTGATAAGTCGGACCACGCGAGAGCTCCTGCATCATGGGCTGAGGACTGGGACCACGCGCAAGGTCAGCATAACCACCAACAGGTGCGAGATTGGCAGGCCCTGCGGTGAAATCATGGTCAGGAATTGGGTTGAGTGCCGTTGCACCGATGCCAGCGTGGCCAGAGCCAGAGTGGAACGACGATGCGGTGGAGTTACGGCGGTTCAGACCGGGAATACCATTGTTGTCATCGTCGTTGCTCGGCTGCCAGTCAATAGGCTGCATGCGGTCATCGAAGCTGGAGGATTTGCCAAACTTCCACTTGCGAATGATGGTCCAAATGATGATGGAACCACCAACACTTGTAGCAATGACAATAAGGACGATGAGGGCAGTGTGCGTAATACCGGCAGAAGAAGAGGACAAGGAAGATGGTGTAGCACTTGCACTTGAAGAGGCGGTGTTGGTGACGAGTACCACTGATTGGGAGGTGGGGGAGCCCGCCTGTACAGGTGTAGCATCAACCGCAGTAGGACTAGTTTGAGCACTTTGGATAGTTGGTGGTGTTAACGATGTTGATTGAGTGCTCGTTGGGGAAGTAGAGGATGAAGAAGATGTCGACGAAGAAGTCAAGCTCGTCGTCGCCGTCGTCGGTAAAACTGGACTAACGGAGCTTTGCACTGTGCCAGCGGATGTCTATCGACCAGTTTCAGCTGTTGCTTATCGAAAGTTAATAGGATAAAACTCACTGCTGCGGCAGAAGACGAAGAGGATGACGGGGACACAGAAGTTACGGGTGTGCTATCAGCTGTAGTTGCCGTTGGCGTGAGCTGCGTTGCCGCAGCACTGGTTGCAACTGAAGGATTAGCTCCTGCCCCAATGACAGGCTGGGGACTGAAACCACCAATCTGGGGAGCTGGCGCTCGTTTCTTGAGGAAGCGATTGTGGCTGACTTGGTGATTCTGGTCGAATACTTTTGCGTCCGAGGCAATGACCAAGGAAAGAACGAGTGCGGTGTAGAAAAGAAGAGAAAGTTTGGGCATCTTCACTAGATTTTGTCGCGTACGTGGCGTGTTTGAAAAGAAAAACTTGAAGCCTAAACTAAACCTTGGTGACTAGAGAATGTGATTACAAGTAACGAGCGAATAGATGGACCAGCCGTCGATACAGAACAGTCAACGTCGTGGTTTGAACAATTGAAACAAGTCAACAAAATGGAACCACTTTACAGGCGCTAGAAGGTACTCACTCGGTGAGGTAACGGTTCTCTATGCGATTCAGGATCACGTCGTTCCAAACAGAAAAGACAGATGCGAAAAGGAGCGTCGTTGTTTAAGCGTAAAGGAGTGAAATCTTGTGGTACGGCAGACAGAAAGACAGAACGTGTTTGGGCTGTCAAGGAAACCAATAACTGATATCGTCAGCCGCCCACGCAGCCTATAAGCATCCGAAACTCAATCATTTGTAAACTGTGGTATAACTACAACACACGTTCTCAATCGTAAATTATCAGTGCTCCGAAAGCACAACGGAAGGAACAATACGTAGGTTAATCAGTGAAGCTCCGTACGTAAGGTGAAACAACCAGCAACTCAAGAAAAGTCCGATCTTGTTTGCGAATATCCATCATCGCATAACAACGAAAGCGTCCGAGGAAAATGTAAGCTAAGAAGGGCTTGTCAATGACCACTGGCTCAGAGCTACGGAGCCGGGGGTGGTGTATGAACTCGATGACATTCCTGGCCATTGTGGGTTAATGAGCACCTCCAACGTGTACGAGCCAGCAGGTAGACTGATCACCAGGACAGTTACACCGTCATTAGGCTGATCAGGTTGTGGGGGAGTGGGATCAGTAGCGAACCGAACAGCATTCATGGTGGTGAACGCCGCGCCAGATGGAGGATTGAGCAGGTGAACAGTGGTGGTCGCAGAACCGATGGCAAGTGTGGCGGTGAAGCCATCTGAACTGATGGAAATAGTTGCGTTGGTGTGTGCTCGCCACATAATGGGGGCTGATGCGTTGATCTCATCCTGGATGAGTACCTGCTTGCGTCCATTGATCAAGTGAACACCGCGGGAGAACGAATTACTGCGAGTGATCATTAGTGCAAATTCCATATACAAGCATCAGCAAACATACACGTTGAAATATGCAGACGCCAGGTCCGCAATGAAGTACGCGCTGGAGTCACCAGGAACATTCATCACAGTACTGGACCCTTGAACTGTACCTGAGCTGTCATACGTGACAGTCGGTGCAGCGGCGACGTTTTGGTTCTCCTGGTTGACTAAAATGGTGTTCTGGCCCTCCGTCATTTTGCGGTAGTACAACCATCGCTGACTGGCCTGAGAGTCATTGCTGAAGTAGCCTATTGAATTGTAGTCCCCAGACCCAAGCTCTCCAAACCAACGAACACCAAGAGCATCGACGACAAAGTCGCCGCAATCAAGGTCGTTGTGCGTCTGGTGCCCCTGCAGAGTGCCTGCTTTAACGGCAACATAAAGAGCGTTCTCATCTGTCCAGCTAGATCGCATGGAGGCCCATTGATCAGTGCTGTTATCAAAGAAGTGGTCAAGTGCTAGACCATCCCAGAAGGCACCGGTAACAGCAGGGTTGTACCAGAACATGCTCCATGGTTCAGCAGCATCGAACTGATCACGTTGGAAAAGCTGGTACTGCGGCATGTTATACTGCTGGCCGTAGAACATCATGGCGTTGGCAGTGGTGGAATACTTGTTTGGACCACAATCACCGTAGTTGAAAAGAGAACCGGGGCCGGACACATACATGTGGTATTGGCCGGTCAACTTGAAGTCAGGATTGACGGATAGAAGATCGTATGAAGAACCAGTAGCAGTCAACAATGAAGATGACAACTCGGCATGAGCCGTAGTACCGAAGTACCAGTAGTTGGCAGTCTCAGACCATGTACCGTCGCTCGAAGGAGCCAGCGCACAGTTCTTGAGGGCATTGGGGACGGTCAAGGCAAGAAGTTGCGCAGCGATACCTGTGGTGTCATCACCAAGGATAGCAAGTGCACCCATGGTAAGACCATTGTTACAAACACAGTTCCAGTTGCCCTCGGTGTTGGTGTTCCACCAGCCGTAAGCTTCCGGGTCGTTGGTACTGTAAGCGATAACCCCGTTACTAAGGCCATACGTGATCATGGTGGACATGATCGAGCTGAGCTGAGCAGGTGTCCATGCATCATATAGCCAGTCATAAGCGATAGCATAGGCTGCAGTGAGCTCAGCAGTGTCGAGGAAGTGAGTTGGGTTCCATTTCGTGGAATTGTCAGGGCCCCAACCGCCAGTTAGATTACCAGCTGCATTCTATAATCACGGAGCGTTGGACATCAAGCTACCTCAAAACAGGCTGGGAAACATACCTGCAACTCGACGTAGGTACGATCCAACCACTTCGTGTCATTGGTTAAGCGGTATGCGTAAGAGAATGCTTTGACACGTTGCTTAATTTCACGAGCAGGATCCAAAATACCATTACCACCATCTAAGTAATATGCGACGGCAGGCAGGGCCATGTATTGCGTTGCATTGCTGAAAATGGTGTTATTCCAACTGGAAAGATAGGGATCATTTTTGATGAGGTTGGGAAGGGAATCCCACATATATGCAGGAGCGATGAGGCGAGGCCTGTCAGAACGAACTTGGGTTGGGCTGGGGTTAGATGGTTGGAAAGGATCTTGCGGCCAGGCAAGATTAGTGTTGGTGGTGGAGACGAATGTAGGAGTAGTGAACGCGGCAGTGTTGGTCTACGAGATTTAAGCAATGAACACCTTGACGACGACGGAGCAATAAAACACGACTCACAGTCATTGGGTATATGGGTACTAAGTACTGGCTGTCTGTTGCTGTGGCGAAAAGACCAATATCATTTTTTGCACCGATGGCTGAGGTAGCAGCAGCGCTTGCCGCCGCCGAGCTCGAATTCGAGGAGTTCTTGCTCGCGCGACTGCCTAAAACACCGCCCAAAACTGCGCCAGCGATAACGACAACAGCGACGGGTATGGCGATCTTCACCCATTTGCTAACTGTCTTCTTGGGTGCGCGAGCGGGTGTGATGTACCCTGACGACTCGTTGTAGTATGGGTCTCCAGACCCGTACGGTGAATTTCTGGCCTGACTACCCAGGACATCATAATTTGTGGCCATTGGTGCGAACTGGCCTGGAGGTTCGGCCGAAGAAGGGGTAAAAGAGAGACTGGAAGTGGGCGTTGACTAAAAAAGTAACAAAACGAAGAAGCGAGTGTAAAAGGCGAGAACAGGAACCGACAGGAAGACACTTGTCACTTGCATACTTAATATTATACAAATTTGGACAACGGCATCACGGCTAGATACCAAAAATACATTTCAGACCTCCCGGACAAAGACCGCTGCTGCACCCATTCCAGTCCCAACACACATAGAAGTGACCAACACCTGCATTTCATTGTCAAACGTAGATCAGTTGAATGAGGTAAAATATCATACTGTTCCCTTTCTCCGATGAAGCTCATTTAATCCTGTGACGATCTGTCTCACACCAGTGCAACGTAATTGAGGCAAATTTAAATCAGCACAACGTAAGTAACTATACAATGCATGGAATTTACTCATCTAATGGGTGGCCAAAGGCTATGGCACCTCCGTTAACATTCACTTTCTCTGAGTCTAGACCAAGCTCCCGGATGCAGTAGACGTACTGCGAAGCAAATGCTTCATTGATCTGTATGTACACCGATTCAGCATGCATCTTCTGACAAGTTGTCAAACTCACTTCATACAAGTCAACATCTTCTGTTCTCAGTCCAGCGTTTTGAAGAACCATGGGGATGGCAAATACAGGGCCAATGCCCATCACACGAGGAGGGCAACCTGCGAAAAAAAAAATTAGCTAGTAAATGCTTATTATGGGAATTTCCTTCACCTGCAACAGCGGTAGTGATGTGCTTGCCTAGAATTTCAAGGCCAAGCTCCTCCGCCTTGCGCCGAGTCATCATCAAGATTGCTGCTGCACCATCGGTGATTTGGCTTGCGTTCCCACCCGTCGTGCATGCTTTGCCCCACTGAGGAAACGCTGACCGAATCTTCAAAAGTGCTTCTTTCGTCGTCCCGTAACGGATGCCATCGTCCTTTGTAATTACAATCTTCTTACGTTCACCGGTGGTAGGATCTTTCTCGTAAACGGTGAATGGAACAATCTCCTTCGCAAAGTAACCGGATTTCTCGGCGTGTTCAGCCCGTTGAAATGATTTTGCCGAGTATTCGTCCATAATCTCCCGCGAGATATCAAAGTCTTGAGCAACATTCTCGCTGGTCCAACCCATGGGACGAAGGCAGTCCTTAGCGGCATCACTTACTCCAAGAGCCTCTGACTGAGGAGGAGCACCTTTTTCAGGACTTGCATAGTTGAGCCTCGCAAGATAAATTCGATTTCTTGACATACTTTTGGGTCATGGAATCAGCACCAACAGCAAGTCCAATCTCGATCTGACCAGAGCGTATTTGATTTGAGATGACAGTTGCAGCCATGAGACCGGAGGAACAAAAACGGTTGACGACTTGAACTGGTACGGATTCCGGGAAACCAGCTGCCAGCGCCGCTTCTCTGACTTGATAAACCGGGTCGGGGGTGAGCACTGTGCCTACACAGATGTCGCCAACAATACTTGGATCGACATGAGATTGAGCTATTGCATGCTAAAGGCTTGCTAAGTGACGATGCAAATGGGTGTATTGAATCAATCTGAATGTACCTTGAACATCTCCAGCAAAAGCTCGTCCGTCCTGCCAAAGAAGTCGGACATGGACAATATCCTCAGTCACGGATTATACCACTCACTTCGTGTCTTTCAAACCACCTTTCCTCGCTTTGGTCAGTGGAGAACGGATGGCCATTGTTATAACGATATCATCTGGAAGTTTCTGCTCCAAAGCAGTCAAGCCTGTGGATGAGGCACCCGTAAGATGCGAAGAAAGCTGTCGCAGGCGTTGCAAAGCCATAGTGATAGTAAGTATCTCTTAGACAGCACTTGACCAAGTTATAACGACGACGTCACCCACTGGGCCTTGAGCCTGGAGTGCCGAAAGCCGGAACCAATTCAGACGGTTCAACTTGATTCCCAAAGCATCCGTGCCAGGTATGTCATCACTGAGTACTGAGGCCTGAGGCCTTAGGCCTTAGGTCGTGCCACGGGGACCTTACTTCGCGGTAACTTACTGTTATTTGTTGTTGGTTGCGACCAATTTGATGAACGTTCACGGCGGGGAGCGGAGCAACATAGTTTTTATTCTATCCACTGATCGTGTTTAGCTGTCTGCCAGCCAAATGCTTTCAGTACTACTAGCACTGTCAAAAGACACTACTAGTCACTAGTCTACCAACAGTCTCTTATTCAGTTTCAGTCTAAGATTTGCCTTGTGAGCGGCAAGACCATTCTTGCATGGCCAGCAGATATAATATCCAAGCTGAGGTGGGCCGGTTTCTCTGCAAAATCGATGTAGCGACATCTTCAATTTACTCGAATTTAAAATAAATATACCATATCTATGCGCAATGTTGTGCAGAGAGGTCATGATGGTTAGTAGTATCAAGTTAATCTCGCGACTTCTGGTGATGGCTGCAATGAACAACAAAGTCGTCTTCCACGCCAGCCTTTCGTCCGAGATACTGCTAACTCCTGCGAGGTTCTTTGTCGTTCTCGCATGTGACAGACAGCGCTTTGTTGCCCATGCCAAGATCCGATCCTGGTGAAGCTGGTCTCACAGGAGAATGGTTACCTGGGTGCGTGAGACGGTCAATCAACTCATTTGATCAAGCGATTACTTCCGGTTTGGAGTAGTGTTTTCTTCTGCGAATCGTTCAACGTTCCTGGTCCCCTGCGTGACCAGAGTCCCGAAGGTGCACCGTAAATGGACGAGGAAACTCGGGACTGGCCTATTTCTGAAAATTTCATGGGTAAACTTGACGAACTGATCCTCATCCTCTGTATCCTGATGACTATTTCATTGAACCTTAATGACCTACGACGGCCGATGGGATGTGAATGTGAATGAGCAAGCCTCGACAATGGTGACTGGTGCTTCAAGACTGGGGAACGAACTGTACAGACTTGAGCTCGCGTTCGAGAGATATAGTTGCAACGTACATGGAATCGTACAAGCGCCATGTATTAAAGCTATTAGTTTCACGCTGAAATATTGGGCGCATATACCTGCCGATCTGGCGCAACGATCCATGGCGACGAGATTTGTTATCACTGCTCACAAGAGGTGCGTCCCGTTAGTTGTAGATCCTGAGTTGGAATAAACAATGCGGTAGGCCTATGTAGCTGCATATCTCGCGCAGGTCTCGACTTCGTGCCCTGGAGGGAGGACGTCAGGTAGAACCGCCTGCAATGCCGCCTTTGAAGACATCAACCTCAGCACTAGCCTCTAGCCTTGCTGACATCGAAAGGATGGTTAACTTAACGAGGCGGGGATCAGAGGGGACTGAGATAAGCATTTGCTATACAATGTATCGTTTAACGCGGATGACGATGTATTTCAGAGAAACGTACCGTGGTAAGTGATTTGTTGCAAAAGCCGGGACCGAGCTGCGTGCGTGGTATTTGATTGTGTCTTCAACCATTGTTGTGACGCAGGAGACATAAACGATAGAGCCCTGCCAGAAATTTCAAAATACACCAGTTGGGCCAGAGACATTATATATCTGCCAAGTGGACAACGGAGATGACTTATTCAAGGAACGGCTCGCTGCGGGTATAGAACTTGGAGAGTGGGAGTCAGGACTGTTGGGACGGAGATTACGAGGTATAGACATGATCGGACAGGAAGAGAGTGGTCAGCGGAAGTGAGGTTGGTGCAGTGAGGTTGTGGGACATCGACACAGGCAAAGTCATTGCGAAATGGATGCATCGAGAGGCGGTGAATTCTGTGTGCTGAAGTCGAGATGGTCAGCGAAAGGTGAGCGAATCCTCCGACAGGACTGCAAGGCAGCGGGAGAATGGAGAGACAATCCTCGGTCACGCAGTCATCTACTCGCAGAGGTGATTCTGAGAACAACAAATCGGCCCACCGTGACAGTGTACTGTGATGAGTACCACCAAATGAATCACAACATTGAAAATTCGTGTTGTGGAACACAACTTCAAAATGAGCAGTGAAAACAGTGAACGAGTACCTGAAATGGCCGGTATCACCAAATGAATCAAGGGATACCAAGTACGTCGCATCATGCTTTGCAGAATCGGAGCTCGAGGAATTCGCACACCATCAATATTCACTGACCATCTCGACTCCAGCACACAGAATTCACCCCCTTGGATATCCCATCCATTATACAATGACTTTGCCTGTTTCACAACCTCACTTCCGCTGACCACTTTCTTCCTGTCCGGAGGTATCACCATCATATAGGCTATACTTCGTTACCACTCTTCAAGTTCCATACCTGCAGTGAACCAAGTCATCCGCCTGGATAACATATGACGTCTCTGACCCAACTGATGTGTTCTTTAAATTTCTAGCACCGCTTTATCGTTAATGGCTCCTGCGTCACAACAATGGGTTGAAGACACAATCAAATACCACACACGCAGCCCCATCTCAGCTTTCATCTGACAAAGTCCGTGATATTTCTTAGCAGGCCTTGACGTCTTGACACCAAGGCACGATGGGCTCATGGGCTGAGAGTGCATTGGAAGTCTGAGCTTGTATGTTTTCTATGCAGCATCCTCGTGTTCACTTCACAGGATACAGCATATACTCTGCAGAGGAAGCGCTCAAGCCTCATTTGTGATCACTAGTCGCATTCCATCATTCACAATTTTGATCCTCGCTTTGACTGCCTGGCCAATGTATCATCGTGTGCTAAATTACACCTCAGATCACACATCCGCCTCTACCCAGCCAACTCCTTCAACGCGCTCGTTGTGTACGACTCGGCTACGCTCGACCCATTTGTCGTACGCAAGTCGAACATTTTTCCATGTCTTTCACCATACGAGAAAATATCTAGAATTTTTGCAATCACTGATACCAATCACCATGATTTTTACCCCCCTTCTGTTGGTGTCCCAGCCAACACCATAGCGATGCACAGCACCGACCCCCTACTATAGGGTAGTATCTACATTACCTTATAGTAGGAGGCGGAAATACATGTGATTCTGATATTACCTTCGCAAAGCCCGATTGCTTAACACAACTTCACTCCGCTATCCTCGTTAACATGGAACCAACACAATGTAAAAATGTCTTCCTACTCAACTGCTCCTCCAAGGTGCTGCCGATACTCGTACCCATCTGGTGCGTAAGGCATACATTATTGTATTCCTCAGTAGACAAAAAAAAACCTCTGAATTCCCAATCGCTGATACCAGCCATGTTCCATCTTTCTCCACGAATCTGGTGGTATAACTTTAGTGGCAGGCTGCAGCAACACTGAATGTGGTCGAGGAGATGTCTGTCCCGAGAAGGCGTCGTAACTTCCAAACAGTCAGGCTGATGTTCAGAGGCCTGGGAGCTGCTTAAGTCAGTCCTCTGTTGGATCCCAGCAAAGTGGGTCCTCGGCGGAATGGACAATCTAATGATGTGCTCGTTCTTGCAACAGGGTCGTCACCTCTCGTTGCGATATCTGCGCAACTGAAATGGATCGTCGTCGGAATTCAACGATACATTGTATAGTTTATGGCCCCTCCGATCACCATCTCATCATATCCATCCTTTCGATGTCAGCAAGCCTGGGTGCTGAAGTCGATTACCTCAAAGGTTGGCATTGTAGGCGGTTATCTCGTTTAGGTCACAAAGTGAGATCCGCCCGAGAAATGTAACTACATGAACCTACCGCACTGTTCTTTCTAACGTAGGATCTGCAACCAATGAGATGCACCTCTTGTGAGCAGTGATAGCCAAGCTTGTCTCCGGGTCGTTGCGCCATATCAGCAGGTATATACGCTCAATCTTTCAGCGTGAAACTAATAGCTTTAATACATGGCGCTTGTGCGATTTCATGTACGTTGCAGCTATATCTCTCGAACGCAGCTCAAGTCTGTACTGGAACGACTCGCAGTAGAAACCAGAAAGTACTACTCCGAATTGTAAGTAATTGCTTGGTTAGTTGACCGTCTCACGCCAGGGCCTTGGCATGGATAGCAAGCGCTGTCTCTCATATACGAAAACGACAAAGGACCTAGCAGGAGTTCAGCAGTATCCGAGACGAAGGGCTGGTGTAGGAGACGACTTTGTCGCATTGTAGACTCGAAAGCCATTACCAGAAGGTCGTGAGAATTTAATGATAACATAAACATGATTTTTGCAGGGAAACCGGCCCACCCTAGATTTGGATGTTATATCTGCTGGTCATAACAAAAACGTCATCTTAGACGGTGTTGATTGACTATAGTAGGTTCCTGACTAGTCTGACGTATTGGTCCAAGGGGCTACAGCCAACACTGAAGTATATACTGTTGACAGTGGATACATGTACTATGAGCTGTCAGAGATATACTCAGTGGCGTCTCATTGGTGCATACACGGGCTCACGGTCCGAATGATAACAAGTGTGACTCGTGCGAAATTAGCCAATCCATCAAAGATTTAGACCGTACGCGTAATTGATAGTTATATAATTGTCTCTTTACGTTCTTTCTCAGTGACTGGCAGCTGTTCCACATTGTACTACTAATTTTTATCAAAAAAGTTCACGCACTCGGGAGTCTGCCGCACAACAGAGGATGGAGTAAAAGCATCACCCGACGCCAAGTCATCTTTATTACTAGTACCCCCGTCCTGTTGCATACGATGCTGGCTTGGCATCTGCATGCACGGTGTACATACTATGTACGTCCGATTGGAATCCATGGTACTAATGAAGTTCTTCGATTTTATTTCACTGAGTTTCTAGGAACCTATCTCCGCGTACGCTGACCTTATCGATAGCCGTCCTTTTCATGTGCCTTCAGCGCTTATTGAACTCTAAAGATATCCCAGTCCGCGGTCTGCGTTATACATCATGATGTTATAGTCCGAGTGCCTGCTTGGAGCTCTCATGCCTATCTCTGTGGAGTCGATTGCAGATTTTGGCTGCTTTTGTACTGGGTTGTCGCCCGAGACACCTATTAAAGCCTGAACTTCTTCATACATCACTTCCGTCCCTCTGTTGTTGCAATGTCTTCAACCATAGGTGCTGAAGTCCTCACGCAAGGTACAGGGTATGGTGTCGTGCTCGGAATCGGTTTCGTCTTCGCCATTATCATGATGGGTTTATCAACCCTTCAAAACCGTTATACGACCTACAAGATCTCTACTTCCGAGGAGTTCAATACGGCATCACGCAGCGTCAAGCCCGGTCTTATTGCTTCTGGCATCGTGTCGGCATGGACCTGGGCAGCAACACTCTTGCAAAGCTCCACAGTGACTTACGAGTATGGTTTATGTGCTGGCTATTACTATGCAGCAGGTGCTACGATTCAAATATTTGTTATGGCAATTCTCGCCGTGCGGGTTAAACAGATCGCGCCATACTGTCACACCTTCCTCGAGATTGTTCACGCTCGTTACGGTAATACGGCACACTTCATGTTCGCGACTTTTGGACTGGTCGTTAATCTCATTGTCTCGAGCATGTTACTACTTGGTGGCAGTGCAGTTGTTAATGCCTTCACTGGTATGAACATTTATGCCGCCAACTTCCTCATTCCGCTTGGTGTCTGTATCTATGTCATCCTCGGGGGTCTTCGCGCCACGTTCCTATGTTGGTCATCGATAATTCCCCTTGATACAACCCACTGATTCAGGTTTATTGCAGGCGATTACTCACATACACTTATCTTAATGATCCTCATATTTTACTTCTTCTTCTGGACATACACGAAAGCAGACCTCGTTGGCGGTTTTGAGGGAATGTACAACTTGCTACAACAAGCGAGCATTGAGCGACCTGTAGCCGGAAACCAAGATGGCTCATACTTAACATTGAAGTCCAACTGTGAGCTGTCTCTTACACCCTTTACAGACGTTCACTGAACTTTTTTTCAAGATGGACTTACATTTATGATCATTCAGATCACTGGTGGATTTGGTACTGTCATGCTGGATCAGGCTCGTTATCTGGTATCGTAAAAAGTAAATGCTTGCTAATATCACAAACAGGGCTACTGGCAACGTGCAATCGCATCAGAAGCAAGGACTGCTGTCCGAGCCTATCTTATGGGTGGTATTGCCTGGTTTGCTGTACCTCTCACTTTCTCCTCTATCATGGGTCTTGCTGCTGTCGCGCTTGCCAACAGTGAGTTTAGATACATTTATCCAAAATCACAGGTTTCTGATGACATTCTAGATCCCAGCTTCCCGTATCCTGGTGGGCTCACAGCGGCGGAGATTAATGCTGGCCTAGCTGCCCCCGCTGGTGTAGTGACACTGTTGGGCAGTGGCGGTGCAGCAGCTATGGTGAGCCATATATTTTCCATTTGCTGACAACTGAATAACAGCTGGTAAATTAGTTGATACTGCTTTTCATGGCGGTGACCTCAGCTGCATCTTCCGAGATGATTGCGACATCTTCTATTCTTACATTTGATCTGTATCAGATCCACTTTAATCCTGATGTACGTGAACATTGATCGCTACCAAAAACGAATACTGATGGTGATATCCAGGCATCGCCAGAGGCTCTTATACGTGTATCTCACATAATGGTTGCGGTGTGGGCTCTGGTAATGTCGTGTGTTGCATCGTTGTGGATCGGAATAGGAGTCTCTTTGAACTGGCTATTCCTGTTCTCGGGCACTTTGTTCACTGGCGCTGTTGGCCCAGTCATCTTTAGTGTGGTATGGCGCCAGCAAACTAAAGAGGCTGCCATCAGTGGTGCATTGGGAGGAGTAGTAGTTGGCATAATTGCATGGCTGACAGTTGCAAAGACCTATTACGGTGAATTGACTATCGCAACTACAGGTAAAGTTCTTGTCCGCTGCAGACACTGCGTTCTAGTATGCTGACGAAGAACAAGGACTAATGTATCCTAACCTTGCTGGAAACCTGGGTGCTTGCTGCTCGGGCGCTATCATTTCCGCCGTTATCACTCTCATTAAACCTGACAACGAGTTCGATTGGTCTGCTACTAAAAGAATCAATCTCCGAGCAAGAGAGATGGACAGAAAGAAAGGGACCCTATCAGACTCTGCATCTGGCTCTGCCCCCAACTCACCTGTCGAGAAAGAGAAACAAGAAATTGCCATGGTGGATGTAGCATCGGCCAAAGACGACATAACGATTGATATCCCAGCTGAAGAATACGCCGAACTTCAAAAGTCACTCAAGATTGCTACCTGGTCATCGTTGACACTGATATTCATCGTACTTTTCGTGAGTGCAGATCGTGTTTGACGACTCGATTATTAACTTGATTTCAGCTTATACCAATACCCATGTTCCTATCACACTATGTGTTCTCTCTGAACTTTTTCAGAGGTTGGATTATCATCTGTGTCATGTGGCTCTTCGTGGCTGCTGGCATTACATCAATCCTACCTCTCTGGGAAAGTCGTGCAGCGATAAAGAATATTTTCTTGGGTATGGTTCGAGATATATTCGGCGGCAAAGCGCGAAGGGGGGCAATTGCAAGTAGTAGCACTGATGCATAATTGTATGTGGTAGATGTAGATGTAAGTCGTCTGTAGCCGTGGGCAGGGTATTATAAGTTGAGGGAGCTAGATTAATTAGTCTATCCTGGACAGATCATAGACGAATGAAAATAATCCGGGTCGTTTTTTTTTACTGGCCGGTGAACGTTAAGGGTCCGAAGCTCTGTGTGAGTCACTGAGCTCAGGGGTCTAGCTCGTTCCCTCCACAACCTCACTACAGCGGTATCTATACTTATTCACGCAAGCTTGACCCGACATAGACATGCCTGTTACCGTTATACCATCAAAGCCAGTACCCGCTGAGTTGTCAGGAACTTTTAGATTCATAGGTGAGATGCCAGGATCCACACTTTCCAATTCGCTGGCCATATTGATCTAGCTAATTATTATAGACATCGGAGGTAAGAAAAAACCATAGATTCTGGTAGTACACATCGCATTAATACGATTCCGACATCATCATCAAACTTGAACAGTCAATCTCACTGATGCTGTATTTCATGGCATTCATCATGGCAAAAAAAAACACGAAGGTCTATCGTGGCCTCCAGTGCTTCTACGCCGTGCTAATAGTTATTTGCAGACGACTTTGAAGCAGTGCTTGACAGGTCGCGATTAGCTGGTGTTCAATCCATGATAATTACAGGTGGAAGCCTTGGAGAATCCAAGACTGCGTTATCTCTTGCTGCTCAACATGGTCCGCACCATCTTGTGAAACATATTTGCATCCTGATGTCATAATGTGGTCGTTTCAAGGCTTTTTTGCGACAGTGGGATGTCATCCAACCCGCTCAAAAGAATTCGACGAATACCCAGGCGGTCCAGAAGCGTACCTTCAGGCGCTGGATAGCCTAATAAGTGCCAATCTCCACGGTAAAGGTAGAGTTGTTGCTATCGGCGAGTGTGGCTTGGGTATGTATAAATGCTGCATGCGAGTAAATCATTGTTATTGAGGTTATCAGATTATGATCGCACGCACTTCGCACCGGAAGACGTACAGCGACGACACTTCCGTATGTGTGGAACATCAGACCCCTTGTTTCAAGCTAACTGCTGTGTGCTGGGTGATACCCTTGCATCGGTACAGGTTCGCAGCTATTCCTTGCCAAAAAGCACAAGCTACCGCTGTTCCTTCATTCCCATGCAGCTCACAAAGACTTTGTGAATATCCTTCGTGACGAAGGTTTCGGAGATGATGGAGAGAGAAAGGGAGTTGTTCACAGTTTCACAGGGTCAGTTGAGGAGGTTGTCGAGCTCGTGAGTTCGCAGTCTATCATCGATCCTTCGAATCGCGCTGACTCTGACGCACAGATGGACATGGGCTTCCACATAAGGTGTGGTTTGAGAGGGTTGGCATTGGATTTTAGTACTGATATTATCACATCAGCGTCAACGGGTGCTCCCTGAAAACAGAGCAAAATTTGCTAGCTGCAGAGGCAATTCGACCGGACAAGCTTTTATTCGAGACAGGTCAAATTTCGATGTTATTGCAGTTATGGAGGGTACTGAAAAATAATTCGATATTAGATGCTCCTTGGTGCTCTATGACCTCAACACATGCATCAAATATCTTACTAGAGACGCTTCCGGCGTCATTAAAGTCAAAGTATTTCCCTTCCGGCACTAAGTTGCCATCATTCATGATGGGCAAGCCAGTGAAAGGGAGAAACGAGCCCAGTGCGATCGGAGGCGTTGCATGGGTCATACACAGGCTCAATGAAGGGGTGCCGTTCGAGAAGGTGACAGAAAAGGCGTACAAAAATACTATCCAGCTATTTGGCCTAGAGGAACTTCAAGTTGCATAAGTAGATGGTCAGAGACAAAATTAGAGTTTTTCACAATTATAATTTTTGGTTTTGTAATCATAAACGTACACCATCGGTTACGTTCTATTCTATGCTGTTGAATCTGCACAAATATTATTTGTGCCCCCCCGAAACAAAATGTGTGCCCTCGAAAATGAAATTGTGTGACACCAAAAAAGGAAATTGAATGTGTGCCCCCCCCGAAACTAATGTGTGCCCCCCCGAAAACAACATCATGTGTCACCCCAAAAACAAAAGTGTGTTTTGTCATCATAAAGCTCGTTTCTATCCAGGCTTACAAGAAACAAATCAATTAAAAAGGTTGTAGTAAGAGACAGTTACTATGTACGATTACCAGAATATAAACAGATAGAATAAAGTCCATATAAAAGGTGTATAAAGCAGTACTGTCAATTGACGATGGGTATGACTTGGATGATATAGGTGCAAAAATGGTAAAACCTAGAAATTAAAGAGACGATTTCCTTCCCATGGGTTATCAAGACTGGGATCGAGAATAAATGACCCAGAGGCCTGTAAGGCTGGAGGGTTATCAAGACTGGGATTGATAGCAAAAGACCCAGAGGCCTGCAATGGGGGTGTTGAGACAGGCTCCAAAGGGGCAAGGTCAGCCTGCACAGGTGCCTCTGGCTCAGCAACAACCTCGGGATTATCTATATTAAAGGAACCAAAAAAGTCACCAGTGTATTCATCGTCACTTGCAGTTAAGTCAACTATAGTGGCCGATTTGGATAGGTTTTCAGAATCTGATGCTGGCAGAATCTCTTCATCAGATTCTAACGACACTAATCACAAAAGTTTGACATAAGTCTTGCTGACGATCAATAAAAAAACCAATGTACTATACCTCAACAATATTTGATCTTGCAAGGGGGTTCTGATAAGCTTGACTCAGATGAGGTGGAGCTGTCTTCTGAGTCACTGGATAGACTCTCAGACTCGGTAAGATCATGATATGCCGAACTCGATGGAACAGTGGGCATCTTCTCCTTCCCTTTTGATTTTGCCCACTCTTGCAACACTGACAATGGAATGCTTTGGCGAGTGGCTAAGAAATGAGTTATTGTAGTCTTTACAGAGCAAACAAACTGAGGACTTACCTAGAATGACAATATTTTCTCGAAATCCACCTCTCTTACTTGTCTTTGCATTTCGTGCCACCAATGACCCATCAGGGAATTGAATACCAGGAGGAATCATGATCCTTTGCTTCTCCTTGACACAAAGATAGTATTGGGGCAGATATCAAAAGATCTCATCTTGATCATGCTTCAAGCATTAGTAGTTTTCATATACAATCTCACAGCTGCCTCCAATACAGTACTATCCTGGTTTTTTCAGATATAGAATTTTTTGGAATCACACTTTTGTTTTTTGGGCGACACATGATGTTGTTTTCGGGGGGGCACACATTAGTTTTCGGGGGGGGCACACATTAGTTTTCGGGGGGGCACACATTAGTTTCGGGGGGGCACACATTCAATTTCCTTTTTTGGTGTCACACAATTTCATTTTCAGGGGGGCACACATTTTGTTTCGGGGGGGCACAAATAATATTTGTGCAGTATGCTGTTGAATCTGCACAAATATTATTTGTGCCCCCCCGAAACAAAATGTGTGCCCCCCCCGAAAATGAAATTGTGTGACACCAAAAAAGGAAATTGAATGTGTGCCCCCCCGAAACTAATGTGTGCCCCCCCCCCCCCCCCCCCCCGAAAACTAATGTGTGCCCCCCCGAAAACAACATCATGTGTCGCCCAAAAAACAAAAGTGTGATTCCAAAAAATTCTATATCTGAAAAAACCAGGATAGTACTGTATTGGAGGCAGCTGTGAGATTGTATATGAAAACTACTAGATACCATCCATAATTTTACTCCTTCTCCCCTGCAAGCTGAGTTACCATTGCCTTTACATCACCTTCAATTGCAATCGCCTCATCAAATGCTTTTTTGATGTGTTTTGAAAAATTGATTGCAGTTCCTTGTCTGCAGACACCCTCTCGAGCAAGGGTTGTACCATGCTTGAAGCATGGTTGCATACTCTATCACACCAGTTATCAGCACAAATTGGGTGTGAAGTTGCGATGAGAGACAAACTTACCATGACTGTGTCAGTGGCACATTTCACTACCACCCTAAGTGACACATCAACATAATTTCCACCAGAACTACGATCACCATGAAGCTGGCATTGATCTGGATCCACAATGCTGTGAAAAGTGACCCAGTTCATCGCATAAGGGGCATAGAGTTGGTCTGTGTGAATGGGGCTAGGTGAAACATCAAAAAGTGGCATTACTAGTTAAATGCAACCCACTCACGATTCATAGTTTTGTGACATGTATCCCTCAGAGGGAGCTCGCTCAGCTGTTGAAAAGCAGAGAGAACCATCAGGTAAATCCAGGGTATACCCAGAGTCTAGATATAATATGTGAATACCTACAATAGCACAGAAAATACATGTAAGGGACTCACCTGAGTTATTGCATTTTACTGTCATGGAAGGCAAGCCTGCCTCATTAATTGCCTCAATACATGATATACTCACCTCAGCAGGTAGACTAGCAACCAGCAAATTCCAGCTCAAAGCCAGAATTCCCAGTGCATGGGAGTCCTTCTGCTGCCTTGCAGTCATCGACAGCCTCTTACTGGTAAGGTTATTCACCAGACCAAAGACACGTGCATGCTGGGGACCTGCATTCCAGCCAAACTGAATCAGATCCCCTCCATGGGTAGGCTATCCAGCCCATTAGAAATATGTATTAAACTGAGGAGAGGGAAGACTCACCCTGACACCTTTACGATCATTGACAGCCTCATCAATGACACTATTGACATAAGTCAACAGGTCAGGACACTTGCTACACTTGCCACGGAGCACAGCAAGTGAAACAGATCCTATACCTAAATTAACAGCATGCAGAAGACAGAAAGACTATCCATACCTTTGGAATCGATGAAAATAATACTTTCATCTGGTTCGATCACATACCATGATTCGTCCACAGGAACAGAAAGGGCAGTATTTCCACTGCCCACCAAATCCTCATTGCCACGGTCCACTAAAAGTGTGCCCCGCTTATAGCCAGTATCATCAAAGCAGTCACGAATGACCACCTTAACCATACCAGTGGCTGCAAGAGACTGTGCTGTTGGTGGGGTGGCATGTAGGCCAAGGGCCTTTGCCTATGAAGGTGGTCATAGACTAATTTGGTATTTAGAAGAGAGAAAACTTACAATAGTGTGTTTCTCAGAGTGAGCTGCATTCTCTTTCTTGCGGCACTGGATGAAATACACTCTAAGAGCCTCCTTGAGAGATCCTGGCACCAGTCCATCATTCTTGGTAGCCAGCAACCTTAAATGAACAACCTATGAACACAATGGCTCAGATCCACAAAAGACAATGTTCCCATCTGTGAACCAAAACTCACTATGCCTTAGGGAAACCAATCTGTGATCCACATCCATGGTGGGAAGGAGCTTTGGATAGTAGTATTTAATGGGTTTGTGTAAAGGTCAAATGAAGTTCATGCAATGTTCGTATCCAACACCCACTGTGCCAGTGGCATGCACACTGAACCAACAACAGTAAACAGTGGCATGTTTACATAACAAATACGAGTCAAAGCACTGTGTTAATCTAACTTGAGCTATAATGGATCTGCCTCCATTACCACAGCCTACCAATGACTCAGGTGTCTGGCCAGATCATCTGCATCAAGCCCATGATACTCTGTTCTATATCTATTGCCATGCATCTCAGGCACTCCAGACTTGTAGTGAACTGCACCGAATACGTTTCCATGCCGAGGCCATCACCAATAATGCTATACCACTACTACATGCATTGGAGGACTCTTCTGCAATAGAGGGCATCCCTATGTCCTGGGTCCTCCATGTTACAGCCAAACTGGGGATGCTACTGAAGCAGCTGCAGCAGGCTAAAACAATAGCACGAGGAGGGTAAGTGTGTCATATGTATTACAGTAGTTCTGATATTAAGTCCATCACCAGTGAAACATCAAATATTTCAGTCCCCCAGCCAATCACTGTTGAACACACTGGAAGACCAGGAAGACCTCATAAAGTGCCAAATGTCCAGTTGTTGCATGAATTTGCCTCTCCTGGCCATTGTCTACAACAAACCAAAATTGCACGAGTCATGGGCATTCATCGCAATACTTTGCGCTCCTACTTGAAGCAGAACAATGTTAGCTATAAGTATAGCCAAATCTCAGATGCAGACCTGGATCATGCTGTGCAAGAATTTCGCCAGATGAAACCAAATTCTGGAGTTCGCTATCTTACTGGCCATTTGCAACAGCTGGGCTTGCGGTTACAGCAGCAGCGGATCATTGCCTCCATCCATTGTGTTGATCCCTTGGGAACTGTCCTTCGCCAACGCACTATGATTCAACGGCAGCAGTACAAGGTTTCTCGGCCCAATGCTCTGTGGCACATGGATGGGCACCATAAGCTGATTCGTTGGGGCATTGTGATCCATGGTATCATTGATGGATATTGCTGCACAGTAAGATATTATTCTCTACTATCTGCTTGCATCTGATACAATTAACTTTCAGATAGTCGCCATTCATCCCAGCACAAGCAATAGTGCATCCACAGTGCTTAGGGTATTTTTGAATGCTGTTGCTATCTATGGTACACCTTCAAGAGTGCGAGGGGATAGGGGTGGGGAAAATAAAAAGGTATCAGTCTATATGATCATGACTAGAGGGCCTAACCGTGCAAGCTTTATGTGGGGATCGTAAGTAAACACACTTCTATTGTTTGCATTAGTTGAGTTAACATCTACCCCTCAATAGATCGACTCACAACAGCAGAATTGAACGATCTTGGGTTGAGGTTGGCACCCAGTTTGCTCGCATGTGGCATGCATTTTTCTATCGGCTTGAGAGGCTTCATGGACTGGATGTGTCCAATGCTCAACATCTTTGGCTATTACATGAGCTTTTCCTTGAGGAGATCAAGTCTGACTGTCGCACATTCCAAGCTGAATGGAATGCACACCCTATCTCAGGAGAGGGACATGATCAAAGCCCAAATGTATGTCATCCAATATCTCAGACATGATCAGCTAAATAGAGGAATTTTCTTTTGTATTCATCAGGATATGAGACTTATGGGTCAACTCGAGCATGGGCTATATGTTGATGATTGTGAAGGAATCCATCCTGATATCATCAGACAGTACTATGGAACTGCAGGCAAGCCTATTCATCGTGCACCCTATCAAACTGGAGCAGGTCATCCTTCGGATGAGATATACTCAGCTTCAGGATCTACCGATGGAGAATCAGATGATGAAGAAACAGAGGAAGAGTGGGAAGACATCAACGATTCAGAGGATGTTGATACAGAAGATATGCAAGAGCTTCCCCAGCTCATTGCTGCTGATCACGATGGCCATTTTCACCATAAACCTGTTCGTGTCCCAAAGCATGCCAGTCCATTTAGCTCTGTCACTCTCCAGGATACCTTTTGTTACAGTACGCTTTGGCCCCATTCATTTTCTCTCTTGATTACCCTTGTATTACATCACGATCGCTTATCGCCGTCGCTAGATGACTGATATCTCCTTTCTCGGATTGTCCACCTTTCTCTTGCGCATACATGCTTAATTAGGCGGTTACTTTTACTTGTTAAACCTGCCCTAAATCCTTCCATGATTCCCTATAAATACGCGCATTTGTACTACGTAGTTCTTTACTTTAATCTTACTGGGTTTTACCTGATACTTGACTTCCTTCGCCTAAGCCCCCCAAGCTTAGTCGTCTGAACCGATCTCTGACTTAGAGCACTCCTCTTCGTCAGCCTAAACCTTTGATCCTAACTTCGAGTATCCCTCGTCGTTAGACTAGTACCTTCGCAAGTAGACTTCATTGTCATTGCGTCGGCTCGATTAGACTCAACCACGAAGGTTCTCTTTTGAGCCTAGGTTGTTAGAACCCATCCCAGTTCGTAACACCTTTCATCAAGCCCTTGCTCAAGTCCGAGAGGCAGAGCACATCCCAGATGGATTCAGTGTTCTTCCACATGAATGGGATGATGATGAGTATCCTTCCCATGAAATAATTTGCTCAGGATGACAGGGGACTAAAGAACTACGAATTCCCTTGCCTGACTTCATTTGGCGACCTAGGGCAATCAAATGGTGCCAAGCACTCGATGTTATGTTTAGGCTTTTGGAGCTTGCTGGTAGTGATGTTGGATCTGGTAGTGACACTGATAGTACTACTGATAGTGTTGGCGATTATAATGGCTCTGATAGCTAATTATAATTATAGTAGCTAGACTGTCAATATACGAGCAAGCAACCTTTCCCAGCAATATTAAGTTCGCGAAGTGACTTATTACATGTGCAGCCACAGATCACATGATGAGTAATGTGGTTGAATTCGATTACGACTGAGCACTTTCATACTACTACAATCTACAACCAACTTTCAACTTATTACTACCGTCTTTTCACTACCAGTCGCTCCTTCACTTTTCCTCTTTGTTTAATTTTTAATATGGCTCCAAAGCGCAAGTGGCAGACCAGCAGCTCTCATCAAGCCTCATTTGCTTTCAATTCGCATCCTTCTACCTCAGAGTCTAAGCAAATGGACAACTCTAGAAAGTCAGGCTCAAAACTAGCAGTGAACTCCATTTTGCAGGAATTGCTTGGTGATTCAGCTGGATCATCAAATGCCTACAGAAAAGCAAATAGCGAGGCAAACCAGGGTTTAAAGTCAGCCTCTCAATCGCACATCAGGTCTAAGGCTAAGATGGTCCCAAAAGTAAGTGTTGGCTTGTTTTTAAAAGGAGTTTTTGCTTAGGCAACTGACTTGTCATGTTCATCTAACTAATGTAGTCAAAGTCAGCTCGTCTTCCTGACTTCCAGTTTGTAGCTGGCGAGATACTTTTCATCCCTTGTGGGACAAAACAGGTGACTAGTTGATATCATAACTGCTATTGGCCAAGATCACTGATTATGTTTTTAGTCTAAGAAGACCTCGCATTCATACATTCCACTTCTGACACCTGTTCTTCGCAATCCCCAAATACCAACTTTGGTAGAGGTCCAGAGTCTTGAGGTCATGAGACTGGCAATCACAGATCATGTTGATGGCATCGTCATCAGCAAGAACTGGTCTTTTGTGCTCTTTGACCTAGAGCTTCGCAAATTTTTCCCACGGCTCTTCCTTTATCTCGATGCCTTGCCAAAGCTGCCGAATCCAGATTACCAAGAGCATCAAGATGAGATCTTTTGATATCTGCCCCAATACTATCTTTGTGTCAAGGAGAAGCAAAGGATCATGATTCCTCCTGGTATTCAATTCCCTGATGGGTCATTGGTGGCACGAAATGCAAAGACAAGTAAGAGAGGTGGATTTCGAGAAAATATTGTCATTCTAGGTAAGTCCTCAGTTTGTTTGCTCTGTAAAGACTACAATAACTCATTTCTTAGCCACTCGCCAAAGCATTCCATTCATCAGTCTCCAACTTCATCAAAAGTTGACTTTGCGCACATCCGTTACTTCTGATGGAGAGAAACATTCTTTTGTGCTTCGCACGCACAAGGTCGACCCTCAATCTGAAGGCAGCACTATCGTTATTCAGCGGTCACTCACTCATCCCGACCCACACCGGGCTTTTGTCTCTTATCTGCATTCTCGCGACAATCTATTTCCATTTCATTCGACTCTCTGGCTGCGTGAAAATGGATCGGTACCTACCAGGTCTTGGTTTACCGGCAGACTACGTCGATTTTTCCCCTCGTCTATTGCTGGGCATTCAATGCGTGCAGGAGGAGCCACTTCACTTGCAGCTGCTGGTGTGTCCGCTAGGGAGGTGCAAGCTCTTGGAAGATGGTCATCTGATTCCTTTGGCATCTACATCCACAAAAATCCAACTCTATTATATGCGCTCATCTATAATGGTCGGCCCGTACATGATGCATGATGGTCGAGATCCGTTCGTGACCATCCCTTCTTAATGTATTTATATCTCGTTAATGATACGTCGTCTCCTCTATCTCTTTATTTATTTCTCAAACTCTTTCATCTTATTTCCTTTTCCCCTCCCTCCCCATTACGGCTTGTTTCATACGTATACAGGTATCTCCGGCTCGTTTCAGTTCCTGCTTACAGCCTCGCACTGTCTCTAGCTAGTTTCTCGGGGTATTCATCAGATTCTTTCGGACTCGCGTCCGGAAAAATCCTTTTGCTGGCTAATCCTTGCGGCCTGCGCTTCTGCGAGGCAAAGTGAGGCCAATCAGTGACACCAATCAGTGTCCATGAAGGGGTCCCATTCGAGAAGGTGACGGAAAAGGTGTACAAAAATACTATTCAGCTATTTGGCCTAGAGGAACTTCAAGTTGCATAAGTGGATGGTCAGAGACAAAATTAGAGTTTTTCACAATTACAGACTACTATCGTTCCATGGGAAATGCACAATTTTCACCTATTGCTAAATAACAACACAACAACACATATATTCGTATCGGGTTTACTGTAGCGCATACCTTGGGTCTCTGCGCATTAGACCCAACAAGTTTGTTGTGAGCTTGTTACAGCGGCAGCACTGGAAGTTGAGATGTCGAAAAACAATAGAAATGCAGAATTCATCCAAAGTCCCGGAGACAGCACTCAAAGCGAATACGCAGACGACGAGGATTTAGCTAGCAAAACGAGGACCCCTTTGCGCGAGCAAGGGACCCTCAATAGATTTAGGAACAAACAGCCCCCAACAAGAAACCCATACCTAACGTACAATATTAATGCTATACAAACAGGGAGGGAGAAATAGGCGGGTGCGCAAACTAGCGAGACAAGTAAATCGAGTGAGGAGAGGAACGGAAGGGGAAGGGCAGCGTACCTAGCGAGACAAGTAATTTGAGTGAGAAGAGGTAAGGACCCCTGCTTCACCCTGTCCCGCTAGACATAGGCTGCTTGCTCCACTAAAGGAGGTGGCAATAAGGATTGCGTGAGGCATATTAGTCATGCCAAGGGATGCACAGGGCCAGGCAAAGGGACTGGCCCTAAACAAGACGAGGGACAGGAAGACCCAATGCACAAGGCTGCTAAGGAGTACGCTCGTCCAATTACCCTGGGTTAAACTCGATTAATTGGGGGAATAACGCCTTAGGAGTGATAAACATAGCTAGGATGTGCTGAGTGATCATTATTTGCTGAAACTCTACCAAGAAGGCCATGTATGGGATAAGGCCTATATCTGCCAGTGGACGGTCCAGCATGTAGCTGTGGTGGGAGGTCTGGTGAAGTTCGAAGAGGACGAGCCTCAGAAGAGGCTGGCACTGGTTGCACGAATTGTGGCTCGCCACCTGGATAATGGAGTGCGGGTGGCAGATTAAATGAAAGCGGAGAAGCGTCACCTGCCGTTGGGCTGCCGACGTCGGATATTGAATTTGACTTATGAGCACTGAGCTATCATCAAGTAACCGAGGTGGCAAGCTGATGCGGCCTGGTCTGTTAAACACCCCGAATATGAGTCCACTGGGGAGCCAGGCGGCATCATGCGGTCACAAATGAAACCTATAATTAAGTAGCTGCAACTAGATCTTTCGAGTTCCTGGCAGCCACTTTCGTTTGACAGGTCACGCGTCAAACTCTGGAGCAAGGATCTGGATATGTCTCATTGAGTAGTAGCATCCTAATCAGTTGCTGTTCAAGTTCACGAATCAATTATCACAAAGTACTCAGTTCTGTTGAGATTTGGCCAGTGTGACTATCCGTGACTTTTCGTAACATGAGTGCAACTCACGAAGCTGAGTGGTCATCACGAACAGACCGTAACCGATATTAGACCAATGGAGACTCAGCTGGAGCCTGACCAGAGTTCTTCATTATTTCCTTTTATCTTCGCGATCATCGGGCTCGTGTGGTATGTAGTTTTATGGAGTATTGGTCTCTTGGGATGCAGAACAGGGTGAGCAACCTTGTTACTTACTTGGACGTCACTTAAAGGCTTTGCCACCGTGACAGCCGAAGAAGATACCGTATACGACCGCGTTCTCCACTTGCGACAGCAGCGCCAGATTCTATTCCTGGTGTATCTATTCTGCGACCACTGAAAGGCCTAGATGCCAACTTGTACGAGAACCTCGAGTCTACATTCACACAAGAATACCCCAATTTCGAAATCATTTTGTCTGTCGCTGACGAGCAAGACCAAGCTCTTCCAGTTGCAAGAGATCTCATTTCTAAATACCCCAATGTTACTGCCAGGATAATGATAGGTAAGTCTATAGTGAGCAATGTCGACGACTCAGCTGAAAAAGGCAATTCAGGTGAAGAGGTGGTGGGGGTTAATCCGAAAGTGAACAACCTCATTCGTTCATACCGTGAAGCTGCCCACGACATTCTCTGGGTTATCGATTCAGGTGTCTCAGTTGCACCTGGGACACTTGCCCGCTCCGTTGACCTACTCGAGCCATCCACACACACAAGACTTCCCAAGAGGCGCGTCGGGCTCGTCCATCATGTCCCATTTGTATCTGCTCCAGAAGGGTTTCTCGGTTCAAGAATTGAAGAGGCATTCCTTAATACCAATCACGCGAAGATGTATCTCGCAATCAACACTGTTTCTATCGAATCTTGTGTCGTTGGAAAATCAAACCTCTACCGGCGCTCTGATCTAGAGCGGGTAAACGGTTCGCTGAAGCCTCGAACGCACGCGGAATCAAACGATGACCAGAATTGCACTCGTGGCCTTGCTGCATTTGGAAAATTCTTGGCCGAAGATAACATGATTGCCAGTGCTTTATGGCACGAGCTGAATCTCCGTCACGATTTGTCATGCGACGTGGCGCATAATGCAATCGGGAAAATGTCTTTATCGGACTACGTGTGGAGGCGTGTGCGCTGGATTCGTGTGCGCAAACACATGACTCTTGCGGCAACGATCATGGAGCCCTTGACCGAAAATCTTGTCGCTAGTTCCATTGCTGCTGCAAGTTTGCGGTATCTTTTTGGTATTCCAATATGGCTTTTTCTTGTGGTTCACCATACAGCTTGGTACTGGGTGGATCTAGATGTTTACGAGTCACTCGCTGGTCACCCTCTTCCAGCAGACAGACGATGGTGGTTCTTCACTGCATGGTGCCTGCGCGAACTTCTAGCATTTCCAATCTGGTTCTTAGCTATGCTTGGTAATGAGGTGATTTGGAGAGGGAAGAAATACGAGGTATTACGTGCGGGAGAAGTCAAGGGGACATCAGGCAATGGTAATCACACGGGATTATTTACCCGGTGGAGGCAGCCAGATTCTCGCTATCAGCCTTTACCAAGCAATCTTTCAGATATATAACACATGTACTTTGTAGCTAGCTCATGATTGTTTATTGTCTATTATTAACGGCATACGATAACAGGTACGTATACCCACGATTAGAATGTACAGAAAACGTTTGGGAGTATTACAGCTACATAGTACAGTAAGAGTGAGCGATGAGATGAGATGAGAGGCAATAGACAGTGGTTGACTATGAGGGTATAGCCACATCAGGATCAGATTCAACGAGAGCTGCCATTGCTTCTTCTTGACTGTGCTTTGCAAGAAGACGGAAATTGTAAATCATGACCACTTCATCAAAGAAGGTATCGGACCAATCTTCTGCCCTGCATGAATTCAGTGCGGCAGTGCGCAAGCGCAAATCACGACCGTCGCATGTGATCTTGCATAAAGATGCTTCGAGATTGGTAGGAGTAGCGGGCTGAGGTGTGTGTTGCCGTGAATCCCTAGCATCTTTCTGCCGTTGATTGGAAAACCAGTTCTTGACTTGGTGATATTCCCTAAGAATGACAAGATTAGGCGATACGGCAACAATGAGCCACTGACAACAAACCTGTTGATGATGACTCCTAGCTGGGATACCCAAGCTTCGTCAGGGTACGGAGTAATTTCATCATAAACCATCTGCATTACGAGACGTTGGCGTGAAGTTGCGGGAGTCTTTCCGGTAGATGTGATTGCCAATGCGCGTTTCTTCAGCTCCCGCACTCTAGTTTCTCTTTCACTTTGAGCACGGGATGCAGATTGTAAGAATGCTTGTTTATATGCTTTCTTTTTGAGATTGTCTTCAGAAGTAGTCCCATGACGTGCTGTGATGGCAGAAACGGAAGCAGGCTTGAATCGCAATGATGATCCCTTGCTCGTAATAACTCGTTTCCTTAAAGTACGTCGCGGAACGGACTCCTCTGAAAATATGACAGACTCCATGGATGGGTTCGCAAACTCCACATCCATGCCATCTGCTGAGACATCTAGAGACGGTTCCCGCGAAGAAGATGACGAGACGGGACTATCCACTGCAGATCCATCTTCCTGACCATCAAAGGAGGAAAGAGCGTCACGGAGAGACAGAGTGGGTGAATTTGAGAGTGCAGTTGTAGACGAGCCTGTGTGTGATGTATCCATCAGTGATCTGTTTGCAGTAATGTATGGGATACAAGGGCTGAACTTGTCTCGGTTATTTACGAGAGAGAGATTAAGAGATACCTGCCTGAAATAAATACCGACGCTTGATCCACTGGTGTTCGGTGCAGGTAAGACAAACCTTCTTTATTGTAGTGCCGCTGTGGGGAGTGGTCCAAACCAGATATTGTTTCGGGGGGAAGATCGTTAATGATTGAGAAAGGAATGACTACTGCTTTTATGACAGGTGCCGGTATGGCTAAGTATATGGGGACCAGACGTTCTTACTCTTGGCTGAAGTCGATAGTAAAGGGTGGTCGGTAGCCGGAACTCGCCTTCTTGACTCTCTTATGTGTGGTCCTTTTTTGGAATATTGAAGCCTTTGTTCAACAAAGCCAAACAACCGCTATCCTAAATCAATTAAGAGTAACATAAGTACTACAACAACTGGGTTCGGGTAACCAGTGGAAGCCCTGAGCGTCTGCCAAATCCTCGAGGGGACTCTGGCAACAACTTATAACAATGTCCGATCATGATTACACCAAGCAACGCATAATCGCATCAGTATTTGATAAGCGTAACTCAGGTGCTGCGATTCAAGAGATATATGTTGGACACATAAAAATTTGGGAGGATGCAGGAGAAGACTCTGGGAAAAAGCCTCGCTATATCTTACTGTCACGTATGTCATTATCATCTGTCTTCTGGATTGCTCAAATAGTTCTTCAGAGTGTAGCGATGGAACCGGTTTCCTTCACAAGTCAAAGCTTAACACAAACGGCTCATTCTCCGTAGGGAAGACATGGAAACTTTCCGAGTTGCGTGGTATAGAGGTTTCAGATGTACGTATAAGCATAGGAATAAGCATAATCATACAGCTGACGTTTACGCAGCCAGCATCCTTCAATATCACACTAGCTCGTACATATAAATGGCAGACGGAAAACCATCTTGATCAAGCAAACTTCATTTCCGCGGCTGTGAAACTGTTTTACGTGGTCACAAATGGTACTGGTACACTCCATCTGGTCGGAGTGCGACAAAATGAGCCAGGTCCTGGTAAGATAACTGGGCTCTCACCCACGCTCGCTAATGATCCTTATTATCAGCCAATGGATTCTCTCAATCCTCGGAAACTTCGGTCGCTCAGGCACCGCAAACTGACTTGAACATAACTACTGCACCAGCAAGACGACAAGCTGCAACTTCGAGAGCGGGGACACCACAGCCTGGTATGCGTACGGAGCTCCCTCCGCGCACTCAAGTTGCAAGATCCTCTTCTCCTGCTGGCTCCAATATTAGTAATCCACCTCAGAATAATTCCGGCTCGGGTGTGATCCGACCCCCTTCCCCACCACCAGCTTCTCAGCTACAAGGGCAACCGCAAACCGTTCAATCCGGTCTACCAAGTTCACTTCGACCGCGAGTTATCCGCCGTCCGTCCAATGCGACGCCACCACAAAACCCTTCGTCGAATGGCTTGCCAGCAAACCTTGTACCGACCCGTGCACCTCCCTCTATGTTGCCTCTCCGCACTCCCAAAGAAACTTACCCTTTCGCAGCATCTCGTCCCTCTGCTGAATTTGTTCACACGTCGAGTCCGCTTTCAGCCACTCCAACAGTTGCTCAGCTTCCTCGATCAGAATCTCCGGTTTCCGTTCGGGTCCCAACAATCTCAAAAGCTACCTTCAAGCAAGTCAATACCTACCCCAGAACCTCCACAACCTCGCCGAGAGCATAACAACCGGGTATCATTCTTTGACCCTCTTAATCAAGCTGCTTTGGATAGGCTCGTAGCGGGTGATTACCCAGAGGATGGTAGTGCAGGTGAAGAGGAGACCTCGCAGGCTACAATGGCCAGTGTAGAGGAGATGCTAGAGGGATTTGAGTGGGCCAGCGATGACTTTTTTGGGAAAAAGAACGCAAAAGGGGCAGCAGATTTGGTTGAGGCCCGTCTGTTGGACGAGTTGATAGCCCTTGAGAAGGTGAACCAGGCACTCGAGAAGCCTCATGTTTCTCAACTACTAATTCATATTCCAGGCCAATATACACTCCTTCGTGGAGTCAGATGATCGTGTGGCTTTAGTTATGAATCTGCTGGAAGAAGCTATCACTGAAGTCGACGCAATGGACAGCTTGATTTCATCATACAAAATCCATTTGAACGTGAGACTGTATCATAAAACCGGCTGTATCGCATACTAAAATATCTGACCACAGGCCGTCGGGGACGATATCTCGTTCATACAATCTCAGCGGCGCGGCTTACAGGTTCAAACACAGAATCAACGCGCTTTGCTCAGCGAGCTTGAGAATCTCCTTGTGTGTTTTTTCCGAATCTGCCACTACGGCATACTGATGCCCGGACAGCAAACCGTCCAAGTAGACCGCGAAGTACTGGTGACGCTTACTCAGGAATCCCTCGAAAAGGCATCTGGGATACAGAAATTGGAAACAGCGGCCACTGAACTCTATAAGGCTCTCCAAGCCGGTCAAGACACCGGTATGTATGTATCTCTTGGCGTTTGTTCTCAAGGTTTCATTGTTCGCAGATATGGCTGCTACCATGGAGCGATTAGATGAATACAGGACCCACAATGCACAGTTCTGCAAACGTATATATGACTATTTATCAATCATGTCTGTCGCACAGGTGAACTGTTTATCTGTTGTCATGAATGTGATACTTATGTTCCGCATGTAGGCGGAGATTATCCTGGATGGAAACAGTGGGATTACCAGGCCTGGACGAGGACGCCCAGTTATCAAGAATCATCAAGGCATGCAGGCATATCTCGGTCGTTACGCAGGATTGCTTCTCTACCTGAAGGAGATGGACGAGAGTATATATTCAAGATTCTGTGGAGTAAGGGAATCTCGGTGCCTACAACTCCTATTGACGGATCTATTTCAAGGCATACTTCTCTACCATCAGTGAGCTTCACAAAAAACAGATGGGGAATTTACTTTCGATTTACGCGGGACTGCTGAAGCGAACACCAGACGAAGATGCTGACCAGAGTTTGTGATCGACCCTTTTAAGCAATTGTTTGGCTCATAATGAGATAGACTTTGGGTCGACTAACGAAAATAGTCAAAAGGCATCAATCCGTCGCGCTGGAACCATAGTCCGTTCGCCTATCGAGGGACGAAAGGATCGAAATAAAGATAGGGAGAGGCAGACGGACGACGAGTATCGTGCACCAGAGGTGCGCCTATGCTTGATTTAGCTAGTCTCGACTCACAACAGTATCAGGCTCTGGGTCTTATTTTGGAGCAAATTGCTCCTCAGATCTACCGGGAGGGAGACTTCGTTGCAGATTTCCTGCAAATTAATGACGCTGGTCTTACGTTTGCTGATTACGCCGGGTTGGACAATTACTTCAGGCGACAAGCTGCACGAAGCGCAGGTTTAAGCCAAACAACTATGAAGCTCGCACGCGGTGCCATGGACTTAATTTTTGGCTTTTTACCTGCCGAGCTGAAGCAATGGATCGATTCCGCAGTTGCTAAAGATACGCTGTACGTGTTGCATGATTTTCTCATGGAGAAGCTTTTCACTCTGCCGATAGGCAGGTAGTCGGAGTCATAGTCTGCTTGGAGCGCTTTGTAGCAGATGCGGATGAGCGCGACAATGCGTTCTTTCTGCAAATGCTGGAAAAGCAACATACCAGGCTCAAGGGATCCTTCGATCGCCATATCGCAAGTCGTTTGTCCCTGTTATTAAATTGCCGCTCACGACAAGTTTGCAGAATCAACAAATCAAGATGATCGAGGAAACTAAACTCACGAGCAAGAAACGAAAGGGGGTAGCTCATTTCGTGAAATACTTCCCGATCTATGTCAGTCGCATTGAACAGCAACTAATCGGCGCGGATGGTTTGGAGATCAGAGCCAATGTTGATCTCGCTTATGAAAAGATCGTGCATAGCATGTTCGAATGTCTTAAGCACATGGCTACTCTAGACGGTGATGATGAAGATAAGGGCCAGCTCAATTATCACGTGCTGCTCGTTGGTAAGTGAGCTAATACACTTCCGATCGTTTGTTAAACGTCGGCTTGCAGAGAATATGCACTACTTCGTTGCGGAAATGTCCCAGTTGAACGTAGGGTCGGTTTCTGGGTTCCCGAAACAAGCAGAGGCGATTTACAATGAGAATCTGAACGCCTATGTAAAGATTGTTCTCAGACGACCTTTTGCAAAGATCACCGTATGCGCAGTTGTTTTCTCATTTATCACCTTTCTGATTTTTGCTTTCCACACAGGACTATTTCGACGGTATCGAGCGGTTGCTCACGACTACTGCCCCGACGGAAGTCTCAAAGAACAGCAACTACAACAGATCTTCGCTGAAGAAAGTTGTCAAGGAGTTCGATGGCAAAGACATCCGCAAACATATTGATGCTTTGTTCAAGCGCGTTGAGAAGCACTTTACTGAAGCTGAAGAGAAGACGACGAAGGAAGAAAGCAGCGGCATTGCCCCTGGCACCGTCATGGTCGGCGTGTGGAAGGCTTGCGAAGAGGAACTGCAAAGAATGACAGAGAACTTCATCAAGCGGATTTCGCAATGTTATGCGGACAGTGGCGTTTCATTGGAATACACTAGTGCCGACGTTGAGACGTCCTTCAGGCGTCACAGGCTTGGGTCATAACTTATTTTGTAGTACTAATAACGAACCCCACATTGGAGACTCATTGTATAGTACGCAGTGTCTACCTTATATACATACCACCCATTTTTTTTGAAATGATAGAATAAGAAATAAAAAAGAATATCCGTGCTTCGGTGAGTTTGACAGAAATGTCTCAACAAAACGAACTTTAAGTGGACTGTGAGTGTGTCTCAGGGGTCTGTTCGCCATCATAATTGACGTCAACACCACTGGCATATGTAGCCTGCTTCGCAGCAGTATCAGGAGAGGAACTAGGTTTCGTGGAAGACTTTGATAATGCCCCCATAATGGCAGGACCATAAGACGTCCAAAGCCCCTTCACTGATTCGAGGGAGTAGGGCTGTTGTCCAGGTTGGCCCTCCCTCGCATCTTCAGGTTGTTTAGTGATAGGAGTCTTGTTCAAGATGGTCCACAAGAGGTCAATGAGCATAGAAATGCGCGACTGAAGGAAACCAAGAACATTGTTCTGAGCAGAAGCAATGCTGGAATCCAATTCTGCCTCATTTTTGGAGCAGAAGGGTTCAAAGTAGGTTTTGTAGATGTGAGTCGAACCCTGTCTACATGTGAAAACCTTGATAAATACAGCAAGAGACGACTACGGACCTGGGTTTGGGGAAGAGATAGGTAGAGCAAGAAAAGGGTTCGTGTTTCCCAATAAAATGGCAACCTTATACGCCAGATAGGAGTGAATAATGTTGAGACGAGACGATATGGGTGATAACTGACCATGATACGAATGGGCCTATGGTCGACTCAATCGCAATAAAAGATCCGACGACAGCCCAATACATTGAAAGGCTCTGGAGTTCACCCGATAAAGGGGAGGATAGCGCCTTGTAGGTAGAATAGCTTGGCAGTAAGAACGCGAACCACGCGCTGAAATGGAAGTATATTCAGTATATTTATGGCCATGATGAGTCGACAGATATCATCACCAAAGCAGATGGGACACCATAGACATTAACATTATGGATTCCTCTCCAAACTTCGAATGGTGGTCGATGGCGTTTAGTGCTGATCACAAACTGCTGTCGAAATAAATTATAAACACTGGACAAAGATATGATACTTGTACTGACAAGTGTTGCGATATCAAAAACAAGTCAAGATGGGTTGAATGCGTGTATCAGGATCAGAAGCACTAGTACTACCGTGACCAGTACTGCGGCCACGTCAAACGCCACGGAGTTAAATTACATAATTCTTTATGTAATATCGCCCCTTTTAGCTGAAGTGGTTTGCGGACTCAAACCTGCGTCCACTTCCTCGCATGCATACGAAGCCAAATTGTGTCCAGATGCCATAATTGTCCATCATCCATCTTAGCTGCAGTAAAGAGTCCACAGGGCAATGGGTCATTGTTTTATCGAGGACTAAGCGAATGGACTAAACCAATATCCACATCTCCAAAGTGGTGGGCCACAATCCACAAGTAGCTTGATCAATAGTATATATACCCTGTATGAAAGAAACTGTTTGGTACAATCACCTACAGCCACGAAAATACAGGCATCTTCATCCAAGTCATCACTATGAAATCTCAAAGAAGGTCGCATCGTACTTCTCCCTATGAGGTCGAAAATACTCCCAAGAGGAAATGTATGACAAATGAGCAGCTTAACATCCTTGACCCTTACTATGTCAAAAATCATCACCCTACGAACGATGATATCGAATTACTGGCCGAGGTGATTAATATGTAAGTCTAGATTCTTTCACATCGTACGATTACCTGAGCCGACCAAATGGATGCATAGTCCAGCCAAGAAAGTCAAGAACTGGTTCAATAATCGGCGCGCTAAAGAGGCTAGACAACAACGGAATTCACCACTGATGTCGTCCCCGCTGTCTCGATGCCTCTGGAACACGAACATCGATGGTACCGCTGACATGACCGATTCGGATGGCGACGATGACGAGCACGAGTCGGGTTATGCCCAAGATGCCCTAGACCAAGGGGGTCTCGATCAAGAAACCCTTTATCAAGAAGCCCGCGCCTGTGTAGCGACGATGGCAGAAATGTCACCTGAGGAAGTCGACATGCATTTCATCGAGCAAGAAACCCGCGCCACCCGCGCCTGTGTCTTGGCCATGGCCAAGATGACACGAGAGGAAGTCAATGCGGCATTCATTCTGAGCTACCTCAAGCGACGAATCATTGTTCATCCTCCCAAAAAATGACAAAGTGACATGTTTTTAAGCGTCTGACTGGCTCCTACAAAACTATTCGATCAGCGCTATATAGCCGCTATATGATGATTACTTACTTACTTTGTTATTGATATCCAGTATAAATAAGATGTACATATATCGGCTCCAGTAAGCATCATGCACTGCAGTGAGGCAGTCCACCATCTTCTAGGACGTAAAAGATCGCAGCCCACCATAGGGTCAGCGATAAAAATTCACATTTGAGAGATTCTAGCGGTCCTCCGATTATCCGCTGCTGGTTTATGGAAGTCTTGACATCGGAAATGAACCAACGATTACTGGCTCCGAACTTTGGAGCTCCGTGGTAAAACCTCGGACTCACCGACTGCTGGCAAAACTTGAAACGGCCCTCTGAAATTGAGTAAAGTTCTCACAAGTTGCCAGAAAACTGTCCACGGTAAGAATCACAGAAATGAGTATGATTGCAGCAGGACACACTAGTACTACAGACAACGTCCAGCTGGTCACTGTAGTAGGAGCTGATAGAAGTGTACTACCGCGTTCCAGGGGTATCAAATTCGGGAGGAGCACAAGTAGGGTCACTCCAATCAACGAAGTTGACCAGGGCGCAGCCTTGACTGCATAGATACGTGAGGGGGAGTTTCCAACGATATCAGAAGCGGCCAATTATAGCCTACTGTCCGCAGTTGGACGTGTTCGTTTGAAAACTCAACTGATTGACCTGAAGAGGTGATATTTCAATGATATGATGGATGCAGGGCGCACGGTCAATGAGTCAATTGCCATTGGAACGATGATAGTAAAGGGGAGTTAAAAGGGTGGCATGGGGATGATAGCAGATATGGCTGCCATGGTCGTGGGGACTCGTTAGGACTCGTGGGGAGTAACCTCTTCGAACGATAGTTTGTCCGTTTACAGAATTGATTTTATATCGAAATTATCTTTTATATTTAGATTTGCTATTTATTTTTATTTGCTGTCAGTGTCGATATCGTACTAGTAGATGAAGTTGAACAACGTCGCATGTGGCAAGGCAGTCTTCGCTGAACGTACGTGTTCGGTTCGGTATCGCTTTCGACTACCTGAACGCTTTTTCTATCTAATATCCTGGCATTAAATCAGTCTGTACAATACTCCAGCAGTGCACCCATCAATCATGGATCCTGCCTCAAGTGCTAACTCTGTCCTTCACAAGAAGCATGATGACGATTTCGACAAGGCTAATGACAAACGGGATGTTAAGCCAGTCGTGAAGACCCTTAATCGTGTCCCCCGTATGTTCAATTCAGTTCTTAATGTATGAGATCTCTTTACTGACTGCCCCGATACAGGCGCTTGTGTGAGCACGCTCCGGCTTTCCAAGTTCCCGATGCATGCTGACTTATGCCATTCACGAACAGAATGCTTGTCGGAAGCAGAAGATGCGCTGCGAAGGTGCAGATAATCCACCATGTAGACGTTGTCGTCATGCAGGACTCGATTGTCTATTCGAAAAGCCCACCAGAGAAGCAACTCTCACGGGCGAGGCAGGACTTGAGTCAGTCAACTTGGCTCTATGACATGCCACAATCTTTTTCTTACAGTATTACAGACGTATACGAAGTCTAGAAGCTCATGTTGCCGAGATACGTTTCACTCAATCTTCGATACAGAATACCCTTCTCGAGATCGTTGGCCACCTTCGAGGCGCTACGCCGTATAATAACCGCTCTCCCTCAACGTTCTCACAGACACCCTACAATACGCAGTCGCCAACAATCCAATCCATGGCATCTCCCCCAGTGTCTTCTGGCCCGAACGGGTCCCATGTGGGCGATCCAGGTATTCATAGCGTACAGGCTGGCCCTACCACGCCCACAGCCTATCACCCTAACCTCAACCATGGATCTCTTCCACCTATGTTAAACGCCCCACCACGGCATTCGAGAAGCTCTGTATCCCAAAGTGCATTAGTATCAGTTGGGCAATCTCCTGGTCATGGAGAGTACCACCCGCCACAGCTTCCACCCTCACATACCAATGCGACTTCACCGACCCAATCATATGGTTATTCCCCTTCTGGACAAGTTTTACCCCCATTTTCCACATTACAAGCGATCGGTCGTACAGCCTCACAAGTATCTATACCTGGCCGTCATGATTCACATCAACAAAGGCAAATGCAGCGTGGCCACAATGTGCATTCACCTTCGGGATCCAAACGCACCGCCCCGTCCTCGTCCAATCCCACCAGCGCGGACTCCACAGATATTGATGATGACAATGGAGAATTACCAGCCTCTGGCCTGGTAGCACCATGGGAAGTTCTAAGAGGTCTAGCCGACGTGGCTATTGAGCGAGCTGCTAAGGTTAGTCATTTTCCCGTTTCATACCCACTGCGCATGAACCCCTATCACATATAGGAAAATGGCGAAGGAAGCAGTGAACCACAGAGCAGAACCAGAACGCCTTCCCCCGAGCGAAAATCTAGGCCAATGAAAAGGAGAAAGATCCGTCATCGGTCCTCCCGTGCTTTGACTTTCCCCGATGGTAGCGTTTTTTCATCCACTTGCACAATTGATTCTCAATATCTCAATGGGTAGTTGTCACAACGAACATTATCTCGGAACAAGAAGCCCGTGAACTGTTCAGAATGTGGTTTTATTTTTAGCCTCTTTTCTTCATGCTACGTACCAATGCCGTCACACAGATTTTATGCCGGATGTTCCACCTTTCTCCCAGTATTCGATTGCCAAGTCGACACTTTCGATGGGCTTCATGAGCGGTCACCATTTGCTGTCGACGCTATCTGCACAGTGGCTGCCCGCGTGAGGGACGGCGGAGGTGACTTGCTGACATTATTTTACTATCAGCTTATCTCATTGTCCATCAGGAAATGCAAGCGAGACTTACACCCGATGTTTGGAAGCAGTGCAAAATATCTCGTGCGCCACACTGTTTGCTCCGGTAAGCCGTGTAGAAGCCGTGCAAGCGATGAGTGAGTGTGCTTTCTGTGACATCCAAATTGAATTAATCATTTGAAAGTTCTTGTTTCCGGGTGGTCGGATAACGGTTGGCTCAGTGGCGGTCACGCCGTTCGTATGGCCATGGAACTGTGTGAGTAGAACGTTCACTACAGAAACGAATATCTGAGTGATTTATTCTTTTTAGCACTTCACAAAGCTTGGCCCAAACTGCTGAGGCGAATGCAAAGCAAAACTAAAACCACCATTGACGGTTCGGAAGATCGTGACCTCGTTGTTGCGTCCCGAACTTGGTTTTGCCTGTATCTCTTCGAGCATCAGTGCGTTTACGGACGGCTTTAAGCACATTTTCCGATCACTGATTGCATATCAAAGACTATCTTATGGCACAGGACGTCCAGCAATTTTAAAGGATGATGAAAGCATATGGCAATGTCGTTTGCTTCTACAACACCCTTTAGCAATTGAGGATGATATGCGCTTGGTTTCCACTGTTGAGCTTATGGCTATCCGCGAAAGAGTCCACAACAAGCTGTCACCTTTTGAACGGCCTGTCGATGAAGTCACTTTTGCAGTCATTCAGCAGGCTGACTCTGAGTTCCGAAATTGGTATAAAACTTGGGATCAGGCTTTTTCACAGAAGTATGAAGATGCAGGTGCGGTTCAACCGTCAGGAACTTTTCCTCACATGCCCTGCTGACTCTTCGTCAAGCGTTTTACCGACAAAGTTTGCAGATTCAACAACTGCATGCAGAGCTATTCCACAATGCAACTGCCTTACGTGGCATCAATGGTCCCGAGGATGTTGAGAAGATGCCAGCTGCCCAAAGAGAATTGGCAATACGTTCAATACGCACTGCTCGCCAGGGCCTTGAAATCACAGTTAACTCGCCATCGTATAGCGAAGGCATGAAATATGGTTGGCTCCCGTCATTTTATTTTTTCAGGATCCCTAAATTTGCATGAAATAGCCGTTCACTATACACATGCAACTGCAACATTTGCAGCATCGTTCTTACTGCGGTTAGCACGTCTTTTGTAAGTTACCCAAGATGCAGACGGTGAATAATGTACTCACGCCGTCTCAGCCCGACTGATTGCGATATGCAAGAAATACGGTCACAGGTCGAACGTCTCGCTGGCTTAATGTCTCAAAGTGAGTCCTGTTGCATCTTACTGTAGAAGCACACTCGTCAACTACTTCTTCGGCAGTCCCTGGCAAGCGCTATGCCATCACACTTCAGCTGATGCTGAAAAGAGCGAAGAGGCGTAAGGCAGCATCAAGCTCCCGCTCCCCCAAAATACCTAGGGAGCCCCCTCGCAACATGTCTATGGTGATTGACATGCAGCAGAATATGCACATGAGCCCTGAGAATTTTGCTCAAAAGTATGATATCGCATATTCGAATCCTGAAGTCATGCAGCAGATGCAAATGGGCATGGTGCCGCAGCAGACCACCGAGGTCGACAACATCTGGCGTGGCTTTGAAATGACGTCGAACGAACAACTTCCAGTGTGGATTTCTGATCAGAGCCTGGGTGGTAACTCATTTTCCCAGCAAGGCATGGATGCATTCTTGCTGCCTGCTGACTACCTACCTCCTGCCCCTCAGATCTGGTAGTAGCTCTTGCGATCTACCGACGTGCTGTTTCTATGGTTGTCTTGATTCTTTATAGGTTCTTGTCTATATGTTGTACGATTTGTAAGTTCCTATCTGTTCTCGTGTGGTTATATATATATTTTTAGTATTCTTGTATAGCTTTTTCATCGCTATTCAATCGACCGGTGTGCTTTTGGACGACTATCTTCGGCTCAGGCTGGGCTGAATTGAAAGTGAGATGTACAATATGGAAATTCGATTGGCGTGCAATCACGACCATCGGACTGGATCAGAATGTTTGAAGGGTATAAATATAAGAGTCCCTGATCCATGGCCTTCATAACCACTCTTCGTGCATATAATGTACTCCCCTGTTACCCCAGAAGCACGTAGGCGACCTGTATCTCATGCACGACTCCCCCATCTTGCTGGCATTGGCCTTGCGAGAGATTCGCCTTCATCCTCGCAGCAGTCGACTACTAGCTCAACTTGGCGGCCCACTGATGAGGCGATATCAGTTTCCTCGTCTCAGCACACGAAAGCTAGGGAGGAAGTTGCTGCTGCCGAAATCAGCCGTACCTTCAGCGCATTGGAAGACGGAAGGACTCCACCTAAGCGAAGGCGCTCCGTCATGGACAGGCTAGTGCCTTTCACCCGACGCCCGCAAGAAGCGCTCGATGAAGAGATTTTCAGTGACATAAAGACCTCTAATCCGGCGAGCTGGAAAACGAGGGGGTCTTCGATCGGTGGGGATGCCAGCGTTGAAGCCAAGCAACCCAAGCGGCCTTTGGGAGGGGGAGGTCCAAACAGCTTCTATCAAGGGGCAAAGCTTCGTACCAGCGTGATCAAGAGCAAGCGGCCTTCCGCAATAACAAAACACGTTCAAGGTGAGCCTCGGAAGAGCATCGTGCCTGCCATCCAATGACAGTCTCGTGTAGATATCGACAAGCGTCGTGCTTTCATGCTCAAGCTCGCCAAGTGCTTGCTAGCTTTTGGTGCTCCATCCCATCGTATCGAATCGCAGTTGGCCACTGCTTCTCAGATCCTTGACGCGAGAGCCTCGTTCGTTCATATACCGAATATCATCATCGTCACGTTTGGTGATGAAGACATGACATCCGTGGAGACCCATTTCGTGAAAGCGAATGGACGAATTGCGCTTACAGCGTTACAAGGAGTCCACATTGTGTATCGCAAGGTTCTTCATGACAAGATGACCGTGGAAGAAGGCACCAAGCGATTGGCTTCCATACTCTCCGCTCCCCCGATATATTCGCTGTTGGTACGCTGCCTGTTAGCCTTCGTATGCGGCTCTACCATATGTGTCCTTGCGTTCGGGGGATCGGTCATTGATATGTGGATTAGCGGAGTGTGTGCCTTCGTCTTGCAATACCTAGGCCTTAATACCGCGACAAAAAGTGCGACGTACGCGAATGTTTACGAGTAAGCGATCTTTCCCTCTGTATTCATTCAATTTAGCAGATTGGTTAGGATTTCGATTGCCATCATCGTGTCCTTCGTGGCTCGGGCACTCGGCACCATACCAGGCAGGTTGTTCTGCTACAACGCCATAGCATCTGCCGGGGTGGTGTTGATCCTCCCGGGATTTACTATCCGTAAGTGATTGACTCGTGCTATCTATCACTCACTGCGATGATCCAGATATCAGTCATCAGCGCGCTAGAGCTCACTTCTAGAAATATTCTATGTGGATCCGTAAGAATGGTCTATGCGATCATCTATACTTTGTTCCTGGTACGTCTGATTCGCAATTGTTTTGTCACTTCTCAAATCCACAACCAGGGGTTCGGTCTGACGATAGGATCCGATCTTTATCTTGTACTCAACAAACACGCTCGGCATAATTTAGATAAGGCCGAAGCAGAGAGATATACGATGTATCACGGGACCTTCCATGCCGAGAACGGCACGTCTCCCGTTCCAGGAGGTGCCATCTTCGGTTTCGCTCAAACCAATGACCCTCATATAGTTAATGGTATTGGACTTGATCGTTTAGATTTCAACTTGTATTGACCCGACCTGAAAGGGTGCTACAGGGAGTCCAGTTGGCCATGGTGGAGAAAGGAACTCCCCTGGTGGACGCTCTTCTTCCTCGTACCAGCGTACTCTCTTTGCTCGTCTTTGTCTAACTTGCAGAGGTTGCGCAGCTGGCAGCTTCTAGTCATGGTCGTGTTTGCGTGCTGCGCTTTTGTCGCGAATCGACTCTCAAATAACTATCTTCCTGGCAAAAGTGATATCATTTCGGCTTCTGGAGCTTTGGTCATTGGGGTCTTGGGCAACGTATACTCGCGAGTGATGCGTGGAACCGCTTTTACGGCCATGGTCACTGGTGTCCTGTTCCTCGTCCCTGTAAGTCGTCCTGAAATATGCTTTATTCGTCTATTCAATTAATATCCAACAGTCTGGTATCGGTCAGGGCGGTGGTCTGCTCTCGTCTGATGAGACGTCATCTACTCAGCAATACTCGGCTGGACTTCAGCTTGCCATACGGATAATAGAAGTGGCGATTGGAATAACAGTTGGTCTATTTGTAAGTCAGATTTTCGTATATGCCCTGGGAAGAAGAAAGAACGCTGCACACTTTGCTTTCTGATGGTATCTTCCAATTACACGCCATCTATCTATGTACACATATCATGCTGTAAACACTACCAGTAATTTGATTCGATGGCATACTGGAATGGAGAAGTGAGATTCGTGAATCAAGGTGTTCTAAAGATTACATGAAGTTTGTTACGAGTAGAGAATTAGTACAGGTATTCCAAAGAGTGTTCCAAAAAAACGAAGAAACGTTAAACCTGAAAGGTTTAAATAAATTACGCTGCGAAGAGCTGATTCAGCTCTTCCATGCGTCGTTGTAGCATGTCGGCTTTGCTGAAGTTCTGACCCAGAGTCATGTTGGCCAGCTCGGTCTTCTTGCGTTGCACTTCCAGAAGGCGATCCTCGATGGAATTCTCGATGATGAGCTTGACCGTTGTTACAGGGCGTGTCTGCCCTAAGCGATGCTACGACAAAATCAGTGGACCGCAACAAAGGGCGTGAAAGGACTCACAATCCTGTCCACTGCTTGATTCTCAACTGCAGGATTCCTGCGAAAGGCTTGAGCAACACTTGAATCACAGCAATCATAAAGATAAACCTTACCAATATGGGTCCATCAAGTACACACGTTGGGCGGCAGTCAAATTTAAGCCTACTCCTCCGGCCTTTAAACTGACTAGAAGGACTTCACACCCGGGATCATGTTTCAATGCTTCCATGGCACGGGTACGGTCATCACGTTTCATCGTACCATCGAGACGATCATAGCGAATGCCAGCCGTCTCCAACGCGTCTTCGATCCTAAACTCGGGTGAGACAACACACCACTTGACGAAATTTTGATGACATACTTATCTAGCATTGTTGTCCACTGGGAACTAGAATATAGAGATAAACTGTGAGATCCATCAATAGAAAATTGAACACATACAAGACAACAGTCTTGATTACGCCATCATCGAGTTTATTGCCTTCATTATCCACCATTTCCACCTCAATTGATTCGGGGTCGTAATTAACAGAATGTGGGTTTGCCCGGGAGAATTGCATAAGGTCTCCGAGTAAGGCCTTGACTTTGGTAGACGGATGGAAGTTCTCGAGTGCAACACCTTTGGTTCGCTTTTCTCGCTTGACTGGCTTTTTCTTGACGCCAAAGTCAACTGGCGAACAATCAGGTCGAACTCGAACTGCATCCTGGGGTAAAAGACCAGTCTGGCAAGCCGAGCAGGAACGGCGGACATCGGGAGGAACATCTGGCCAACCTGGGCATACACACTGACGGTAGCATCCCAGGCAAAACAGATGCTGACAGCGGGTGAGGACGAGTGACGGTGCTGATGGACTACTAGCTCGCGTAGGGGCACGGGAACCGGAACCTTTAGTCTTCCTTCCTCGCTTGGGTGCCGACGGACCATCCATATCCATGGTACCACCACCAACGTCCATCTGCCCTTGCTGATCAGAAGACATACACAGCTCTTCTCCGCATTCAACGCATTGAGTTGTAGCTGCTTCCCGTAGCAAGGCAACGATCGCAGCTGCACGAGTAGGATTGAGACCTTCCTTCCCAATGGCAGCGGCAATGTCTTCGTAACTGGTGAGGTCCATGTTCTGCATATCTCCCAGTGGTCCTTTCCCCTCCACGAGTTCGAAGTGGTCGCAAATCTGTCGGAGACGCAAGATTTTCTGGAGTATGCCAACGTAGTTCTTCATGACTTCATTTTTGTTGGAAAGTTCGTTGAACTCGGCTTTAGACTCCGAGAAGAACTGGTCGTAGATGGTCTGTTCATGCGGATCAAATTTCAGATACCGGAGTTCATCGCGACGTGGAGGGAGATGGAGTATTCGACGGCCATCAGAAGCCTTCGACTCCTTTGTTCGTCTCAAGGTAATGCACTTCATGATCATCTGAAGACGTGCAACACCCAATGACTGCCCATACTTGACTGGAGTGCCAATGAACTCCGTCCAGATGTTCTTGTCGTCAAAAGGCTCCAAGCGCAAGAACTTGATGAGGGCATACACATCATCAAGCTTGTTCTGAACAGGAGTGCCTGTGAGGCATAATCGGCGGTCCGCCATTAAATCGCAAGAGGCACGACTGCCAACAGTCTGAGTTTCCTTGATCGAACTGGATATAATGGTGTTAATCGTTTACATGGGGAAATTATACAAGAACGTACTGAGCTTCATCAAGCACGACACGAAACCAGTGTATAGTCTGCAAAGCACTAGACGCCTCAGACGCACCAAAGCTTGAACATGATTTTTTCCTCTTCATTCCTGCCCGTTTTGGTTTTGGCAATTTGAGTACTTGATTACCGCGTTCGTCGATGTCGACCCCACCATACCCGTCACTGCTACCATCGTCGTCATCCTCGGCTTCAACATTGGCCATCTTCCGATTTTGCTTCGAGTATTCTGATGCTAAGGTCGCATACGTAGTAATGACAGCATCAAAGTCTGCAAGAAATGCTGCGTCTGGTCGTCGGGAATTTCCGTGATACACATAGACACGAAGTGGCCGACCTTCGCGTTTTCGACGAGGTGGCTTCGTTTCCACTTTGGTTTCAGCCTGAGAAGATGGAGGGGAATTATTCTGCAGGGAAGACAACGTGGCGGCGGAACAACTCATCCCACCGCCACCGACCACAGTGACTTCTCCTCGCCAATGCTCGCGAAACTGATCCTCCCAATTCGATACGGTGGAAAGCGGGCATATAATTAGCGTCGCCCGACTTTTTGCCTTGATACGACACGCTCTAGCGTATTCAGCTTCGGCCTTATCCTGGGCCTTTGCTGCCTTTCCTTTGCCCTTGGCAGAAAATGATGGCGAATCAACCTCCGGTATTCCCCACACACTCCCCACGAAATGAGCAGCAGTCAAGGGATCTTCCAGCATATTCCGTTCCGGAGGAGGCGCGGGTGGAGGCGGTAAAGGCGTAGCAGCAAATGCATGTGCAGAATCGAGTGTCGCTGCAATAAGGGAGACGCAAGTGATCGTCTTGCCTAGACCCATCTAGTCGGGAAACAAGGCACGATTCATCAGATAGGGCAGAGATAAAGGGTGGAGGGCAAACTGACATCATCTGCGAGAATAGCACCTTTGGCTTCTTGGGGTTCTTGAAAGACCTCTTTCTGGGTAACGATATGAAACCAAGATGATTGACCTGTATGGAGATCATTCCGTGGCTGCCATAATGATGAGTAACGACCGTCTGCACAGCGTTTCTCCCGCTCCCGTTCGAGTAGAAAAGTGACCGCTTTCTTTTGATGAGGATACAACGTCGTTCCTATGTCATTACCTTTCGAAGCCAGTCAGATGAAGACAAGGATCACCAAAAATAGACAAAGCACTAACTAGGCTCTGTCTCTGCTAATTCGTCTCCACTTTTTAGACTCTTGAAAAGCTCATCAATTTGGCTCCGTTGTACTTCTAATGTTTTGCCGGAAACCATGGGAGCATTCCAACGAGGGCTATTTCCTCCTGGACCAGCATATCCAGATCTGGAAGGAAGCATAGAACGGTGGCCCCCAGGTGGTGGAGCATGCGGGTTACAATAGTGATAGTTCATGAGGCGCGAGATATCATATGGGCCAGAAGGGTGGTCAAGCATCAGACCACACGATTGCAGATAATTGCCAACGACAGCGATATTGCCTTTTGGCGTATAAACCAGCATCTGGAGAGGCAGTATAGGAAGCTTGACAAAGCGAATGAGCGAATGCGAGGTTCGTCAGAAAGAAAGGAATATCACTTACGTTTGGCGAACCACGCCGCACCTTTGCATCTAAGCGGATCAAGCCCTTACCTAGCATGGGGCCCAGATCTGTAGCGACCTTTTGTTCGACCACACCAAAAGCTTCCCCTTGAGAAAGCTCGCCCGACGATGTTTTACTACTAGGCGTCTTGATATGTATCGTCTCAGTTGCACCCGCCCTCTGAGGATTGTGTTCATACTGCAAGCGGACATTTGCCCAGTCGCTTTCATTGATTGAATCGGGGCCTTGCAGATAAGATACGGGGTATAGCACAAGTGCGGTGACTGTGAGCTGTCCTATGCAAACTGGAGTCTTGGGATGAAGGTCATCGGGTAACGCAGAAGAAATGGGCTGTTGGCGAGGCCGAGGACTAGGAGGAGGTGACGGAGAGTCGGTAAGATCAATGACCTGGTGATTTTGAGGTGGAGCAGATGAAGATTGACGACTCGGAACAAGAGGAGGCAAGGTGCGCGCACTGCCTGTAATTGGCAGTTGAGTAGACGTATTCCGTGGTGCTTGCGATGGACCAGCAAAAACGGGACGATAGTTGGAAGATTGTGGGTGAAGCGGTAGCGGCGACGAATTAAAAGATGCCTGGTCAAGTGATGAAAACATGCTGGGCTTCATTGGAGGGGAATGATATGCGAGCGGTAGTTGATTTGGAAGAGAGTATTTAGCATAAGATTGCTGGTGTTCAGTTGAATGCACTGGATCATAAAACATACTCTGCCTGGGCGGAGGGGAATGATAATCGGTAGTTGGGCGCTTCAGGCTGCCAGAATTGAAAACGCTCTCAGAAGAATTGGGTTCATCGTCATCTAGGGTAAGGTCAATATGATTCGACTGGCTGTATGAATCAAGTGATAAATTCTGAATATTAGGCGATGATCCCGATGGTGCATGAGTCGCCATTGTGCATGACAATGAGGAAGAGAGCGTTCCGGACGTCACGGACGACGAGTAAAACAGTAAGCGCGAAAGAAGCTGTCCAGTTTAAAGATCATGTCACAAGAACACGTGACAATAATCAATTCAGTTATCCTTTCTCACGCTCACCATACCTCGGAGTATCAGTCAGCCGCCGGTATCTTCCGTACTTCCTGACGCGAACAAGATAATAATTAGACTCCATCTCCCCCGTGGACTCATGGTCACGTTGGTCCCTACTATGTAATGCTCCTACAGATATCCCTTTGTACCTGATTTAGCGTAGTCCGTCCACGGCAAAAAAAAAATTATGGAGAAGAATCAATACCTGCTCGCCATTTCATTCCTACGAACGCAGGAGTCATCAGACAAATCATATATCTTATAATAGTGCTGTTCGGGCACACAGCCATATGCTCCGGTGAGAGTCCGTGGTTGGAACTTGCCCGAATAGCACTGCTATGAGAAACGTGTAATACCCCTACATCTGATGGCGTTTAACCTCCTGTATTGAGAGGCAACTGAGGTCGAACTTCAACCAATTAAGATTCGCACTTACGAGGTGCCCATCCCATCTCATAGTAAGCCTGTCTTGCAGCTTGTTCTTTAGCTTGTTGCTTAGTGTCGCTGGATCCTTTACCCTTCTCGATGCCGTCGACTAACCCCAAATTCGATCGTTAAACGCTATTTCAACAAACAAAATGACGTTACACGTGCTCACCAACGCAAGTCACGTTCCATTTTCCGGCATGTGGAGGGCCCACTAATGATGCTGGGTAACTGACGCTCACACCACGTTGATGAGCTGTTTGATTGAATAGTGGTAGAAATGCAAGGTGAGGTTGAGCAGGGGCCAGCGGATTTGAAGGTAGGATCCTTGGGGGGGACGGCAGTCTAGCCAAAGGTGGCCGCAAATACGGATTATAAGGGGAGGTCTGCGGTAAATTGGTGCGTGGCTGTATAAGTGGTGGTGGCAGCGGCTGTAGCGAAAATCGTGTTTGTGGGGGCGGCTGGTGCGGCGAAAAACGTGATGGTAATTGGTAAACTGGTGGAGGAGGAAATGATGGTAACGGCGGTGGAGGAGCGGAAGGTTCTTCAACTTTAATTCGCTTCGAGGTGGGAGCAGGCGATGATGGCTTTGAAGTTATCGAGGCGATATCAACATCCATATCGTGATTGTCATTCAGTATCGTAGTCGACAGCCGAAGGAGGCCGCCTATCCACTCGTGCACTGTCTGGAGCCCGTGCTCGAGGAACACGGCTCCCAGATAGGCATTGAATATTAGGCGCCCTTCCTAGACCTAGATGAGAATTGAACAATGTGCATGATAAATAAGTAAGTACCTCGAGAGTCTGGAGTGATTGTAGACACCTGGGGTCACAACGAAGCTCCTCTCGCAGCCGGTACAGTTTTGACCAGATATCAATCGTTTCGTCAGTCAAGAGTTGCGTTCGTTGTACCTACTCAAAAGTAGAAATTATCATGAAAATCCTAAAAAAAATACGACTCACCTCAATTTGATGCACTGTAAGCTTAGGTTTTCGGAAGAAAAGTAGTTGCGTTGTCATCATCTCTAAAATATTGTGACCAAGAACCGCCAATCGTTCATTGTCGTGAAACTGTGCATTGCACGCCAGTCGGAGAGATTTGTGAGTGAAGACATCGAGAATAATATGACCTGTAAGCTTCGGAAGGTCAGGTAGCTCCTCTGGCATTGCGTCGAGGGTCTGTGAACGATTTCGTTTGAGGGTATTATGTGACATTCCGAGGCCAGGTTCAGGCGTTGATTCCATGGCGGAAAGAGCAACACTGTGGCCGCGAAGGCGAGGAGGCAGAGACATTAATAATTATAAGATATGCAATGTTTGTTCAAGGTGAATCCAAAAAAGATCTTCGTGGCTCAAGATGGTGGTTGTGCTGCGTGTTCATTCAAAAGTTGTCACAGTGGGTCCATAACCTATATTTAGATATAATTACGTACTAGATTCCGGCGGTCGAAATCGTTAAATTATTGGCAAACACAATTGCCCAAGTTACTTGCTCCGTCCACTGCACCAACAGGAGTAATTGTTATTGGTTTATTCTGCTGGCCTCATCAATAGAGATTGAGCCACAATTTATGGCAAGCCCACTGGATCTTGGTGATCATCTGCCCAAACCTACATGTCCTTTGCAGGTTCCTTGCAATGGCAGTTAGTTTTCAGTGATAAATCTGAAGTAGAAGGCTGGACCTTCTGGCCTGGAGATGTTCCATATTGGTAGGCTGTAAAATGACATTGTGTGCCTATCCAATGTCCATTACATGTTGATGTTCGTATTGTTGAATGCAATAAACTGGCAGACATACATCAGATCTATAGACTTATCATGGCCTAGGTTCACAAAATGCTGACTGTTGTACCACTCCCAACACATCTTCCTGCAAGCTTATCAAGCGCCCTCACTGAAATTCTTGCATTACCTCCCATAAGATGAGACAACCCTGCCACATATAGTTTTTTGTCCAGCTACATTAATGAAATAGCCCATGAAACCTGCAATCTCTGATCTGGGAAACCCCACCATAACCATGTACATGCACACATCCTGTTTCTTGTGGAGAAGCTAGCTACAGTACTGTCTTTGTCGCAAATTTCCGAAATCGATTGTAATCAGGAACCGTTTGTATCACGTTACAATTACATCACAAGGACATTATCAATCTTCATGTAATCATTATAGCGGAGTTTCAATCGATTACAATGCGGTTACAACGTTATGGATATCCTACAACTCGCCTTTGATCGCGTTCTCAACCGTTTCCCTCCCTTGCCCATACTTATATATTGCACGTCTATCCAGAACATGGCCCCCGAACGCACAAAATTCTGCAATCTGTGCAAACAAGACCTCAAACCACGTGGGTGGACCACTCATCGCAAGGCCTGTGAGAAGAAGGCCGAGAAGCAGCGTCAGAATCAGCTTGTTGCGGAATCCATTCGAAGGGAAGATTTAGAGGCAGAAGCAGGTATGTCCAAGTTCAATTCAGTTGTATATTATTAGTCTAAGTTTTTGTATTTAAATTGACTCATAGGCCCTTCAAATTCAGTGAGACATCGATCATACGCAAGCGTAAACGATTCAGAGCGTGCCGATGAATTTATGGGAAACGAGATTGACGATGGCATGGGTTATATTGACGGTAAGTCAGAATCTTAATTTTAATCGTTCTGTATTATAATTCACGACTCACTGTTGACAGATCACTTTGCTGATGCCAATGTCTCTGAACGTGCAAGCACTCCCGGATTCCGGGTTGATGACATTAGGTGTGAGTATCATCCAAGCAGTGGGATCCCACCTGAGGTCCACGCTTTTGAGGACTTCAAACGGCGTCCAACCCCACTGGCATCTATCCCGCCCAACAAGCACCCCTGGGCGCCATTCAAGTCGCGACTAGAGTTTGAACTTGCTGAACTTGCCCTGGAGGCTTGTTTGAACAACGAGCAGACTGATCGGCTCATACGACTTTGCAACCGGTGCACTTCCCGACAGGAGAAGTTCACATTCCGGACCCACAAGGACATTCACGACAGGTGGGAGACTGCTTCCCATCGCCTCACGGGGGTTATTTCTTTATTTCTCTGATCTTTAGCTTCTGACAACACTCAAGTTTAGTTTACTCAAGACATGATTTCAGTACCGTATGACGGTACCATACGAGAGTTTGATCTACACTATCGCAATCTCTGGGAGTGGGCTACTGATCTCCTTCGTGATCCTCAGCTCTTTCTGCACATGGTATTTGATGCGCAGCGCTTTTCAAAATTTGATGGCAAGACATTTGTAACCTTTGTGGATGAACCTTACACGGCTGAAGCTTTTTGGAATGTTCAAGTATGTAATACTGTTGTAGTGATGTCTTGTATTCGTGAATTGATCTATTCTTTTACCTCATAGTCTCAGCTACCAGAGGGCGCCAAACCTCTGGCTTTTATTCTGTATGCGGACAAGACTAAGTTGTCCTCGTTTGGTACCGCAAGAGGTTACCCCGTCGTTGCACGCCTTGCGAATCTTCCCACCGACATTCGCAATGGTCAAGGTATGGGCGGCGGCTACGTTGTTGGGTGGCTTCCTATTGTATGGAGTGTTTTCTTAGTTAGCGGTTAGCACTGATTATAGTTCTAGGTGAAGGACGAGAAGGACCACGCTGGCAAGCCAAGCTGGGTCAATTTCAAGAATGCTGTTTGGCACGAGGTGTTCTTGAAGATTCTCTCACCGCTAGCGTCGAAATCTAGTACAGGTCAATGGTTTGAATGTCTCGACAGCATCCAACGCTGGTTCTTTCCTTCGATATTAATCCTGTCGGCCGATTACGAGGAACAGTCAGTGTATTCGTTTCAAATTATTATCTGTACATATAAATAATTGACTACTTGTCAATGTGTTAGATGTGTTATGTCGCTCACTCGAGGGATTAAGTCCCTGTGGCCATGCCCAGTTTGTCTCGTTCCCCATGACGACCTTTTGGATGCTTTGAAGACCTATCCTCGTCGAACATCTGATCAGTCACAGAACATCTTGCAGGTTGCGCGGGGCAAGCAGACCGCTGAAGAGAGAGATGATACGCTCAAACAATATGGACTTCGTGATGTCCAGGTAAGATTCTGTTATCGATACCAGTGGTGTTTTATTACTAACCCAAGCATGTTAGAACGCTTTTTGGATTGTCGCGCTTACTTGTGTACATTACGCACTCTCGTGGGATAGGCTCCATTTCAATGGTGGCCTGTACCGCGACCATTTGTGGGCCGAACTGCAGAGATTGATCACTAGTCTTGGGAGAGCAAGTGTAGCGCAGATGGACCACAAGTAAGTCTATAACTTGCAATTTAACAGACTTTTTTTGATCTCATGTTACTAGCTACGAGGCGTTTCCATGGTGGCGAAATCTCAAACATGTATCGCAAGTCATGAGCATTTCATTCACGGATAGTAGCGTGTATGAAGACATTTCGAAGGTATGTTTTCGTACGTTCTTATTGACGAGTCGAGTCTGATGGTTCTCTTAGATGGTGATCTATGCTGCACATACCATTGTGACCGAGGACGAGTGTCCAATCGGCTACCTCTTACTTCGTTGTATTCGACTTTTTCTTGAAGTCGATTTATATGCAGCACTCGAGGTTCACACAGCTGATACTATCTGTGCAGGCCGACATGCAGTTCAAGCGTTCTCAACCTATCTCCAGGTGTGTTTCCTCGACTTTTCCCTGGAAAATGTTCGTTAATGAATCTTATTATAATAGCAATATATAGCTAAAACAGCCGACACGAGCGACAAGAACTGGAACTTCCCCAAATTGCACATGAGTGTGCATATCTTTGACAACATCGAAGCTAAAGGAGCTACACGTAACTACAACACGAAGCCAAACGAGAAGATGCACGGGTCGCTGAAAGATTCATATCAAATGCGCACCAACTTCAGGAATGTGGCGCCGCAGGTAACAGATTTTATTCTCGATATCATTGACTCGTTAATCTTAGACTACTGCTACAATATTTACAGATTCTTCGCATCAATCATTGGCAAGTGGTCGCCGAAAGCATTTGCCGGAACATATCCGACTTCGATGAGTATCAGTCGCGCGATGCCGACAATGTACTGGACGAAGACAATTTTGTGGTGGATGATTTGGTTGTTTCGAACGACTCGCCTCATGTAAAGCTTGGATCCAGACAAGCTCCACAGACTTTTGAATCTGTCGAGAACACTCACGGACATGACAGCGCATTTACTAACTTTCGTATCAAGCTCAATGAATTTTTAACTAACTTTTTACTAGCCATTCAAGTCCCTCTACCAGGTGGAAAGCGGGTCCAACTCAAAGCAAATGACAAGGTACGATGATCAGTGTCCAGTTTGGCTGCGTTCTGCTATACTGACATGAAGGGATAGATTACCGAGTGCCGATTCTTAAAGGTTAACTATGAGTCATTGGTAGATTGGCGCCAACATACCGACTTCCTTCGTTGTAATCCCAAGTTCTTTGGTGCTCCACGCTTTGACTGTGTGTTCGTCCAGACAACCGACAAGATCATATTCGGTCGCCTGCTCTTTGTTTTTGAATGTACACTGGAGGATACAGCCCTCTCCCTTGCCCTTATTCACCCATTTGATGCTCCCACTGGTGTTCGCATCCGAAAAGACAAGCATCTCTCCATCTTTCGTGTTCGAGCAAGACCCCGCGCGCAGGCTGAGTTTTTTTCGGTAAGGTCGATTATCCGCGGAGCTTTCCTAGTGCCGGATGGTAGCAATGATTACCTTGTCGTCGATACTGTTGACACCGACATGTTCCTTCGTGTGAAGGCACTGCATCTTGAGGCAGGGCATCTTGTACGTGTTTGATGCCACACGTTGTCTCCCTCCCCTTACAGACGGTATGCCTGCTTACTAGTATTGTCTTCACTCATTGGTCTCACTGACGGTCTGCTTTTGCCTCTCATGAATCCCAGGCAAGTACAATATCATCACCGCCTCTAGATATACATTCCACATACTCTACCTCGCGATATACCTCATTTTTCTCGGCACCGACTTCACTCTGTTCAATGCATGAACACCTTCAAGACTTTCTTGCCATCCATAATCAAGCTCTCTTCAAAGAACTCCCAGGATCGCCTAGCACTCATCAGCGCAAGCTCTCTTCAAAGAACCCCCAGGATCGCCTAGCACTTATCAGCGCAAGCTCTCTTCAAAGAACCCCCAGGATCGCCTAGCACTTATCAGTGCTGGTATCTCGCCATCCATGATCAAGCTCTCTTCAAAGAACCCCCAGGATCGCCTTTCACCCCCAGGATCGCCTAGCACTTATCAGCGCTGGTATCTCGCCATCCATGATCAAGCTCTCTTCAAAGAACCCCCAGGATCGCCTTTCACCCCCAGGATCGCCTTTCACCCCCAGGATCACCTTTCACCCCCAGGATCGCCTAGCACTTATCAGCGCTGGTATCTCGCCATCCATGATCAAGCTCTCTTCAAAGAACCCCCAGGATCGCCTAGCACTTATCAGCGCTGGCATCTCGCCATCCATTATGGTCAAGCTCTCTTCAAAGAACCCCCAAGATCGCCCAGCACTCATCAGCGCTAGCATCAACAACTCTATCATGGGCAACCAGCGCCTAGTAAGTAACACATTCATCTTTGCATGTGTTTCATTGACCGCTTGTACAGGCCCTGTATTATTGAAATCTGCCCTTTTTGCAAGACGCAGAGATCACTGTATCACCAGCAGACGCGTCCTCCCAACTCTATCTCTGTTGCCGACCATCTCCGTCACTAGATGTATCCTCCCGGCCCCATCTTAGTCACCAGCAGACGCGTCCTTCCAACTCCATCTCTGTTACCTCAGTTACTGGCTATTTCCGTCACTGGACGCATCCTCCCAACCCCATCTTAGTCGCCACCATACGCGTCCTCCCAACTCCATGTCACCGGTCATCACCGTCACTAGATGCATCCTCCTAACCCCAACTCAGTCACCAGACGTGTCCTTCCGATACTGAAAATACACGACAGCAATCCTACCTCTAGTAGACCAGTGGTAAGTCCAGGATTTCAGAATGCGTGGGGCGCAATAATTTGATTCTTCAACCAGATGTTCCGTGAACTGGAGGGTCCATCGTCCTGGGGAATTCTCAATTACTCACCCACCAGACCTTCCATGACACGAAGCGTCCATCATCCTGGGGGATTCTCAATTACCTCAAGGGTCTGAATCAGCAATCAGACCATCAGCTGGTTTGTGACGAGCCCTTCTGATGCGCATGTATTAAGGTTCACCCTTTTAAAGTTTATATCTTGCGAGGGCACCCTTTAGTCGTGCGCTCGTTTACGTGCCCCGCAGCAGTTTGCCGCTATCAATTACAATGCCGAGCCACCATGGTCATTCCTGAAGACGTAAGAAGATGTGGGTAGGCAACGTGTCAAATTGTATATAAGGTGCGTCACACCATTCCTTCCTTCGCTGTCTTGCCACTGAACATCTTGTAGGACAATGTCTCATCTCTCAGCGCACATATCGGACAGCAACTCCGATGATGACTTCGATGAGGGCAACATTGAGCAAATCTCCATTCCAGGGCCCAACGCCTCCAAGGGAGATTTCATGGAGGTACGTACTAGCTACAACTTCTCATTTTAACTATGTTCAACTTGATATGCTCTAGGCAGTCAAAGCACTGCAGCTTGAAGTTCAGCGTCTGTGCGCAGAAAATCGCACTCTTAAGGAGAAGAACAAGGTTCTACTTGCCGAGAAGCCCAAACGGAAACAGCGTGTCGAGGCACCTGATGAACTCGTTGCTCATGAACAGACCATCTCACTGTATGCTCGTAAATACGGCATGACAGTGGAGATGTTTCCGGACAATGAACTTCTCACTAAGAAGCTGCCAGATTTGCCTACGCCATTCATATTAGCCACGACCGTTACAAGACTGCTGCAACTCAGGAATCGGCCTTCTTAGATGAACTTTATAGCCATTTCCCAGAACGCGTCCATCGAGCCATACAGAGCGTGTACTTCAAAGACCTTGTACGTCACATATTTTGTTTTGTTCTAGCTATCATCTAATGTATTCTTTAACTATGGTAGGTACATAAGTGCATCAGCGACGCTCGTTCAAACGAGATCAAAAAATTACGTGGTGTTGCTGGAGATATTTTTGACCTTCCTGCGAAGTACTTCGCCAATCCTAGTTTCGACAGAGCCAGCGTTGTCGAAATCCAAAAGATGCTTGGAGTGTCTGGCAAGACACAGGCTTATAAAATCTTTCCGCCTCTTTTGTTCCCAGGTCTGCAAGAAGACACGACCCTCAAGACTGTTTTCGGCAACTGGATACTTTTCGCCAAGGTGCGCTATCATTCGCTGCTCGTATAATTGTTATATCATGTACGCTACTTACTATGACAATGGTCTATCTATTAGATTCTGAGAGCATCACTGCATGGCGTCACCTCGCTTCATCAAGAGCCTTGTGGCGGATCAAAGACTAATGCTTGGAAGTGGAACTTTCAACAAGTCACTCCAGGATCTATCGCATGGGCGGCAGTTATCGTACGTCGTGTATATTGCATCAAATATATCTACTAATGTTTGAACACAGGCAATATTTCTGCTCTCACCCGACTCAGAATTTCCCGGTTCTGGAGTGGGGAAATCATCAACCATCAGTTACAAAGACCTGTTCTTTCAATATAAGAAGATGCTCATTACGAAGTGGGACATGAGGCGCATCAAGAATATCATGGCCAGTATCAACAACCACATTTTTGGCGCCGCAAAGTTGTCCACCCTCAATCCTGCTGGTGGTGAAGACTTTTCGGACGAAATCAATCGCGCTATGCTCGCACTCGACATGTCATCAGACAGTGAAGCAGATGAGGTTCCACCAGCCTCATTGGTGCTCCCAGCACCAGTATCATTAGCGCTACCTGAAGGTCCAGGTCTCAATGCAGCTCTCGTCAACCAACCTGCAGAAGAAGCATCTGAATCAGCATCTCGAGCAGCTGCTCATACTAATGTTGAGGCAGACGAAGCTGATGTAGATGAAGCTGATGGTCAGATAATAGGCAGGGGCCGAGGGAAGGCAAAGACTAGGGGGAAAAGGGCAGTAGCGACTCATAGCAATATTCGACGTGGTCGTTCCCAAAAAGTCACATAGAAAATCGTTACAGTTAGTGATCCACCATTTAGTGTAGTGCATTGCATTTGAATTTGAACGTGAAAATGTCGTTACAATTGATTTCAATCAGATTTGACTGACGATGCTTACATAACAAGGAGATTGCAAATTTTTTCGGAGACTTTAATTCTGTTACAACTGTTCTGATACTCATTTTAAACACCACTACTGTAACAGCAGCTCCCACCACCATCCGCTATTAGTAGATGATAACTTTTCCTTGGACCCTCCGCCTTTAACCAAACAAAGATATTTAATGGAAGGTCGCGTCGTCCTCCAAGGACGAGGACGCGAAGTTAGTGACGAAGACCTCCAGCAGCAAAAAGACGGTAAGCACCATATCCACCCTAGAAACAAAGATACTAAATGAAGACCCCCGGGATGATCTCATAGATGAAGGTCGCGTCGTCCTCCAAGGACGAGGATGCGAAGTTAGCGACGAAGACCTCCAGCAGCAAAAAGACGGTAAGCACCATATCCACCCTAGAAACAAAGATACTAAATGAAGACCCTGATGATCTCATAGATGAAGGTCGCGTTGTTCTCCAAGGACGAGGACGCGAAGTTAGCGACGAAGACCTCCAGCAGCAAAAATCGACTGAACGACAGTAAGTCATTCTTACCGCAGCATATCCACCCTAGAAACAAAGATACTAAATGAAGACCCTGATGATCTCATAGATGAAGGTCGCGTCGTTCTCCAAGATGGCCACTCACTCATACTCGAATAGTTCTATCTTACCAGAGAGGCATTTGACCGGGTCATCGGTAAGTGGTCCGTTCAATTTCAAACCAACTTATCGCTCACATTCCACATGCACATCCAAGCCACCATGGCCGCTCGCTCATACTCGAACAGTTCCATCTTACCAGAGAGGCATTTGACCGGGTCATCTAATTGGTAAGTGGTCCATTCAATTCCAAGCCAACTCATTGCTCACATTTTTCATGCATGTCCATAACGCCATGCCCACTTGCCACATACATGAGAAGAAGGCCAAGAGCATGACGGAATGCGTTTGGCATGCGAAGTGCCTTCGCTTTCAGGGATGCGCTGCAGAAGTGATGTTTGCCTTTGACTTCGATGGAGGTGGTCATCACGAGGCTCGGGTGCACCAAGCGGGCGACGTTGTCAGACTCGAACAGGTCCATCTTACGCGGGTCATTGCCTAAGTGGAGTTGAAGCCAACGGGAGAGGTGAATGATTTCATTGATGTGAAATGTGAACCCTACCGCTAACAACAAACCGTATCCTCCAGAACCCTATTACCTTCATCCAACCGCACCCTCCAGCGCTACTCGACGAACTCAAACCATGTCCTCCCAGCGATCAAAACCCGTCGAGTCAGAATTCCTCAGGCTTTCCCCCCATATTACGACGGAATGCGCACGCCGCAGACGAATTACTAGTATTATATTAATATTAAAATATAAATAATGTATTAAAACTGACAAATAAACATTACAATCTGACTTGCAAGCCGCTGTTTGACATTGCAATTGCCCGTTGCAACTCCCAGCCAAACAGCTCATTTCAATGACTAAGACGGATTGCCACGCATTGTGACAGCGGTTGCCATCTCAATTGCAACCGTCATTCCAATTTGATTACAATTGTGACTCTGCTATTGTAAGCACTTTCAATTTATGTTTGGTCTTTGAACGTTGAACGTTGAAATGCCATAAAAGGCACTGAAGCTTAAATTAAGAATTTGCGACATGCTGCATACAGTGCACCTTGTCATGCGTCAAGGATCGAGGGAGGCCAGAGCACAGCGGATTTTCACAGGCCACCCCCTTAGGGTTGTTCCTGTGCACTCGTATTCTGGTCACAGGATTGACTTTGCGCTCTGTCGAAGGGATGGAGAGTGCATTTGCGTACTTTGAGCCTGGGCCTCCTGGCTGCAACTTTTGCTGGCCACGCTGTCGGCTTGCCTCCTTCGTGAAGGAGCTAACGACCTCCTCGAAGGTGAGAGCTAGTGACCGAGCAGTTGCCGGTGATGTTGTCACAGGAGGAGCGGATGGAGTTCTATATTGCATCATCGTAAGATTGCGAAAAACAACCCATTGCGGGGTATCTGGGAGGCCGTGGAGGAACATCCAAATGGCTTCTTCGTCGGTGAATGTAAGTCCCATCTCTGCAAATCGACGACGTCCGTTCTTAAATATGTCAAGGTAACGTGGAGCATCATCTGCATCCTTTAGTCTCTCGGCAAGGAGTTGGGTTCGCAAGTCGAACTGGGAGGTAACGTCTAGGTGCGAAAAATGTTTTGACAACGTTTTCCATTGCTGACGTGCAGTGAGCTTTTCGCCAAGTATGTTCTGGACAACGGGTGAGAGTCGTCTCCAGATGATCACTTTTGCTTGTGCGTCCTCCTTTATCCATTCTTTCATAAGGGTTAACTCTGCAGGTGTGGGCTGACCAGCCGTCGCTGCTGTGGGCATTGCACTCGCAAATTCGGCGACATCGGTTGGATCAGTACCCTCACTACAATGATTCCATAAGCCTTTCTCTACTAGAACTAGTTTGACCGCGCGTCTCCAGCTGGGGTAAGTATCGGAACCGGTTAATTCGGAGATGTGATCAAATTTTCCCATCGTGCGTATGACGAGGGATTCGAGGAATTGATGTTCAGATGAATGTGCGTTCGTAATTCTTCTGCTTCGTGTCTAAGATGTCTGGGTTTCTAGAGCCCAGGGCTCATAATCTGATAACACTAGCGAAGTCTAGTGACGAACGATACACTCAGTAATGTTGGGAAACAAAACTATATTTATGGCAGTACCCAGTGACGAACGAGACACCAAGGTACATCAGTACAACGCTATGTGCTAGACGGTAAGACATGCACACCTCAGTGATGTTGGGAAACAAAACTGAGGTGCCAATGAACAGATGCGACAACGTAAATACTACGGTGACGATTATCTAAGGAAATCCGGAGAATTCTTGAGCGGAAGTGCCAAAAGGTGCTGAGGATCAAGAAGCATTGGAGATGTCTGGTACCGAAGGTGCCAATATAAGGATAGCCAAAGAGGTTAAGTGGTCACCACAACAGAATCAAAATCTGTCTCTCTTGGGCTGTGCTGCAGGTTCGAAACTTGCCAATCAACAGGATTTTTTTTCTATTGGAACACGCCTTGAAAATTCGCTCATGGATAATTTCCTCAGTGATACATCTCAACTTCCTGTTGGCCAAGTGGTCGCCACAACAGAATTTAAATCTGTCATTTGGACTGCCAGTGCAGGTTCGAAACCTGCCAGTTATAAGATTTGTTTTTTCAATGCCTCCAAGGTTCACTCGTGGATGATCTCCATATTAACTAGTCTTATAGCCAAGTAATTTACACAACAGAGTCAAACTTGCCGACGACAAGTCGAGTTTTTTTTTTTGAACGCGCTTCGATATTCACTCATGGATGGTTTCGTCAGAGTGGTATCCTAACTGGTCTTAGCCAAGTTGCTACTGCAACGGAATCACAATCTGTTTCTGTTCCACTGCGCAGGTTCTAAACCTGCCGAATGATAGGTCTTTTTTATCGGAACACACCTTGACATTGACTCGTGGATGGTTTCCTCAGGGGACAATCCAACTGGTGTTAGCCAAGTGGAGAGTCAAAATCTGTTTACCTTGGAGTTAATTCGAAACCTCCTGACGATGTTTATGCATGTGGTTTGTACCCAACTAGGCTCAGTCATTGCGCCGAAACCTCTTTTTATGTTCTTTAATTCGAAAGGAATTCACTTTCATGCTCCGCGCGCGATGGCTTCAGCTTTTCCTCGGAAAGTTTCCAGTTATCATTAACATTCATGACTTACAGGCGTTCGAGATGATTCAACGAGAATCCGATGCTGAGAACTTAAACACCATTCAAATTTCATACGCTGTAGGCTTTAGGTTGTCTCGTCAGTACCCGCAAATGTACCACCGAGTCCCCCTCCGTCATCTCCGATTCCCTCCACAGCAGCTAGTAAACTCACGGGTGTCCGACGGAAGTTGCCACGGCCCATAAAGGACAGGCTCTCGACCGGATTCAGTGGATGAACCTGTCCCGTATGGCTTTCCGGGAAATTTGAGAGTCGGTATCCTCGAGCACACAGTATTGCTACAAAGGCTTCCGTGGTACCTCTTCCGGTGATGGTTTTCTGCCTTCATTTTCAATAGTACGAACATCATCTAAACGTGCGAGATTAGCCAAGAATGCTCAGCGGTGAGTAGAACACCAAGAAGAATCTGTTGATTCCATCAAGCTTGTTCGCCGTTCATTCGCTGTAAATTATTCTTGTTCATCACTCTCAATTTCATAATGCTCTGACCATCCTTCGCGAGAAACTTGGCGGTGATTCTTGCCAAGACCTTTGTCGGATAAACCTCTCAAAGGAATGCGACTCGAGCACATTCTAACTACTTGTAAATCTGACCCTGTAAGTTGTGGTTATCATATCCATCTCAATCATTTATCACTGAGAACCTGTCTGTTGAAAAGCGTTCTCATAATCCGACAACAATTTTTCCGCAGCTTTTCTCGATTGCTGCCTTGGATCGTCACTGATAATGTATACCTTTGATGCATTCTCCAAATGATAGTGGTACTGGTTGCTACCTCTGATAAGAATATGAATATGCAGATAATCAATATTTGGCTTGACGTTTGTTGACACGGCACGCAAAGTCCGGTAGAATAGACCCTATACTTAGCCACGAGGCAGAATCCGAGATATCGATACGAATCAGCAACAAAAAGCACTGCCAGCTCTCAAAGGGCTTGCATTTCGTGCTTGGGCTTTGGTTGTGATATCTACGCTACTTTCCTGCTAGATTTCAAGCAATGGTTCCATCCATTGACGAAGTCGAGGAATACTTTCAGTCTCTCGAACGCTTTCTGACAAATTCTGTGGCGGCCGCCTCCCCTGGTCTTCCAAACATCCGAGAGGCCGTTCACCGTCTTTGGGTTGACATCTCTCGCTTTGGGCCACCCGGGTTTTCTTCATTCCCTGACATCCATGTCCCCGGTCTTGGGGCATTCGAGGTTCCTCCACCCCCGCCTCCACCTCCACCCCCGAGGACTCTCGTAGAGAAGGCTGGTGATTGGATCGTAGAAAATCCATGGATGAGCTCTAGCATAGTAGTAACAGCTCTTGGTGCTGGCCTACTTGCTGGCTACACTACCTTCCGTATCACGCACACCCATAAGAGAAGAGTTCGGTCGACTACTGTCACTCCCGAGAAACGGCAGGTTGTTGGTGAGCACTTGCACTACTCGTTGGATTACCTTTCCATTGTTGATATATTCCTAGTCGTGTTGGGTGGTGATCATCCTCTGGGTCTCCCTCTTATCATCGAACTTGAACAGAAGGGATACATCGTTATTACCAGCGTCTCCACGCCGGAAGCTGTAAGCGGCATTGAAAGCAAAGGACATGGTTATGTCCGAGCTCTTGTTCTTGACCCTAATGAGGTGTGCAATTGCCGATTCCTGCTGCCCAAGTTCATCTAACCGATGATCATTCAGCCTGGCACCATCCCAATCTTCCTTCGGTCGCTCGCATCTACTTTGTCCCGACGGTTCCCAATTACAGCCGCTGGTGACCCATATGCAGCCACCCCTTATCATCCCCTTCTGCACTCCATAATATCTCTACTCACATTGCCGATTCCATCCATTCACATGTCACCGACTCCCATTGAACAGCTATCTTTACGAAGTACCTATCTTCCACATCTTCTCTCCACGCACTTTGCTCCTCTCCAGGCGCTTCAAGCACTCCTACCATTACTCCGCGCGGATGCCCAGCGTTCGTGTGGACGCAAGTCCATCATTGTGTGTCTCCCTGCTGCTGATGCACGTGTTGGACTGCCTTTCGGTGGAGTCAGCGCTATGAGCGCAGCGGCCACACTTCGTGCGTTGGACGTATTACGCCGTGAGGTTGCTGTTGGACAAGGCATGAGCTCCATCCGAGTCGTTGCTGTCGATGTGGGCGTCATTGGCGACTCGGAAACCCCCGTCTCCAATCTTGCAAATTCACATGCAATGGACGACTGGACCCCCTCAGAGAAAGCAACCTACGGTCAAGCATTCGCTGCACTCAGAGAAACTAGCATGGAACAATCTCGCGAACCGGAGGACATATCTGTCTTCATAAATAACATAGTTGGTGTCGTCAGTGCCGGAACGAAGGCCAAGATGTCGAGTAAAACGATTTGCGGTATCCATGTTGGTGTTGGGTACGAGAAAATTAGAGATTGGATTCGCGGCGACCGATTTGCTGTTGGTGCCGGTGGTTCGTTGTTTTTCCGTTTTTCATGCATATGTGAGAACTAACAATTGTTGTCCATACAGCAGGGACATACACGTTTGCGTCATTCCTCCCTGGCATGCTGCTAGATGGATTGCTGAGTCTACCCCACATATTGGTTAGTGTCCGTAATCGACTCTCGCCTGTGCCCCCTGCCCAGCCACACACGCCCCCAAAAGTGGCTCGCAACGTTCCGTCCTCTACTGCAGTTTCTGTAGTTCTTCCATCATCTTCCTTGACAGTGAGCCGAACGCACTCAGCTCCACGTCCGTCTCCTCCGAAGGCAGCTGCACCATCGCTCGAGCAGACTGAGCCTTTTTCCGAGCCTGAAGACATATGTGAACATGAGACAGGCTCTGAGGCTGACTTCGAGAGTAATTCTGGCGATGGTGATGCATGTACGGTGGAAAGTAGCTGGGTGAGCTTGGGATCTCGTGGGCCCACTGATGAGGTTTAGGTTTCGCAATGGTTGACTGCGTTTTGTAATGCTAATCTGCTTATTGACAAGGATTCTGATTCCTGATGCTTTGCTTGTGTACTTCATGTATATTCTGTCGAACAAATATTAGTCGTGCTTAATGTGCAACCCATTTTCTTGCGGACACTCCTTTGTTCTGAATTTTGAGGACATCGTCTACCGGGAGTCTGATCTAAACATGCATGGCAGCTGCTCGGGAAGATAGTACTGATTTAGGAGTTATCTTCTCCTCTTCTACAAGCCCTTCAATCTGCCAGGTACACTTCATCGATACCGTTTTAGATCTGGATGGGTACGTTCATATCGGCCATTGTTGCAGTTTGACGAAACCAGGCTACGCCAGGTCTCTCGCTCTGGCTGGTACCCAATCCCGCCCAATTACAACTTATCCAAAAGGTGTTGCCAAAACAGCCTGAGACACGTCCGGTATCCGCTGCTTCCTATCCAGAGATAACCCCCCATATCACACTAGCAAGCTCGGGAAAGGCAACGCAAGATGCAATCCTACGAGCTATACCATCAACTTTTCGTCCAATCCCAGTCGAGTTCCAGAAACTCGAAGTCGGCGATCACTATTTTAGGTCTGTCTTCATATCCGTGAAGAAGACGACCGAACTCGTCGCGCTGCATGAACATATCATGGCTGCGCTTGACAGGGAAGGAGCATCGCCTTCAGCCCCAGCATTTCCTCACATGTCCATTAGTTATATTGCAGATGAAGATGGGGTTGCTGAGCGGAAGAAGGCTGCTGATGAGCTACGGGCCACCACAGTCGTTGAGAGTCCAGAGACGGGCCTAGAGTCTGTCGTTCTCCGTTGTGGGAACTCCGAGGAAGGGTGTGTGTACCTAGCAAGCTTTGAAGGCACAGAAGTGTGGATCGTCCGATGCGAAGGACCGGTGCAAGACTGGCAAGTGTTACATAAAATAATAGCGACATCTGGGACGTTGCCTAGCTAGATTGAGGACTAGGTTCAGGGCGACAAAAACGACGAGACTCCATTACTGCGGTGTAGGTTTGTTACATGGTGTACGGAATAAGGAGTTGTGGTAGTGATACAATTATTTTTCAAGATTGGTTGCGATGTGCGAGAAACGATTGGCATGCGGACTAGATCAACGCGAATGAAAGCAAAAGACAAGCAAAGCTGCCAAATCAGCATGACGAAACAGCAGTACGATAATGAATCGAAGGGACGGAAAGTGCGGTGGACCAAACGTCTCAAATATTACCTGACAATATAAATGTTTTTCGGTTTTGGAGTGCGAGTGCCGGGGTATACGCAATTCAAAAAATCACGAAATTGTTTTTCGATCATTGTCATTGTGATCAAGGGTGAATGAAGATGATGACGAAGCTGATGGTGGTGGTTCGTAAAGCGGAAGAGGAGTTGAATAATCGATCTTGCGCTCTCCATTCGAGTAGAAGAGTTGAGAGTATGCGGGAAGACTCTGGCTGTATGGAGCGCTTTTCTGGAGCTCCATTGCACTTGCATTGGTGCGATCGGGAGCGGACGGATTAATTTGTGGGACACCCACCCGTACATGCTGCATGGGCAGTGAGAAGTGGAGGCGTTCACACACAGGTTCGCCGTCAGGCTGTTCGTAGACACACCGGAGCGCGATGTGCATCATATGGCACACACTGAAAAGAGGGCTATTTTCAGATATGCGACGGCTGCGGAGCCCAGCCCAATCCAATTGGTGGGGCTCTGGTGCCAAAGGTATATTTGCCTCGAGTACATACCAGTTCTCTGACGGAGAACGAGCGGTCGCATCGCCCTCTGGAGATTCATGCACGAAGACACGACCGTCACCAGAAATGACGTACTTCTCAGAATTTGAGGGATCGAAGAGGGAAAACGAACGAGTCGAAGTAGATTTGGAGGAATATGAAGTAACGAGAAGGCCGACCTCATAGAGTGTATGCACAGGATGCGCATTCCGAAGGGGGAAAGAGGGAGGTTGTTGTGTCTTAGGCGGAACCATAAATCGAGCCACGCAATCAAGAGAAGTAGTACTCCTAGATAGATGTGACTTTAGCATCGTGAATAATAGATGGACAATGATGCAGCATACCTGTACGTTTCAATCTGTTCAACATCAACAGTGAAATCAGTTATTCGAAGGCGCGCTCGCTGAGAGCCATCTAGTTCATTGCCTTGTAAGCGCAGGATGAGAGGAATGGATATCTCATCCAAAGTCACTGCACTGGGAATGGACGCGACAACCTGAATCTTCTTCAGGATTTCGGGCGGAATAGCCGTTGTGTCTGTTTCTGTGTCATCTTGCCCTGATTGCGCATCGACGACGAACAATGCCATCGGGAAGACAGAGGTAGAGGACGACGACGAAGGGGCAGAAGGAACCTCGGCAAAACGAGTTAGAGTAACTGGACATCTTGGCGCATTGAGTGTGTGAGTGCGACAGCCAAAAGGTGTACAAAAGCTGCTGAATATGGAGGAGTTGCCATCCTCAAGATAGATAAAAGTTGCAGTGGCATACAAGGCGTAGCGCGTCCCAGCTTCCGGTACACTGTGATCTCCGTATGTAGAAGTAGTCGGCAACCAGCCAGGAACAGGGATATCAAAAATGATATTCCAAGAGCAGGGCTTATTGGAATCTTCGTGCCCTTCATTGGAAAGGTCGATGGGTTCACCATTTACAAGCTCGCGAGTGATGGAGCAGAGTCGTAGAGGGGCATACCCGATGTCTGGGGTGATTATTTCGGATTGTCCCTCAAATGTGACGGTGAGCGACCGCATCAAAGCACGCGTCGTGCTCCGCCGGCGCTGGAACATAAACGCAGGCGAACTGAGCGAGATTGACACATGGCCCGCCAGAGAGAAGGCAGATCTAGCGAGGTCTATCAGCACAAGCGAGATGTTTGACTTCAGTTCTAGCTCACGAAAAGTCTGGTTCACCATACAATTCTAAAGAATCCGAAAACGGGACGATGTTTATTGACACAGGCATATCAGCTGTCTATAGAAGACTGGGGATATCAGCGACTGCAGCCAGGAGAATGACTTTCCATTGAGTGACAGACGAGTAGTTATATAGGATATATCCGCACTCGGTTGCATGCACCCACGCATAGTCCAACCTGCACTTCTAAGGCAGAACAAAAGGCGCGTGGCTCACCGTCTGGAACGGCTGAGCTTCGGCATCAGCTAAAATTTATCAAGGCACATGTCCTGGGCCAAGCGGAAACGTTTACTGAGCCAAAAAACTCCTTTTGTTCTATTAAACCGGTTGCCTTTGTGAGCGTACAAAAGCAACATAGGTTTGGTGGCTGTGCGCCTCTCCAAACGCGGGACAATGGAGAAACGCTACTGCCAGAGGCCTAGGGAGTACAAGCAAGCCGCATAAAGAAATCTTCCAAAAGCGGGAAGAACAGATGTGCCTGTCGCATAAACGTTGAGCAGATGGATACAAGTCATCGTAAAGGCGAAAAAAAACGTTGGTAACGCTACAAAAGCACGTAGATAATCATCCAGAGATACCAAATACGCACGCCAAGTTGGTGTGCTTACCCGCTCGGTACGATTGCACGTTAATGACACACGTAGGCGTCTACGCGAACACCTTGGATACTGCCAGTGCATCTTCGTCCCTCTTACGAAGCACTTTTCTCTTCGATGTCTCCTCCTGAGCTTCTTTCCGTTGACGGTATTTATCACCTCTGGCATGCCTGATTACTGAGCGCACGGAAGCAGGCGTAACAAATTCTATTGTGAAGTGAGTTCGTGAGCAAGGACATATTTGCTCCAGTGTACGAACCAGGGTTGGAATAAAACGGTTTGCGCCACCAAAGGCCCCTTCAAAAATACGGATGGGCGTCAGTACAATCGGGGACCAATCTCAACGAGAGTGTTTGAGGGGGGCCGTTTGGCTGCAATGGATCTTTTTCCATTATCTGCGGAGAGAAAACCGAGTCAACGCTTAGCTATAACCAAAGGAGCCAGCATACCTGGAAATTCCGGAACCAGATTTTGTTATCGAGGATAGAAAAGGTCAAAACGTGGTCGATGAACGGTTTGGCTTTCCGAGCTAGTGGGGGAACGCCAAAGATCTACGTGGAAGAACGGAATATTAATCACGCGTCAACATTCTACCTTCAGCACGCGCCATAGACGTACATTGTGGAAAACCGTCTTTGTAAGCTTACCCCACTCCGTTTCATCAAACGGCTTTGTCAAAGCTGAGATACCCTCTGCTTCCTTTTATACAGTTTCCGGTTCATCTTCAGCTCATCCATCGTATGCACGTTTTGAACGTGCAATTTTATGCTGGGCCCGTTTGGTGTTTTTGTAGCCCACATGTACAGGTCTTCATGTCTCCTTGCCTCAAAGTAGAGCGTGTTATTGCAATTGTTCAGGTCGCTATCTCAGGCAGGAGATGCAGCTGCGACTTCGAATCAAGTTTGGAATCTGAGACAGATTCATTGAGAACTAGTAATTCTGTCCAAAAAGCATCACATTACCTTTCTTTACATGAGGCAGTAAAGTCTCAAGATCGTTCATGAGGTGTCTCATGCGGTGGGTGATACCCCGAGAGGAGAGTAGCAAGACGCGTTGTTTGTTCCTCTTCTGCTTGGGTTGCTGGACGTCGTCACCGTCAACATCATCATCCGCTTTTCGTTTGCCTTTGCCCTTGGCATCGAGCTTCGCGGTATGTGCTTTTGAGCTGTAAAGAGCGAGGCCATTTAGTGTGCGTTGTGGTGTCAAAGAAAGATTTTCTCCAAGCCAGGTTATGGTTT